>VZSR01000242.1:691678-718728 GCA_013398615.1 Brachypodius melanocephalos | reverse complement strand
CCCTGCCCTCTGGCAGTGGGAAGCCATTCCCTGTGTCCTGTGACTACAGTTCCTGATGGATCACTCCCATGAAATTCATCCCAGCCCCGGGACAACCTGATTCCCCGTTCCTGTGTGCCCAGGGGGTGGTGGCAAGCTGTGGCACTGACCTGGTCCCCCCGTGGGCAGAGGGACAGCCCCGGCTCAGCAGCACAGCCCCGAGAGCTGCAAAGTGCGCTATTAAATATTTAATTCAGCTTAACAAGTCAATAGAGTCGGTGCTATGGCAGGGCCGGGGCTCGCTCCCAGCCTGCTCTGATTAACAAAGCACCTGGGCAGGCAGGATCTGCTGATCCAGTCAGCCAGGGCTGGCACACAGCGCTCGATGCCGCCGGAGAGGGAGAGGCAGCATTAACTGGGAAGCATCGATTTGGACATTAGCCGGCTTTTACATTCGAAAGCAGACGATGCAAGGACCTTCAATTATCTTCAAAGCAACTGAAGGGAAGGAAATTGGTCTTAGATGTGGTAAATAGACTCCACAAACTCTACTGAAGCATGCAAAGATGTACACAAGGGAATTACAGATCCTCGCCTAACTGGCTGGAGTTTACTCAAAAATGTGATTGGAATTCTCCGGATTTCACGGGAGGATGTTTTGGCGCTAATCTGATCGGGGCTTTGTTAATCTGATTGGGATTGTTGCTGCAGGAAGCAATCCCCACCTGGTGTTTCCTGAGGGTCAAGCTCCTGTGCAGGAATGTCTGGAACGAGAGATTTCCTCCCAAAATACCTCTCCGAGTTATTCCCAATCAGCTCACCTGGTCTGGGCCTGGTTTGGCTTTCGGGGAGATTTTTTTGTTGTTTATTTCTGACCTCATACTGGTTGCCTGCACATGCGAGACCGCACTTTCCTGGGAGCACCAGAGCAGCCAGGGAATGTTCCTTTGCTCCTGAATAACCCCTCCATCCCTGCAGGTGCTGTGCACACAGCAAGTTCTGTCCCAGTTTCTCCGGAGCCTGATGGCCCCTGTAGGGCTCCTCATTCCCGAGGGAATCCCTCCCCAGCCCCTCAGCACTGCCATCCCACAGAGGGATTCCCAGCACAGGGATTCCCTGGCACAGCCCTCCCTCCCTTTGGCACTGGGAGCCCAGTGCAGGGATCCCAGCCGGGCTCCCGGCTGTGCTGCCTCTCCCTCCCAGTCAGGGCCTCGTGTAATGCACAGAAAGCAGCATTTTCCACCCATTTTCCCTCTGCCTTTCCAGGTGGGATAGCGGCGTGCCCGGCTCCCCCTGTCCCCAGGCAGTGCTGCTAACAGGTGATTAATGCTCCTGAGGAGCGGAGCTCTCCCCGTGAGCCAAGCACCGCTCCCCCTCTGTGCCAGGCAGGAAACAGCAGCAGGAAAACACCGCTGTTATTGTGCCGAGGCTTAAATAAGGGAATCCTGTGTAAAATGTTGGGTTTGTTGGGTTTTTTTGGGTCTTTTTTGGTCTTTTTTTTTCTCCGAGCCTTGGTGGTTTCCTCAGCCCTCAAAGGTTGCATCGAGCAAACACACCAGATCTTTCCAGCGAGGATTATTGACTGGGAGTCGCACACCGTGTAAACAGGGCTGGCAGGTTTGATCTGCAGCGTAGCCGTGTCAATGCTCCCATTGATCCCAGCGCAGGGAGTTACAGCCCCGAGGAGGTCGGGCTGGGTGTGTGGGAGCAGGGATGGCAGGGATGGCACTGCCTGGGCAGGGGCCCTGCTCCCATGGCGAGGGGGGCACCAGGCACGGGCTCCGAGGGGTGCAGGGAGGTGCAGGACCCACAGTCCGTGTGCTGAGGCACCGCTGCCCAGCCCAGCAGGATTTATCTGCATCAGGTCAGGCTGGGTTTCTCTTCCCATCGCTTAGCAACACGGCAGGGCCGGCAGAGCCGGGGAGAAAGGGGAGAACCACAGGGGGCTGAGCTGGGCTTGGGCCGTGCTCGGTCACAGCAGTGTCAGAACGTCCCCATCCCTGTCCCCATCCCGGCCTGGTGTGGGCTGGTGATGGAGCCGAGCTCTGCCAGTCTCAGGCTGTGTTTACTCCTGTGTTTATTTCCATGTGTATGGAATGGGTGGGTTGTGCCCTGCCTGCTGGAAGCAGTTTGGGATACCCTGAGTTGTCTGCTTGCTCAGGTGAATTGCTGGCACCTGGAATGTCTCTCCAGGTTGGGACAGTCCCCACTAACAGTATCTAAATAGCAGGAGCACTGTGTGGGGTGGATAGCCTTGTCCATGAGCCAGCGGAAACGCTGTCCCAAAGAAACCCCGCGGGCTGGGCTCTGTCCCTGCACTGCCCCGGGCAGGCAGAAGGGTGAGGGATATGATTCCAGCAGCTGAGCCTGGCCTCTCAAGGAAACTTCCCTCGAAACCCTGCGTCTCATTAGCTATTTCCAAGGAGCAGGATGACTCGGAGGCTGTGAGTCAGCAGCGACGGCGGGCTCGGCACCGATGGGATAAACAGAGCCGCTGTGACAGGGGAGCGACAGCGGGAAGGGAAGGGAAGGGAAGGGAAGGGAAGGGAAGGGAAGGGAAGGGAAGGGAAGGGAAGGGAAGGGAAGGGAAGGGAAGGGAAGGGAAGGGAAGGGAAGGGAAGGGGCTGCCTCGGCGGGCGGCATGGCAGGGAGCCGGGAGGATTTGTGCAGGGAAATTCGTGCAGGGAGATCCGTGCTGGTAGATCCGTGCTGGTAGATCCGTGCTGGGCGAGGGGAGGCGGCCAGCAGCGGATCCGAGGTTCCGGCGCTCTGGAATCGCTCGTACGTTCGGATTAAAAACGGAGCTCCACAGCGATGAAAAAGCCACAACACAACCCGCAGACTCTCGGCCACGACACGGAGGATCTGAAAGCCTCGCTCATCAAAGCTTCTCCTCCGGGCACGGCTGCTGGGGTGCAATGAATTGAGGGAGAGCTCAAGCCGGCGGTGCCCTGAGCATCCCCCAGCCCAGCCCGGTGGGAGCAGCCCTGGGCAGTGCTGGGCATCACACGAGGCTCCCCGGAGCTCCCTGGAGAATGTTTGATATTTTTACCCCCAAGTAATCCCCCTCACTCTGTAATTACCCTTCTCCGGCCACATTTTCTCTTCTCTGGTAATTAAATCAAGCAGCACGAGGGCAGAAATATCTCGTGAGCTCCACTCTGGCATTACATCAACACCTCGGAGCTGCCAATGCCTCGGTTCTCCTGCACAGCCTCCACAGCACTCATTGGGAACAGACTGTTTAATCTCATTGCCCATCTCTCGGGGCCTCTGGGTCCCTGTGCCAGGCTGGGCAAGGGGCTCTGCCCCGGGAGCGAGGGGCTGGCTCTGCCCAAGGCTTTCCACAGTGTCTCTGACTCGGAGGGAGCCAAGGGGACGGGCTGGGGGCTCAGTGCCGTGCTGCCCTCACCTGGAGCCCCAGGCAGGTCTCGGTGCAGGCTGGCAGCTCCCGACAGCCCGTGCCGCGGGCGCCTGGCCCGGGTTCCGCTCTGTTTGCCTGGGATGTCCTCCAAACCGCGTCCAGTCACTGGGAATTTTCAGCCTGAGCTGTGATCTGGCTCCGTCCTGGAGGCAGCAGAAGGTTTCCCGTGCTGCGAGGGGGCTCCAGCAGCTCGGGCAGGGATTGTGCCGTGTCCTTTGGGCCAGAGGGTGTCGGCAGGGCAGGCGGCCGTGCTGGTGAGAGGACAGGTGCTGCAGCTGGGACAAGGATGGGGACAGGCTGGGATAACCAAATTCCTCTGTGTGCGACAGTCCAGAGCCCATTCCCGGGACAGGGATGATGCGTGCCTGGAGCACCCAGTCCCGAGGCAGCCGTGCCCGGAGCGATGGGCGTTCCTCCCGCCCTCCGAGCTATTTATCTTGGGAGAAACAGAGGAATATTTTGTATCTTTGACAAAGCAGCACTTTACAAGCGGTTGACACTTTATTAACTAATCTCTGATACTTGAGTAATTTATTATGTTTAAGCTGGTGCCATCAAGTCTCTCAGCAGTGTCCGTGTGAGCCGGGAAATAAATTAAAGACTGTCCAGAGATACTTGGCTCATCGCTGTGATTGCTGGGCTGGCGAGATGGAGGGCTAAGGTTCTCTCCTCCTGCAAATTGGAAATTAGGAATTAATAAGATGACAGGCCAGAGAGCCCCGCTGGCTGCGTCTGGCAGAGAGCTGCTGGTGGAGGAATGGGCATGGTGCTGGCACGGCAGCTCTGGGAGCAGGCAGGGTGATCCCTGAGTGTCCCGTCCAGGGAGGCTCCAGGAAACCTCCTGGCGTGGCAGCGTCTCCAAGAAGTCAACGGGATAATGGGGGTAATTACAGCCCTGTCAGGCAGGCATCACACCCGGGCAGTGTAATGGAAGAGCTGATGTGGGACCCCATTAATACAAATTTAAAGCAGGTGATACAACAAACGCCAATCAGCACGGGGTGTGGAGCACAGCCCTGGCCAGACCCAGCTGGATCTTTTTGATTCCATTGCAAGCTTGCCTGATAAAGGTATCGGTGCTGATGAGGCACTCCCCCACTCCGGGAGATGGCCCAGTTGGGCTCCAAAGGTTTGGGATGGAGGCTTGGGGTCCCCTCTGGGTTGGGGGACCACTGGGGCAGTGGACAGCTCTTCCCAGAGCGGTGGAACAGGGAGATGGTGGAGCTGCCCCATCCGCCCGTTTCCACGGCAACGCACAATTCCTGCCGGAGGGAGGAGGGAGCAGCCCTGGCAGGAGCTGCCGACGAGCCGGGGCTGGGCTGGTTCCTCCTCCACCAGCCATGGCCCACACGAGTGCTTGGGCACGGTCAGCGGGTAATTAAAACGTGTATCATTAACAAACAACTACTGAAACTTTAATTAATCAGCCTGTGCCTGGGTTTCCCCCTCCCCAGATCGCCCAACTCAGGGAAAGTAGTAGGAGTAGGGAAAGAGGTTGAGGGCAAAACCTGATTATGTTTATTAAGCAAATACAAAAACTCGGTGCTGTAATTGTAATTAAATTAATTTTAAAAGTAATTTGCTCCCCAAAATGGGATTTGACAGCTCACAGGCTGCTGCATGGAACCAACAGGTAAAGGGGGCAGGATGCAGCCCCCACCCTGACCCCCCCAAGGTGCCCAGATCTTGCTCCAGGGTGTTTGCTCACACACCTGGCAGGATGGATTTTGGGGGCAGACACAGAGCTCTGTCCTGCCTTTCCCATCTTGGCTTTCCCCTCAAAGGCAGGTGAGCTCCTCTTGCCCTGGAATGCTGGGATTTTTTGGGTGAGATATGCAGAGGGAAGAGAAGGGAAAGGCAGAGGAGAAGTCGCCAGAGGGATATCTCCACTCCCTTATCACGTCCCATTGGATGCCTGCACTCTGTAACCTGCCTGGTGCCAGTCAGGGGACGGTTTGTGACTTTGTTGAAAGTGAAAAATTGTCTGCTGAAAGATGAGAAAAATGCTGGCTTAGAAGTGACACGTTTTTGGACCAAGCTGCTGGGCCTGGAAAGCTGCTCAGAGGAAGCAGATTGCTTTCAACCAGAAAGGGTTTGATTGAAAACCTTGTTTTCTGTGGGAGAGAAAAAGTTTTGACAAAACGTTTTTATAGTAACCTGGGCCCTGTCTCGCTGCCGGCTCTGGAAGTCGCTTTCTCCTCTCATTTGAGCTCTTCCCCTCAGCAGCACTTGTGTTCAGGATTTCATTTTGAGGATGTTTTGCAGCCAGGCACAGGGTGAGGATGGGGCAGCACTGTTGAGGTGCTGGAGCATGAGCGAGAAGCTGCCCCAGTCTGGTTTCCCCTCGTGTTGCAGAGGGTCTGTGATCAGTACCTGCAGTGGTGTTCCCAAATTGCTTCTGGCTGCTGTTTCCACAGCCTGCTGCATTGTATTTTGACATTTTCCCTCCTTTAGTAAATGATGGAGGTGGTTTCTGCCATGCAAAGTAGGTCAGAATCTGAGGAAAGGCTTTCCCAGGTGCCCTGGATTGGGAAGTGGGAAGCACTGAGCTCTCCTCTCTCCCATCCTGCTCCTTCCTCCAAAGGCATGCTGGCATCTAACCACTTTTAACCACTGGGTTTGAGCAGCAAATTATAAGTTAAATTATAAGTAATGCTCAGCTCTCTCCGGGCTCTGTCTGTTCTGCAGTGCAGGAGATGCTCCCCCAGCCCAGCTCTGCATCCAGGCCAGTGCAGTCATTATGTCTGCAGGGGGCCAGGCTGCAGCCCTGGGCCTGAAAAATGCATGAGCATGCTGCTTCCCTGGGAGCAGGGCAGCTCAGCCTTCAGCCTCCTCCTCAGCATCCTCATGGCTCTGGGAATGGGGCAGCTCAGCCTTCAGCCTCCTCCTCAGCATCCTCGTGGCTCTGGGAATGGGGCAGCTCAGCCTTCAGCCTCCTCCTCAGCATTCTCATGGCCCCAGGAATGGGGCAGCTCAGCCTTCATCCTCCTCCTCATGTCCTCTGGCCCGGGAGCAGCAGTGGAGCTGTGATCTGCCTGCATGGGAGAGCAAACCCTCCCACTGCTGCTCTGGCTGCAGCTGGCACCAGCTCCTCACTGAAGTTTCCAGAAAAATCCCATTCTACCCCAAGAGATTGTCCCAAGGAGCCCTGGCACTGCCAGGGGTGCCCAGCTCTCTGGGAGTGCCAGCTTGTCCTGAGTGTGGGGCAGAGTGGCTCCTCTGCCCAGGGTGTGAGGGACTGTGGCATTGCCATTGTGCAGCTGATGGGAGGCAGCAGGGAGGGGACCCAAAACCTCAGCAGCTGTTCTGGGGGTCTCCAGTGCTTGACCACGGTGGGCACCGAGCAGGAGGGCCCTTCTCTCTTGGGAACAGGGCAGCTGGAAGTGCCAGTTGAGCTGCACCGATGTAAAAGCTCCGGGCACACCACAGAGAGGATTTCTTAACCCAGCAGGAGCCTCCTGGGCAGGGCTCAGGGAAGATGAGAGCTGTGGAGTGCTGTTCCCTAAGTTCAGCAGAGGAAAGTGCTGGCTAAGCTGCTCCTCTGGCTCACCCCGTGCTTTCCCCACAGGGTTTCCGTGCAGGTGTAATGGATGGAGCAGAGTGGGATTGAAGGTCTTGGGGGCAGAGAAGACAGCGCCTGAGCCATCAGTCAGGTGCAAAAGCAAAGTAGTAACATTCCAGGGCAGTAATTTTTAATAATTTATGAGTTTCACTCGGTTCCCAGAGTGTTATTACCTCACTTAACATCATTTACAAATTACACATGATCCCATCAATTGTAGTAAAGTGAGGAAGTGTCTGGGAGACGCTCAAAAATCAAACGCTATAGAGCAAATGAGGATTTACGAGCCCGGATGGGCTGCAGTGATGGTGGGGGCACCGTGCCGTGCCAGGTGTCACCCACCCCAGTGCTGCTGGTGGTCCCCACACTCTGTGTCCCTGGCACGGAGTGTGGTGGCTGCAGAGGGTGAGAGAAGGGGCGAGGGATGAGCTGTGGGACCCGTCTACACTCGTGCTCTGCCCTTTACTCTGCAGGAAAGGAGGGCAGGCAGGAAGCCAGCCCTGGTCCCGCTCCTCTCCTGGTGGTTAGCGCTGCATCCCGGACGAGCTCGGGGAAGCGCCGCTTCCTTTGTGCCGCCCGTGGCACAGAAACCTTCGCCATGGCAACACAGCCAGCGGCGGGCAGGACGTGCCCTGCCGGGATGCTCTTCCAGAGGGGCACTGGGCACCCGATGGGCAGCACCAGCAGCGAGGGCTTCAGGGGTCTCCAGCAGAGCCCCTCGAGATCTGAGGAAGGGAAGGAATGCCCAGAGCCAGCAGACCATGGCCTGAGCAGCTCGCCCTGTCCCCTGTGGGATGCTGAGCGGGGCTGGGCACCTTGGTGTGGGCTAAATAAAGGCTTGGGAGGAGCATCCACGATCTGCTCGGCACGGGCAGAGCTCCCTGGATGGGGAGCTGCGGTCCCCAAACTGCCGGGGATATTAGTGAGCTCCATGGCCAGGAACTGCCTCATCTACAAACAGATTATTTTAAAGTGAAAAGACAGTAGCAGCTGCTTAAATGCATTGACTTGTTGAAAACCACACAGATTTGGATACCGATGGCACCGAGCGCTATCGCTGAGGTGTCTCGGCCCATCTGCGTAAAGTAACTATTGATTTTGGTTGATATGCATCGATTCCAAGGAAACTGCCCTGCTTTGAAAATGAACTTCCAGTAGTTTCAAGGGAAGACGCAGCGAGCGGTGTCTGTCTCGCAGGGCCCCCTCGTTTCGTTAAAGGTGGCTCCTGCATCTGAAAAACAGCAGCGAAGGCAAACAAATAGCTCGGAGGGAATTAAAACGCATCGATCCTCGGGGCAGGGGATAATGGCCTCCGCTAAAAGCTTTTGGAGACGTTAATACATCGCTTTGAATAAAGATCTGCCTCCGCCCGCTCCGCCCGAGCCCGGCTGGGGCGGGAGGTGCGGAGCTCACGCCGGTCCCGGTGCGCTCCCCGCGGGCTGCAGGAGGCCGGGCTGTGCCCCCTGGCCCTCGCTGACCCTCTGTCCGTCCACCCGCGGTATGTCCTCCTCGCAGGCACGATAATCGGCAGGGCAGGGCAGTGCCTGGCAGCGGGTCCCGGCAGCCTGACCTGGCAGAGCTGCACCGTCCGGACCAACAGGCAGAGTCCATCTGGGAGAGCCGGTCCGAGCGCCTGCAGCAAGTCCTCTCCCTTAATTAAAGGTATTAATTGGCACACAGCCTGTTTGTTTAAAGAGGCAGTGGCCTCTGCGGTGCCTGGCAGCAATTAGAGCTGCCCTGAGATCTGGGCACACGGAGAGCAGAGTTTGCGAGGGGCTTCTGTCCCCATCCCTGGGAAGGACACTGCTGGGAGCCCAAGGAATGCCCGCGGGGCTGGATCTGTCCCTGCTGTCCTCAGTCTCCTCCGGGCCCCTCTGTGCACCCACTGAACACCCAGACCGTGCTGTGAGCGAGACCTGGTGCAAGCAGGAGAGTTTGAATGTCAGGAAACACATTTTTGGTGAAAGACGTGTTGGGTGAAAGATGTGCTTCCTTGCTCTCACTGATTAATTTGCACCCTAAGCCACGGGAGGGATGCCTTCGTGTCTGTATTTCAGGGTCATTCCTGAGCAGCCTGGACACTGCTCCTGCATCCCAGGCAGGGGATGGGAGGCAGAACTGGTGCTGGCACCATGCCCTGACCAGGCAGCCAGCGGGTGACAGCTCCAAGGGTTCAGACACTCCCCCCTGACTCCGTTAAAGTCCTTGCACTTCCATTTCTGAGCGCAGTCTGGGAACGACACGAAAATTAGATCTAATAATGAATGATTACAACTTCCAAGGTAAGTCTAGTTGGTTGACTAATCAATTTGGTTAAGTGAAAATCCATAGCAAATGAGGCAGCCGCAGTACAACATTTCTCCATCCAATTTAAATTAAAACACCAACCATAATAATTTCACAATTACTCTGGGAGGATGCACCAGGGACTTGCCCCTTGAGAAGGGAAATGTCAAGGACTGCAGGGGAGGCCCCAGGAGTGGGTGGGAGCAGGGAGCAGCCTCTGGCAAGGCTGGCTGTGCCCACAGCTCCCAGGGTGAGCCCAGCCCGGGACCTGGAGAGGGGAATCCAGTCGTAATTTCTCTGTTCTGCCGTGGCAGGAATGTGAGGGACAGGAACATTAAATCCCCTGGAAAGTTGCTGCCACAGCAGCCTTTAGTGGCCTGAATTATTTATGTGTGTACAGTTGTGCTATGAGCCAAACTGTGCCCAAAACAAATCCCAGCAGTGGCTGGGGTCTGCCTTGGGCACGGAGGATCCATGGGACAGAGATCTCCTCCACAGCAGCTGGTGGTGAGCTGGGGGCTTGGAGGGGGGCACCAACATTTCCTACTCCTGTTTTTTGGCTGTCCCTTCATCTGTGCCAGGGATAATGAGCAATCCATCCCCTGGCTGGCTCCCAGGGGTGCCGGGTGGTGACATGGCACAGTCACCGCTCTTCCCCGGGGGCCGCGGCCAAACTTTGTAGGATAACTGTGCTGATAAATAATGGAGCAGCTCCTTCTCGCCGTGGCTGTGGTAACACTCCTGCCTGGAGCGGGAGAAGCCTTTGCACACGTCTGGATCTAAAAGGGTCAGGCGCCGGTGAGTGAGAGCCAAGAGACATTTATTTCATGCTGGAATGCAGAGGTCCCTGTGCGGGCACTGGCTGAGGAGCAACACAGATTTCAGCACGGTGCCTCCTGATTCACCTTTCCCAGCCTGGGGAATGGGGGTTCGTGCCTGAACACACGAAATGGTTGCCACCATTGCTGGAGGAATTGTAGCATTTCCCCCTGGAAAGCTACAGGGAAAAGAGATGATCAGATGTGGCTCGTGTAACAGATGGATTTATGGATTATTTGGAGCCTCTTGTGCTAATTTTGCAAATGCTGTATGTCTGCAGGCTCTTAATAGCTGCATTCCTGGCTAAATGGATAAAGAATATGTCCTGTGGGGACTGCAGGCTTTGGGGAATAACTTATGCAAATTCTCCAGGCTGAACACAGGTGGTGATGAGTTCTCTCTCAGGACACTTCTTGGTGTGATGCAGAGCCCGAGGAGGACAAACCTCACAGCCAGCTTGGTCCTGGGTGGTGCAGCAGGGATGTGGAAGATGCCGTGGGGATGGGACCACTGCTGCCCTGGGATGTGGGATGAGTGTTCTCACTGCATCCCTGCAGAGGAACCTGTGCCACACCAAAGGATGGAGCTGGTTTCAGTGCCAGGGCTGGTGTCCCAGGGCTGTCTGTGCCATGTCCCTGCTCCAGCCAAGCCGGGTTTAGGATGTCCTTTGAATGTTAAGGCTGTGGGTTTATTACCACTTTAGCTCTGCCTAAGAGGGAGAGTGCGGGCAGAGCTGCAGCCCAGCTGGAGAGCAGGAGTGGAGGTGTTGGAAGATGCATTCCGAATGCTAGGTGGAGGGGAGAGAAATTATTAAACTCTCAGATAGCAACAGAGCTTCCTTTGTGAGCTCTGGAGATGGGAAATTATGCTGAAGCAATGCATTGCAAATCACCCTCTGAAAGGCAGAGAAGGGCCTTTTATCCTGCGGCCCTGAAGTTTTCCTGGTATCTTTGTATGCAGAGGCATTCCTTCAGGGGAGAAAGAGAAGCCAGCAATTTTGTGCCTGATTGGCAGGCTGTCCAGCACTGGAAAGATATTTGTTTTTTCACAGAAGGGCTCACAGGCTGAAATCTCGCTCTTGCGTTTTCCATTACAGAGGAAAATGAAACTTGGAAGACGTTCTTGGTGAGCGCTGCTTGGCCTCAGAGCACTCGTGGTGCTCCAGCAAGTGGAGAGGAGAGCTGCTCATCCCGGAGAGACCGAGGTGGGAATGTGCATCCTCCTGCCCGCCCCGAGGGTGCATTGGGGGCAGCACAAGGGGCTGCTCAGCCCCCAGCCCCCTCCACGGGCTCTGGCTGCCCTGTGCCCCCCTGGCCGGGCTCCTCCCTCCAAGGCAGAGAGGAGGAACATCTGCTCCCACAAATGCCTCCCCAAGCTCTCCGTGCTCGGTGTGTGCGTGGAGCGAGCTCTGCTTGGCTCGTGGAGTGGAGCATCCTGGAGTGGCTTCAAGAGCAGCTTCGGAGTCAGGAGCAGCAGGGAACAGCCTCCAAATCGCACTTTCTTTCCTCACTTCGAGAAAGCACTGAAAGTGCTGGAGTGGGTCCAGAGAAGGGCAGTGAAGCTGAGGAGGGGTCTAGAGAGTCAGTGCCGTGAGGAGCAGCTGGGGGGCTCAGCCTGGAGCAAAGGAGCTCAGGGGGGACCTTGTGGCTCTGCACAGCTCTCTGACAGGAGGGGACATCGGGGGGGGTCAGGCTCTGCTCCCAGGGAACAGGGACAGGAAGAGAGAGAATGTCCTCAGGCTGGCCCAGGGGAGGCTCAGGTCAGACATCAGCAGGAATTTCCCCATGGAAAGAGCAGTCAGACTTTGGCTGGGGCTGCCCAGGGAGGTGTCCAAAGAAGGACTGGATGTGGCACTCTGGCCACAGTGACGAGTTGGGGATTGGGCACAGCTTGGACTCGATGGTCTTGGAGGTCTTTCCCAACCTCAGCGATCCTGTGGTTCTCTAATCCTCGATAAGGCATCAAGTCAGAACTTCTGCCAGGCGTGGGGAGAGTACCCAGGGCTGGGATTCCATAATAACAAACACCTTTGCAGCACCTCATTAAATCACAGCGTTTCTGAAGCACAGCGGGACACTTGTGTGAATAAATAGCGCAATCTCCCCGGCTGAAGTATTTTCACATCTGAGTTATTTCCTCTGCATATATCAGCTCCTTCCTCGAGTTTGTTCGCTCCCCCGGCTCTGCCACGAATGATTTTCACTGATGAGCACAATTAACAAATGAGAGACAAAGCTGAAAAAAACCCCCACGTCAGCCCCCCCAGCCTGCCTTTAATGTTTTAAAGTCGAACAAATCGCCCAGGAAAATGGAGCGAGGAGAGATCGCTGGGGCTGATCACCGCACAGCTTCCCCCTCCTGCTTGATGCTTGTCTTTGTAGGTGACAAAACGACAACAAAAGAGAAAGAGAGAAAAAAGGGTGGCCAAAAAGCCCCGGTGGAAAGACAGACGGAGTGTTTATGGGACCATTGTGTTTGTGGGTAGCAGGGGATCAGCAGAGCTCTGAGATGAGGGCTGTGAATTGTGTTTTAAAGTAAAGTTAATTTACTTTCATACAGGTTGGAGCCTGTAAGAGCCGTGTGAGGGTTCTACAAACAGAGGAGTGCCCCAGGCTCACCCTCAGCGTGTGAGCCAGGCTCTGGGTGTGCCCAGGAGGCGATGGGGATGAGCTGGGCTGGAGAATGCAGCCCCCTGAGGGATCCCAGAGCAGGGACCCCAGAGGGTTCCTCTGTGGGGTTCCAGGGGTCCCAGTGAAGGGTTTGGGGGGTTTCCCACTGTGGGATCCTGGGGGACTCCCTGGGGGCCTTTTGCCAACCCCTCCAGCTCCCAGCCCCTGCTGAGGGACCCCGGCACACCCCCGTGCTCCCCAGCATCCCCCCTCCACTCCACCTTCCGTTTTCCAGCACGGTCTAATTACAGGGTGAATAACGGGCCCTCCCTCGCAGTTAATGTGTTAGGGAGCTTTATTACCAACAGGAGAGAGATGACACAGAAGGATATTACACACGGTGTTGCTGGTAATTATTTTTATGGCTCCGTGTGAGGTTTATGGTGGTGGCTCGGCGTGTTTGGAGGTGCTGCTGCCTCCCGTTTTGGGGTAATTAATGTTCCCTGTGCCCCGTGGGCAGCCAGGCAGAGATGTGCCAGGATCAGGGGCTGTGGTGGGCACTGGGCTGGTGCCAGGAAAAGGCTCTCAGAGCTCTGGTGGTGCCAGTCTGCTGCCTGCACTGCTCTGCCTGCACCTCATCCCTCAGTGCTGTCACCTCCAGACTTGTCCCTTTCCCCTCTTGCCGTCCAAACCCTCCCTTGCCAAAGCCAAGCATTTGTCTTGGCAAAGAACTCACTGCTCCAAAGAAAATGAAGGGATACAAACATCTTGAGAGGTGATGAATTCTCGTAGCCTTTCTCTAGTGAATTTTGCTTCTGTAAATCTCTCCCTCTCTCTTCGCATCTGCTAATTGGTCTTAGCATTAATTAATCTGATTTCATTATATTCTCTTTAATTTGTCAAGATATCATTTCTTTCTTGGGCAAAGAAACGCTTTAGAGGGTTGTCACAATTGGAATAATTCCCCCCCCCCTTTAAAATTACCAGAGAAGTCATTATCAATTAAGCTAATTTGCATACACATTGGAGTAATCATTTTAGCTTAGCCAAATTTGTGAACATTTACATAGTGTATTGACCTTCCAGACTTTCACTTAAACATATAAAGTGCAAGAGGGACTCGCAGAGGCCTCCACAGAGAAGTGGGGTTTATTTTGCAGGGCTCTCTCACTCAGAGAGGCCTCATTAGAACAAGTAATTTTTTCTTTCAGCCATAATTGCAAAACAAATAGGTTCTCCCGCAGTTTCTTCGCTGTCCCTTTGCTGAGGGGATGTTTGCAGATGTTACCAGAGGTGCCTGCTCTGCTCTCCACTGCTGTGGACATTTGGGTGTCCGGTGGATCTTCCTCAGGTGGAGGGGGCCCACAGCAAAGAGGAGCACCAAGAGGGAGCTGGGACCCCCAAACCGAGCAGGGCCAGGCAGGGTCTGTGACTTCCAAGCACAGAGGGTTGAATTCCCTCCCCTGTTTGCCCATGAGGCGCAAAGCAGCGGAAAAAATCCTCCCCTCGGCCTTCTAACCCAGCAGCCCTCTCCCCCCAGCAGCACACATCCTGGCCTTGAGTGGTTTTAACAGCAGCCTTCATGGTTTGATGGAGGATTTTACACTAATGCAAGGCATTACCTAGTTAATTTGGCCAGAATAGAGTGTAATTTTGCACGGTCAAAGTCATTGCTGCTTGAGCTAAAACTTCCATTACGGCGCCCTGCCCACCCCGCGGGGGGAGATGAGTGCTGCTTCATTAATGGGGGTCCTGGGGGCCCCCCGAGGGGCTGGGGACAGCCAGGGGACAGCAGGGCACAGGGGCTGGCCAGTGCCCAGGGTTGGTGGGTGCATGTCCCTTGCAGAGACACACCTTGTACAAACCTGCTTCCTTGACAAAAAAATTGCATCTCCCAGTGCATAAAAATAAATAAATAAACACTGAAACCAGCCCAGCTCTGCCCCGTGGCCTTTGTGATGATTTTGTTTGAGGTGAGGGATGCTCCTTGGAGGCTGGGGGCACGCAGCTGCCTGTGGCTGCTCCAGGGAAGGGCAGACACGCGAGAAAACACCAATTTCTGCTCAGAAAAACCTGGCCACAGTCTGTGATTAGGCTTTAAGACACATCTAGCAGCAAACCAAGCCTGTTCGACACCTCCGAATGAGGTCTGGCAGCCCCTGCCCCACGGGGGTCACACCTCACTGGGAGGAATCGATTGGGGGGAGGCAGCAGTGCCCCAGTCTCTGTGTGGAGGTGATGGAGGGCTGTGTTTGGGCTGTGTTTGGGCTGTGTTTGGGCTGTGTTTGGGCTGGGTCACTCAGGCACGGGGACAGAGCGTTCCCAGCCCCTCTGGTCACACAGCAGTTCCATCCTGCCAGGACCCACTCGCCCCTGGACCTGCCTAATTACAGCGAGGGAGAGGAGAGGCGTCTGTCGAGGTGTCTGTCGAACTGTCAGCAGGATGAGCTCGCCCTGAGTCAGAGGCAGAGGCACGGAAACTCTGCAGGAGACAGGGAATAGCCTTGATCAGAGGGGCAGGCGCTTCACACGCTCTCCGAGAGGACTCCGTTTGCCCCGGGGCTGTGCAGAGCCCGGCTGGCAGCAGGGTGCTCATCAGCCTGCCGTGCCCCTGGGCACTGCCGGGCCCTGGCACTGCTGGGTTCTGCTCCTTCTCCTCCCCAGCATCTTCCCAGGCCAGCCCTGGCTCGGCTCAGCCCTCCCTGTGGCATGTGAAGGGTGAGAGGTGTTCATTGCCTGGGCTCGGCCTTGCCCCGCTGCTCTTTGCATCTTCCTCTCTCCATTATCAATAATAATTACGGGATGATTATTTTTGGCAGCAATGCGAATCCCTCACCGGTGCAAAGGGTGGGATTTTTTTTTTTCCATCTGGAAGAATGCAGGAGCCGTCCACCCACCTGTGTAGTGTTTCTTGTGCCTGGTTAAAGATCATTAGAGCCTTTGTTAGCAGAGCTGACTGACAAGGGGAGTAGATTAATATTAGAACACCCTGTCAAAAGTGGTGAAGGAGCTGGATTGATTTTATGGGAGTTTAGTCAGAGCTGTGTGTGGTTACAGTGCACTGAGCAGTCTCCTGTCTCAGCAGGTCCCTCTGGGAACAGGCAGCTTTGGGATTTGTTACACACTCACCACTGGCTCTGCCTGCCTCAGAACCAGCATCTGAAATCGGGCACAGGGCTGGACCCGGAGCTGCTGGGGCAGCCCAGGGCATTGCCCTGCCCCGTGTGCTCCTCGGAACTGACTGCACTCAATTCCTGCCGCTGGCAGAGGGGCAGGGCACACAGGCAGGTCCGTGCCAAGGAGCCAAAGCCAGGGCAGGGCAGAGTCCCCTTCCTCCTGCCACCATCGTGTCACCGCCCAGTGTCCGGCTCAGCCTGCCCTGGCGAACGCTGGGACCCTCCCGGATCCGGATCCTTTGCATCCTTCCCCTTCCACTGTCACTTGCTTCACTTCTCTGCACAACAGAAATTCCTGCCCTCGCCCCCCATCCTCTGCTTCCACTAATGCTCTTCACTTTCAAATGCTAATAATCCACAGCACTAAAAGGCTCAGAAGTGGTTCTAGATTGTTTGATCTTTGCCCTGTGATCTACTTTCATCTTCCAGCTTTCAGATGTTACTTCGGGTTGACTTTGCCCCATTAAGGCTCTCCGGATGCACGGGCAGGCACTTTGGCTGGGTTTTGGCAGCAAATCCCCCAAACTCTGATGGAGATGTGCAAAGTTAAACTTCGGGACATTGCCTTTTCCTGGCAGTTCTTCACCCACTGTGGCAAACACAGGCAGGGGTTTAATTGATGCTTCCAGAGGTGCTGCCTGGCCACCCAGGAGCAGGGGACATGGCCTGACCCTCTGGGGACCTGTGCCACCTCCCTCTGCCTCCCCTCAGCTGCAGGGCCCAAATGCAGCAACTGTTTAATATTTAAACCCAAGCAGTTTAATATTTAAACCCAAGCAGCCCAGGCAAAGCTGCTTTTCTTCTTTTTATTTATTCTTTTAATTAAATGCCAATTAGAAAGGAAGAGAGAGAGGGAAAAAGAAAGGCATTAAACACTTAAATACACACTACACCCAGGTTGCTCGAAGTTGCTACGAGCTAATTAGCTACTTAAGTGATCATTTGAAATTCCATATCAAACAATTCATAATCTGCTCCAAAACCTGGAGTAAGCAAGGAAAATCACTGAACCACAGAATCGTGTGATGGTTTGAGTTGGGAGAGGCCTTGGAGATCATCTCATTCCAACCCCCCTGCCATGGGCACCTCCCAGGTTGTTCCAAGGCCTGTCCGGGTGTCTTGTGCCAACCTTAGCTCCCTTCAGAGCTGGCAATCAGCAGCACCAGCTCGGACACTGCAGCTCTTATAGACCAAAGAGCCAGGAAGCCCAAATATCCCCATTTGCAGAGGAGCCCTGGTGGTTTTGAGGTCCATCAGCTCCACCAGAGGATGGCTGCCTGGTGTCCTGCATGCTTTTCTTTGCTGCTGGAGGACCTGATCTGGCCAGGGCTGCCATGAGGAGGGGCAGAGCTGAAGCTGCTGCAGCTCAGCCTGGGTCATGCCCCTTGCAGAGCCCAGCTGGGTTCTGCCCTTTGGTAATAAATGTGCTGAGGGGCTTTTGGAGAGCCGGTTTGCCTTCTCCTGCCTGCGGGAGGGGATGGGCAGAGCACGGGCTGCCAGGAGCTGAGATGGAACAGGGGGCAGCAGGAGCGGGGGCAGAGCACGGGGCACAGCAGCCAGCGCAGCGTGAGCAGCTATTTATTAGTATTTGCATATGCACTAATAAGAAAACATCATTCCAGGCTTCAGCCCTCATTTGCCTGCCAGCGAACAGCAAAGCAGCTCGAGCGGGAGCGGCGGAGGGGGAGCGTGCTGTAAATGCGCCGGGGAGATTTCAAAGGCACTTTAAAGCGGGAATGTGGTCTGGGGAAGAGGCTGTTTTCAATGCAGATTTGTTTTTGTTTGAATTAGTTGATGCTTATTTTAAGCTCCTGTGGCACACTGTCATCTCTGGATTGCTTGTTTTCCTGTGCCAAAGTCAACCTTAATTTCTCCCCTCCTTTCAAGAGGGAGCCGTGATTTTCCCTCTGCTGCACTGAGCATCAGATGGGCAGGACAGAGCCGGGCTCTCTAAGCGATGCTGACAGGATTACCTACTGATTGCCGGAGTAAAACCCTGCATTCCAACTACGGCTGGGGCAGATGGCGCAGGAAAGCACTGGAAACTCGTCTCTAATTCCTAGTGAAGGACAAACCTCGCAGGGACCGGAGATTCACTGTGGATAAGCTGGAAAACTTCTGCTGCTTTTCTAAAGCTCATCTGGCAATCCTGCGCATCCGGAACTGGGCAGCGCTGCCCGAGTTTGGAAAGCCCTCGCGTTTGTTCCTGGCCTCGTGTGGCTCAGGGGGCAGCTGAGGGGACCCTCCGGCGTGGTTTTCTTTGGGAAGAAGCGAACATTTGGCTCGGTTTTGCAGGAAAGGGAACAGCCAGCCCCGGCACAGCCTGGGCGGGGCTCCGGGGATGTGCCGCCGACAGGAAGATGAGGATGGTGAGAGTTTCGTTGTCTGAGAGCATCCTCTGCCACCCTGGCAGCTATGGCACGGCCAGGGCAGGGGGTGCTGTGCCAAACTCACTGCCCCCCGAGGTCTGTCCCAGGTACAGGGGACACCCGCAGAGGTGTCACCCCCGGGTTAACCTGGCCACACACCCCCGAGGGGATTGTCCTGGGACACAGCAAAGGCAGTGTCCCTCCCTGAGGGTCAGCGGTGGGGATGGCACTGCCTTCAACCAGACCCCAGGACACAGTTCAAAGGATCAAATGCTGACTAATTAGCTAGTTAATTTCTTATTGGTAGCTAATGGGCAGAAACTTCACGGGCAGCTGTTGCCCTGGCAGGCAGGTTGGAGGGGGTGCTGAGGGAGCTGGAGGTGCAGGAGGGCACAGAGCCAGTGCTGCCAGGACCCCCCACCCACTGCCCACTCTGTGGAGGTGGTTTTGTCCTTGGCACCGCTCCCTTAGAAGATGGGCACCTCATGAATTATTAAAGGCAAGAAGCAAAGCTCTTGACCTTTCCCTGAGCTGGCCCCAGGATGCTCTCCTCCTGTGCCATCCCTCAGCCCGCTGTGTCTCCCAGCTCAGCTGTTCCAGGCCCGGGAGCTGTGGCTAACCCTCCTTTGCAGTTTAACAGGATTTCTGCAGCCTACACAGCGAGGGCCAGGGCTGCTCCTCACCTGCTGCTGTAATCTGAGCTGCTAAGCCTCCAGCTCTGAGGAGAAAGCTTAACTTTGCTGTGCTTATTTGCCTTCCCTCTTCCCCTGCATCCCACAGCCGTATTTCAGGGAGGAAAAGTTAATCTGCCTCCCCTTTGGCTCCAGACAAAGGCATTGGGAAGAAGATACAAATTGCTGATGGATTGCTGTCTCTGAGCCTCGGGTGGGCCAGGGCCACTCAAGGAGACCCCAGCAGAGGGGAGAAAGTCGCTTGCACAAGATGCTGAGGCCTCACACGCTGGGTTTCAGCATTTCCAGGCACTGCCATGGATTAAACAGAAAATAACTTCAGAGTGGGATGTGGCTCATGCAGTGCCACTGATGGGGCTGGGATGGCTCCTGAACTCCTGAACCTCCATCCCACACCTGCAACAAACAGAGCCTTGAGCACCTCTGGAAGGGCATGGCCATGGCTCAGAGTCCCAGGAGCAGGCTGGAGCCTCTGCAGGGCTCCACCGGCTCCTGACTCGGGAAATAAATGTCCAACTTCAGCTGGAGGAATGCTCTGGTGAAGCTGCAAAATTCGAGCTGTTGGCTTTGGAGCTCCCTGCAAACGCTTCCTCACGGAACCCAGAATGACCGAGATTAGATGGAATTAATATGTGCATTCCTCTATAAAGATTTCCAGCACAAGCATTTCATAAAAATGCAAATCTCAGCTGAGATTTATAATTAAGAGGGATATGTGTGGATCTAACAAACGATCAGCACAGCCCAGCTCTCCATGGATAATTGCTCGGGGCTGGCGCAGGGTCCCACAGCAGCCCCGAAGCCTCGCAGGGAGCGCGGGCTCTCCCAGGAAAGAAGCCAGAGCTCCGTGGGAAAGAGGGATGTGCAGGGATGTAGTGTCCAGAGCATCCTCTGCTACTTCCCGAGGAGAAGGAGGAGGAGGAGGAGGGATGGAGCCTCACAGACCGCTTGCCCTCAGCAGAGCAGTGATCCCAGTGCCTCCATACGCTGCTCCTTCTCTGAGCTGTGGATGTTCCCATGGATGTGGGAACAGGGCCCCGCCGTGCTGGGAGCTGCAGTGTGGCGTTGGAAGCAGAGAGCTGTGGCAGTCCAAGATGTGGCAGTCCTGTTCCCTCTGGAACAATCCCTTTGGAAGAGATGAGCTGGCACACATTGATTTTCACAACATTTCACAGTTTCGGGAGCATCCCTAAATCCCAGAGCCTGCATGCCAAAGAGCCAAAGCGCTGCCAAGTTTTTGGGGAGGAAGTGAGGTGGGAAGGGGCAGGAACTGTTGGAGGAGGGCTGCTCCCCCCAGGCACTGCTCCACCCCTCACTGCAAGGCTTTATTCCCCTTCCCCCTCTGCCATTCCTTCCGGAGGCCAGGAGGAGACCCTGGTGGAATATTAACTCCACGGTGGCCGAGTGGTTATTTATTACAATCACTGCTTTCAGGTCCTTTGACTCCTCTCTGTTAATTAGGCTGCAGGGTGTAATAAAGGTGATGGAAAGCGGAGGCAGCTGGAGCCGCTCGGGGAGGACAGGGAGGAGCTGCCACATCCAACCTTGGCACCGGGCAGGAGGGCAGAGGGACCCTCTGGGCTGGAACGCTCCTCCTGGATCCTGGAGCCAAGCCCACTGCCCCGTGTCCTGCTGTCCTGGTGTCCTGGGGCACAGCCAGGGCTCGGTGCCTGCAGGGAGGGAGGATGCTGAGCACATCCCAGGGATGGAGGATGCTGAGAACATCCCAGGGAGGAAGGATGATGAGCACATCCCAGGGATGGGTGGAAGCTGAGCCTGAGGCAGAGCTGTCCTGCCCCTGCCCTGCACAAATATCAGAAAAAGGAAGCAGAAAGGAGCTCGTTTAAATGACATTTGGATCCCCTGCCCCAGGGACTTGTGCTGAAGCAGGGTGTGAATAGAGTGGCTGAGAGCTGAGAGCAGCTCTGCTCCAACAGTTATTGGAAATTTAAACCCACAAATGGAACAGATTCTCTTTGATGGTGACAGAAACCACGGCCCAGGTCCCCCAGCACCTCTCACTCTGTGCAGGGGTTCCTTGGACACTGATGGCAGCTGGAATGTTGCTGTTCACTGCAGCTCTTCCTTCCAGCCAGCTCTGATGGATTCTTTGGGTCCCCAGCTGGGTGCTGAGCAAGGCACCCTCTGCTCCCTGGGGTTTTTCCAACCTGTGGGAAAGGTGAGAGATGGGTATTAAAATATAGGAAAAAATTCAGCCTTGTTAACCCTCCCTGTGGGCAGCCAGAGCAGGCTCTGAACCCACTTTGGTCAGGAGGAATTCTCTATTGACACCTTTCCCTACAGAAGCAGGGGATTCGTTAAATAAACAGGCTGATGAAATGTGTCTTTTTCCCTCCAAAGCTCCCAGATTTGCTGCAGAAAGCCAAACGCCACCGAGTGCTTTCTTAACCTCCATCTCTCCCCTTCCAGCTGCCCACGGACAATATTTTTGGGTTATCAGGGTCATCTTTGGCAAAAACATGTCAGTGCTTTACTCTATCCCTGCTGTTTTAATGAGTACTTGGGGCTATTTAAAGAAACCTGACAGCTTCTAGACCTGAACCTGTGCTGTGAGGTCGCCGTGCAGCATAATTTCAGCAGCTCATCCTCCTCCTCCTCTTCTTCTTCCTCCTCCTCCAGTTCCCAGCTCGGTGACACTCAGCAGCATGGCCAGAGGCGGCTGCACTGACTGATTCCAGCAGCCAAGGCAGGGTGGGAGCAGGATTGCAGCTCCCTGGCTCCTTCCCGGGGCACTGAGCTGCCTGGGAGTTTGGGAAAAGAGATTAAAGAGGATTTGGGTCTCGGTCCAGGTCTCTGATGCAGCGCAGGGCAAAAGGGAGAGAGGCAGAAAGAACACCAGAGAAAAGCTATTTTATTTCAGTGCAAAAGTATCCACTTTAAATACCCTTTTTATTACATTATCTGCATAGTAATACTAATAATAGATCTTGTTGGCAGTTCTAATGAGGCTGGAGAATATAAAGTTTCCAATAAAGTTAATTGTTGCCTTTAATACCCTCATACATTTATACGTGGTAAATCTTTAAAGAAAAAGCACTCGTTTCTTTTCCATTAACCACTCAGGAATGGCCCAGCCTCTGGGGGCTCAAAGCTCATGTGCTGCTGGGTCAGGGATTGCCAAAACCGTGGAGTTATCACCGAGGAAAGCTCTGTCCGGGAGTGAAGAGGGAGCAGGGAGGAGCAGAGGGGATTTTCCTTCCCTGAGGCTGACTCCTGCCTGGGATTCCTGCTGAGGAGAGTTTGTTTGCCCTGTGAGAATCCCCAGGGACTAACACAAGCAGCTAATCCTTTCACTGAAAGCTCTGTTAGGCATTAGCTTAGAAAAACACCGCCAGCCACGTTAAAAAAGAAACTAAACAGGACCTTTCCAGCAGGAAAATAAACATTAGGAATTGACCTGCAGCGGAGCGTTTCCTGGATGCCGGGAACATCCCCGAGTGCTCCAGGGGATGAGGCTCGGAGGGGCTGAGCCCCTCCCGGCCCCTCCTGGCCCCGACACTCCGGGCCGGGGTCCCGGGCTCGCCCTTCCCGCAGGGAATTCACGGGGAATTCACGGGGGAGGCTGCCATGGGCTGCGCTGGCTCTGCTAACAGGTGGTTGGATAATTAAGTGTGCTTTATGCACTGTTTTGCTCGGTGTAATTGCAGACTCCGTATAAATAATTCACATGGAATTATTATACCGAGGACATCACCCGCCTCCTCATAATTTGCTTAACTGGAATGGGCTCCTCCATCACCAGCCGTGATTTGCTCCAGGACCTGCAGCCACCCTCCCTCCCAGGCTGGCTCCGGGGGAGATTGCTGTAAATTTAATTAAGGGGTGCAAATTGTTCACCCACTCTGTGCTGGGGCAGTCAGCAGAAAGGAGCGTTGTTGATAATAATAAATTAATTAAACGATTAAACAAAATAATGGTGCAGGCTCAGGAGGGACCATTGGGCTGCTCTGGAGCCCACGTGTCCTGTTCCCATCACCCAGGGGCTGTTCTCCACATCCCTGCAGTGCTCTGTTCCCATCACCCAGCCCCTGTTCTCCACATCCCTGCAGTGCTCTGTTCCCATCACCCAGCCCCTGTTCTCCACATCCCACCAGCTCAGGGGAGGCTCAGGCTCTGTCTGAGCAGCACAGGAGGTGATTTAAGGTTGATGTTCTCGTGTTTTCACAGCTGAGTGAGAACAGGTGGATGTGCAGCACAGCCCTGTCCCACCCTGCTCCCACCAGACCCTCATTCCCAGTGCACCCCAGGGGATCAGACCCATCCTGGCACTGGTGTGGCACCTCCAGCTGCCCTGCACAGCCAGAGCTCACCCCTTCCATCCCAGGAGCTGAAATCACTCGATGAACATTAATTAAGAGGAGGCTTCACACCCACCCTGGGCGGCAGATCCTGTGATTATCCCCATTTTACAAGGCAGAAGCTCCAGCTTGGAGTGAATCAGTGACCTCTCCAAGGTCACCCAGCGTGTTGGTGACAGAGATGGATTCAGAGCCCAGGAGGGGGCTTTAAAAAACATCTCCTTATCTTTATTTTTTATTGCATTTAAAAATAAACCATGGTTATTAAATATCATAATACCCGTAATAGATTTTAAACTTGAACCGCTTCCAGAGATGCTAAATGATAAATACAGCTATTATCAGAGGGAGCACTCAGAGAAATTGATAGCCAGCATTTGTTTAATGAGTGTGTGTGTACACACGTGTGGGGAGGGGAGCGATTTCAGGAGCAATCCCAGAGGGGGTGGTTCTTATGGAACAGTGAACAGTCAGCTCGTGCTGCTGGGAATGTCCCAGGGGACTCAAATCTGCTTTTGAAGGATTGCTTGGCCCCCACACCAGAGGATCCCACAGTGCTGTGGCTGCAGGGCTGGGCAGACCGGTACAAGAGCAGGGCCAGGAGGATCCCAGCTGCCTCAGGGATGGGCTCCATGAGCTGCCCCGAGGAACTTGAGGTGCTCTGAGGCATTTAGGGAGTGGCACTGCCCGCGGGGGTCCCCTCGGGGTGACCCTGCCCTGGAGGAGCCCCTGCACAGCCAGACTGGGAGCCCTGGCAGAGCCAGCACTGCTCCTGTCATCCCAAAGGCCACGGGAGCCCCAGGAAATGCCCATTTACCAGGGAGATGTTTGGGAGACCCTTGCAGAGCGGGGTTTAACAGCACACCAGTCACTCACTGCCGGGAGGGACACGGTGACACCTTTGAGGGGTTCTTAGGGCTGGGCTCTGCCCTTCCCCAGTGCAGTGACACCTTGGAGGGGTTCTTAGGGCTGGGCTCTGCCCTTCCCCAGGTCTCACCCAGCGTTTTCCCCATCCCACTGCCACCAGCACCAGCCCTGTTGCCCGGCTGCCCCCCAGGTACCATCCCCAGCTGAGGCAGGTGCCAAGGTTCCCAGGGGTGACTGATGGATTTTGGGGTGTTTTTGGTTTTCTTTGGCAATGCAGGAGCCTTTGAGCATGCAAAATGCCAGAGCTGTAGGGCACAGGGCAAAGCCAACACTTCATGGACATCACCTCGGGGTGCAGGGGGTGTTTGGCAAAGAATGGGCTCCCTCTCCTTCAGCTTGAGGTCATTCCCCTGTCCTGGCTCTCCAGGCCCTTGGAAACAGCCTCACACCCATGTTCTTGAAGTCTCCCTCCAGCTACTGCAAGGCCGGAATTGCTGGGCCTCAGGACCTCTTTTGTGTGCAGGAACAATCAGAAAAGTTTTTTAGTCCAGCTTGTGTCCTCTCTTCCTTTGGCTGAGCTGATCAGCACCCCCAGCTCTGAACGTGCTTCAGGAGGGTTTCTGCTGGGGGGTGCCCCCTACTCCAGCCACCCCTCTGACATTGATGTTTCCTCTCTGTGCTCTCTTAATCTCATCTCCTCCAAAACTGCTTTGCCTTTACTTTTCTAGGCTCTAAATATCCATTTGCATCCCTCTGTAATGTCCTGTTTCAGCTGCTCAGCGCTTGCAGTGCAGGAATTAATGCGTTTCTGAGTGGTGAGAGCAGCAGGGGTGGTGGGAGGTGGCTGCAGCAGCTCTCCTGGGGGTCCCTGCCTTTGCTGGGGGGCTCCTGGGTGCTGCAGGGTGAAAGGAGCTCTGCCCCCTGGCAAAGCCAGCCCTGCTCTGCTCAGGAGCTGTTTGCTCTGGGGTGGATTGTGCTCTTTGGCAGGTGCTCAGCAGGGATGGGGCAGTGCTCTCCCCTCCCAGCAGCAGCATTGCTCCAGCAGGGACAGGGCGCTGGTGGCAGCAGGAGCAGCTCTGTGCAGGCTCTGCAGTCGCTCCCCTGTCCACCCTCGACCCTGCCCCTGCTTTATTTATTTATGTTTGAGCAGAAGCATAACACAAATAAAGCACAGCCATAAAAATGTCAGGGAAAGTTCAAACCTATTCATTACCCATTTCACTCCGATTAAAATTTCCATCAAGGCTGCTTGGTTTTGACTTGAGTTGCTTTCCTTTTAATGAGCTTGATCTAGAAAGTAAAAGATGCTAATTCATCCTTACATCTCTATCATCTCCTGGCTTTTGCTATATAAAGCATCAAGGTCGCATTCTGGGGAAATGTCTTTTTACCAAAGGTGCCATAATAATAATGAAGCAGCAATTTGTTTCAGCAAACTGCCTACAGTAATGAAGCTTAATTATAACCGTGTTATTAATACTGCTGCTTAAGGTAATTCACTTCTGAGCGGGGTGCAGAACAGTAAACTATAATTTAAACAAGAATCGAGACCTAATTTAAATCATCAGATCTGCTGTGGAAAAGGCAAACAGAGCTGGAACTCTCCCTCTGCTGCCTCCATCACCACCCGCACGCCTCGCAGGGCTGCAGGAGCACAGAGAGCAGCCAGGAGCAGCTGGTGGCTCTTCCTGACCCCCAACGTGCCTGTAAAACACAAAACATTCCGTGTGCCCTGCAGGAAATGGGGTGATGGACGTGCTCAGATGTCTGCGCATCACCCTCCAATGCCCAGCCTCTCAGGAAACCTATGAAACGCCACTCTTGGAATTATATTTTTATGTCTTTCTTCCACTCTGTGATTTTAGGGCATGTGCCTGGAGGCTTGGGATCCTTACAAATTCCCGGTGCTTCCCATCGTGCTGCTGTCCCCTCCTGCCTGTGCCCAGCTCTCCTTTCCAGGCTGAGCATCTCCACCCGGCCCGTGCCTCTCCTCCCTGCCAGAGGCACGCAGCCTTCTGTGAACTCCTTTGCTCTTGGATGTTCTTTCCCTCCTCTCCAGGCCTCTGCTCTCCCTTTCTCCATATCAAGATACCTTCCCTGCTCACGGCTGTAAGCCCTGACATCCTCCCTCCCTGAATCCCTCATTATTTCTGCCTCTTCCCTGCACTCTCACCTCGCAGCCTCCTCCCTCCAGCATCTCCCCGCTGCACCCTCGCATGGCTACCCCGGCTCCGCGAAGCCAAATGACAGGAGATGATGGCTCTGCTGTGCCGGTAATAGCGTTTGCTGCTTCCCGGGAGATGGAGCGAGGAGCTGGGCTGGCCCTGGCCGCCCCTCGGCAGGGCTCGCTGTCATTGCCCCAGCCCGGCGTGCGGGATGCCTTCCTCTCTGGAAGATGGGAGCGTCCCGGGTGGTGGGGATATTATCCCAGTTTCCTGGCACTGCCAGGTGTGGCTGCGCTCAACAGGCTGGCAGGGAGGAGGAGGAGGAGGTGCGGGAGAAGTAAATAGGTGGAATGTTTCTTCTTGGGAAGGGGAAAAAAAGCCTCCATCACTGTTCCACTTGACTGCAGCCTCCCGCAGGCTGTTTCATCTCATATTATCTAAGCTCCAAGGGGGTGTCCAATTTGAGGAACAATAACTATAAAGTCATTTTCGGTCCCCCGCTGTGGCACAGCACATGATAGCCTGTGTAAAGCAGCAAACAGCCTCGCTGGCCGCTCCGCCGAGCCGGGCTGGGGCCGAGCACGGCGCTGCCGGGGGAGCCGGTGCCTGGCAGCCGGGGAGACCTGCCGGGAGCCCGCGGCTCATTTGGCACCGAGAGCTGCGCAAGGGCACGGCCGGACCCCCCTGGCTCCTGCGGCGCTGCCGGCAAGGTCACCGGAGCGGCTGGCAGGGAGATGATGTGCAGAGCTGCCCGGCAGCTGCAGAGCTGCCCTGCTCCGGGAT
>VZSR01000242.1:674384-691578 GCA_013398615.1 Brachypodius melanocephalos | reverse complement strand
TGCCATGACCCCGGTCAAGGTGATCCTGCCTGTGGAGCTGGATCAAGAGCAGGAAATTGAAGAAAATGAGGCAGTTTAGTGTCCTGGCCTCGGCAATGTGCTGGAACAGCTCCCTGCTCTGCCTTGGGAGGGTCCCAGGCTGGGGTCAGAGGGTGCCAGGGCAGCTGTGGGGTCCCAGGCTGGGGTCAGAGGGTGCCAGGGCAGCTGTGGGGCAGTGCTGGGTGAGCTGGGAGCTGCCTGGACACGGGAATTCAGCTCTGCTCCAGCTGCTGGACTGCACCGAGGATCCACCCCTGGGCAGAGGGGCTGCTGCTGAAAACACAGGATAAAGAGCTGGGTTTCTTTTGCAGCTGGAAGAGGGCCCCAGGCCAGGAGCCAGGTGGGCTTGGGAGCCTCGGGCTCCCTGAAGTTGCTTCCTAACCCAGCAGCTGCAGGATGAGGCATCCACCAGCCCCCTTCCCTCCAAAGGTGGATTGAGATGAGTATCAGGAGAGCAAATAATAGAGGATCCACCAGGTACATGGGATTTGGAGCAAATCCTTCTGCAGGCACACTCTTGCTAGGGTTGCTTAAGGAATAAATGGAGTCAAAATGAGGAACTCCATGGCAATTTATATGGATGTTCTACACAATTCGATACTGGGGGAGAAGGATGAACCTATTACAGTAATTAACTTGTTGCACATCAAAGCCAATGTGCTAAAGCAGCTTTTCTATGCAGCAGTTCTATTCAGTGGAGGAAGGAGCCAGTAAAATAGGGGGAATAAAGTGTGCCCTTCTCGCTGTCACTGTCCTCTAGGTTCAAGGATCTCTCCCGAGGGATTTCAAACCTCTGACTGGCTGCAAATCCCTCTTTAGGCCCACTTGGACTCCCATGAAAGCCCCCATGGCTGCAGGGAAGGTGGTGGACAGAGCATCCTCATCTGTTCAGAGCAGTCCAGTCAGGCTGGATCTAATTTAAGACAGAGTTTGAGAAAGGGAGAAATAGTAGGTGCCAGGGACTTTGGGAAGAGCAGAAGTTTTAATTGGGTTTTATCTATTAGTTAATCAGGAAGTATTTCAGTGACAATTAGGTCACAGCCTCTGGCATATCTGTGAAGCAGCCATCCATCATTAGCCCTACCTGGGCTTGCAAAGTGGTATTTATGAGTTTCCAACTGGTGAAAAAGCCCTTCTAAGAAATTAAGGTGAAAAGCACACTCCTGACCATGGGGGGAAGGCTGTCAGCCGTGATTGATGGCTGGGAGCAGGGAAGAACAGCTGTTTATTTGGTCCAGCAAGGTTGAAACCCCTTTGTCTGCAGCAGCTGGCCCTGGATCCAGGATGTCCTGGATCCAGCTGGGGTGGGTTTGTCCTGCAGGGTGTCCTGGATCCAGCTGGGGTGGGTTTGTCCTGCAGGGTGTCCTGGATCAAGGGTTCAGCTGCATCCTCAGCCCTGTGTGACATCCCACAGGGGGAGACTGGCATCTGGCATGGCACAGGGCTGGAATGTGGTGGCACAGCCTTTTCCAGGAGCTGGCTGAGCCCGGCTCTGGGCAGGCTGCTCTGGCCCTGTGGCTGCAGGGGGGAGCAGCATTCCCCGAGCTGCTGTGCACACACAGTGGCCTAAATGAGTGGGTTTTGCACAGCTCTGCCCAAACTTGGTGAAATCTTTGAAGGTCAGGCAGCTGCTGCTGTTGTCATTGAGGAGGGGGGTGGAAAAGGGAGCAACCTGGGTGACCCTGCTGTCCCCTTGGAGCTGGGGGATGGAGAGAAGCAATCCCAGATCGGTCTGTGCAGGACACAGGGATAACAGGGAAGCAGAGGCCGTGTGAATGAGCCTGTTTCCTTCTCCTGACATGATTCTGATCGAAGAAATATTAATTTGGCATCTTATAAACAGTTTGTTCTCATCCTCCCAGCTCTCCAAGGAGCAGCAGAGGGATGAGGGGAGCAGTGAGTGAGAAGCAGCCCAATCCCAGGGGATGGTGCCAGGTGGACAGGTCTCCCTGGAGGCAGGGAATGAGCAAAGGAAGGACAGCCTGAGCTGGAGCTGAATTACCCAGAAGAGGAGAGAATAATCACATGGAAATTGCAGGTGAGATGAGGCCGGCTCGGCTTTGGGGCGCCGTTGAGAGGAGCCGACAGCCCTGGGATGAGCTCAGGCACACGAGGTTCTCCTCACTAAAACAAACACTCTGCTGCCGAGGCCAGGCAGGCAGGAGCCCTTCTCTTTTAATTATCTGCGGTGGAGGCTGTTCAGCTGCGAGTGTATCGAGCTGCCGGGCACGCTGGGTACATCCCTCCTCCAGGTTAAGTGGTAATTACACCTAATTAGGAGCGAATAAATATTTTATACGCTTTGGACTACTGCAAGTGACCAGCAGAAACCTCCGAGTGGTGCAGAACGCCTCACTGGCTGCAAGTCCTTGCTGCAGCCGTCCCGCAGGGTCCCCTCAAAGAGTCTTGTCGCTAATGCCTGTAAATCCCGGGCAGAGCCCTGGAATTCCTGCTGCAGCCTCTCGGTGTCCCGGGGATTCCCGTGCCTCCGCTGCCGGCCCTTCACGGCGTCCTGGCAGGAGGAGGATGCAGCACCGCGGCTTTGCCTTGATTACGTTGTGTTCTGCAATAAACAGCAGTGAGTGTTCATTATTATTTAAACACCCCGTGCTTCCCGAGCCTTATTTGGGCGGCGTTTTTTCCACAGCATATGTTGGAATTTACAGTAAGTGCAGCCGCTCTACAGTCAACATTTGGTTTCTCTCACTCACAGACTGCAGTGCTAATTAGGGGAGGTTTCCCCTCGTTATCCCGGGGAGGTCAAGCGCAGCAATTTGCATTTTGAAGAGAGCCGAGAGCAGCGGTGGCGGAGCGCATCCGGCCGGAACGAGGCACAGAGATCCCGGCATGGGGTAGATGGGGCTCGGCAGATCAGCACAGCCGGTCCCCGGGAGCTGGGGCTGGCCAGGCTCTCCCGAAGGATGCCACATGTGGAGAAGGAAGAACGGGAAGGAATGGGAGTCTTCATCCTGGCTGGAGAGATCACAGAACCACAAAATCATTGAGGTTGTGAAAGACATCATCGGGTCCATCTCGGGCCGGGCTGAGCAGCAGCATCTCCACTAAACCGTGCAGATCCTGAGCCCTGTACGTGCTCCTGAAGGGAAATGTCAAATTTCCCTGCAAGGCTTTGTACCCACAGCAGCCAAGGGAGGGCTGGCAGGGCTGCTGTGCATGCCCTTGATCATCTGCCCTCTGGCATGATCCTGCATTAAGCTCCCGAGGCATTCCAGGCTGGCCTGGGAGCAGGGTAAATACGGCCACTGGAGCCTGTCCCGCTGTGTTTGCACAGCCCACGGTGCAAAGCATCCAGCCTTGGAGACTGCAGAATGAAATGAAACGTCCTCCCCCGAGCCAGCTCTCTCAGAGGGTGATGCCAGCTCAGAGGGACACAGAGCTCCCCATCCCTGGCCACCTTGGCTGCTCCAGCAGTTCCACCTCTCTCTGTGAGCACACACAGCCAAAGGAAGGCTCCTGCTGAGCAGGGTCAGCCCTGTTCCTTGCTCCAGAGGTGCTCTCGAGCTGCTCTCAAACTCTATTTAGGTATTTCCACATTAATTCCAAGGAGAAGGGCTCAAAAGTTCAGAATGGGAGAGAGGGATCTTTGATGTAGGAGGCTCTTGTCTCTGAAAAAAGCTTTATATTATTATGTAAAACATAAAGGGCATTCGTTAGGAAACCGTGCTGCTTAATTTAGGGGCTCTGTCTTCTCAGGCTCTTCCCCCTCCTTTGTTTAATGAGCGAGGGGGAGGCAGCATTGCTTGAGAAATGAACTTTTTACTCCCAGGCTCAAAGTGGAGGACTTGCTGTGGAAGCAGAGGTGACACCACAGCCTGGCCCTGAGCAGCTGGGGACATCTCGAGCAGCAGTGAAGGTGTGAGGGGACTGGAACCCATTGGTGCTCACCTGTCCCAGCCCTCGGGGAGGGGGGGGCGATGCCTGGTGAGCATCCTGTGTGCACCCCCACCCTGCCAGGCCACCAGAGACCCCTGAACTGCCCTCCAGAGCTGCTCCCCTGCCAGGGCCTCCCGCCCCAGCCCCGCTGGCGCTGCTGCCAAAAGCGTAATGAGAAAAGTACACCTTCCCCCAAAATCAATCGGGAGACCTGGGGGGTCACCTAATTGGAGGCTGCTCACCGAGCACCAGCACAGCCAGAGCCCAACCGCAGCACTTGAGGCTGGCTGTGAGATGATAAATCACATTCCAGCCTGGCACAGCCTCCCCTGCGGCTCCATCGATCCGCGCCCGCCGCTCCCGCTGCAGCGGAGCAGGGGAGCAACAGGACACGGGAGGGGAGCTGGGCTGGGCTGAGCTCGGCTGGGCAGGTGCTGCTCCAGGCTCCCAGCAATCGCCTCCAGTTGTTTTCCTTAGCAAGGAAATTGTTTCCTTCTCCAGGAAGGAAATTCACCGTGGCTTGCTGTTTCGTTTGTTTGTTCTGGTGCTGGCTTTGGAAACACTCCAGGGATGTTGGCAAAACAAAAACTGATCAGTCGGTGGTGCTCGGCTTTGCCTGGCCACCGTGGGTCTGTGCAGGTGGGGGAATCACCCTCCTCATCCTGCCCGTGCCCTGCCGGGGCTCAGCATCCACTGGCGGCACAGTCAGCGTTGGTTCTGCATCTCCAGAACCTGAGGAGGTTTCCAGGCTGGATTCAAAAGCCCGATTCAACAGCAAAAAGCTGTTCCAAATGAAGGAGCATTCCAATGCAGAAGGAAGGAGCCCTCCTGCCCCAGGGCTGGGCCAGGCTCTCCTGCCATCCCCAGCCGGGTCCTGCTTCATAAATCCAAGCCCGAGTGATTCAGGAGTGGCTTTGCCACCCCTGCAAACTCCAATCCCCTGCATCTCCTGCCCGAGGGGAACCCTCCCAGCTGTGCTGGGGGGACAGGGAGCAGGGACTGATGCACATTTGCTGCTGTGTCCTTGGAAAAACACTCAGGACTTGCTGGAGAGCCCGTGTGCTCCCTCAGATGCACCCAGAAGGATTGCTGGGAGAGGAGCAGCAATAATCACCACAACCCAAAGACAAAACAAAACAAAAAAAAATCAAAATCAAAGGCTAATCCTAAAAACTCTCCTTTAATCTTTGTGCTTCCAGATGTCGTCTCCCTTTCATCTAGGACTTTGCTGTTCACTACAGTTACAGAAACCACGAGGCTGAAAGAGGGGAGGAAAAAAGAAGAGATTAAATTAATGAGCAGGTAAGCAGGTTTATCATTTTGTCTGATCCTTCCTTCCTTCCTGCTAATTTCTCTGAGCCAATTTGGGAGGCAGAGCCTGATGGTAACTTTGCCACAGACAAAGTTGAATCCCTTTTCCTCCTTCCATAATTTATCGCAATGATGATAATGTCTGATTTGTGGAGCTGCTTCAAGGGCCGGTGCAGTGGGGGTGTGTTGGAAGAGAAAAACATTTGCCTGCATAAAGTTAATGAAATGGGTGCTTTGGGCTTCTGGTAGTTCTGTCTGGGCTATGCCGTAATTAGGTTGTAATGAGCAAGGGCACACGAGCTGGAAATGTGGAAAGGGGTGGGAGAGGAACACCAGAGTGCCCGGGTGCTGAGCCCATGCTGCATCTCTAAACACTGGGCTTTCTGAAGCTGTCCTGGGTGGCTGCAGCCTTTCCCAGCTGCCCAGCACAACACCCAGGGGCAGGGTGGGCTGCAGGGCACTGCGGGCACAGGGGGCCGGGGTGTCCCCTCAGGGTCACCGTCCCACAGAGGCCACAGCGATGCCATTGGGAAGAGCTCGTTGGCACATCCTGGATCCCAGGGCTGGCTGATCCAGCGGGTGAGCAGCCAAATGTCAGGCCATCAATCAAGGCTCAAGGGAAGCATTTTGTGCCCGGGGCTGGGCTGCTGCCAGGCTGAGCACTGCGGGAGGAGCAGCAGGAAATGAGCCCTGGTAGCTCAGAGGTGATGTGGCCGTGGCCATTCTCCATGGCCCGTGGGGATGGGGGCAGTGGATGTCCCGGCAGTGGGGCCTGTCTGGGCAGCTGATAAAGCTTTACCTCGTTAGTTATGAGCTGGAAAAGGAAATGAGCTGGTGCCAGGCGTGTGGATGGCTCCTGGCTTTCAGCCCTCCTGCACCAGGGCAAAGGCTTAAATTAATTGTCCTGGGGCCCCTTGTCATGCTGTGGGTGAGTGCCCAGGCCTGGAATGGACAGTGACCATCCAGGCAGGTTACTGTCCCTGCTGTCCCTCCCTCCTGCTCCCTCTGCTGCTCCAAGTGCCTGTCCTTGCTCGGCTGCTGCCAGGGAGGAAGATGAACGCTCGCTTAGCAAAGCATTTACCAGGAGGGCACTCCACCACCAGACAGGTGGGTTCATAAATCCTCCATCCCCTTCCAGACAAGGGCAGATTACTGCCTGGCCTCGATGAGTTCTGCTCAGGATTGAATTACAGGCTCTGCATAACCCTGTGGGGCCAGGTCCTGCTCAGGGAGCCACCTGCATCCTCCCACGCCATGGACAGGCTTCTCCCCTGCCCTGGCACCATTCCCCGAGTCCCTGCAGCCCCTGGCAGAGGCAAGAGGAGAGGCTCCAGCCTGCTGATCCTGGCTGTGGGCTCAGCAGTGCTGGGGACCTCTGAGAGCCCCCCTCTGCTTGGATCCACCACCCAGGACCAGCTCCTCTTCCTCTGCTCAGCTTCTCCTCCTAATGATGTTTGCTCCAAAGCTGTTTTCCCCTCGGTTCTTTCCACCTGCCGCCTCCTTCCAATCCAATTAGTGCTTTGTTGGTGATTCCTTGAATGTCAGTGATGGTGTCCATGTGCCCCTGGCTTTGAGGTCTGTCCCTCAGCCCCCGTCAGGCACTGTCTGACCCATCCCTCCATTTCATCTTCTCTTGCTGGAGCTGCCTGGGCTGCTCTGAAGTGCTGGAGCTGACTCCAAACCAGAAAGTTTTTCAATTAAGAAACTTCTATTTTTTTAGGACTCATTAAAAGAGAGAGAGAAAGAGAGAGGGTTATTTTTTTTTCTTCTTCTTTGTGGTAATTATTATTAATGGCCTTTCTTTTAAGCAGAGGTTTGTTACCCTGGCGCAGGAGGGGAACGCTGGCAGGCTCTGGCACGGGGGGGTGTGACTGGAAGTGACGGGGAACGATGTTTCCAACATTATTTCATTAGCAGGAGAACACATCTGAGGGAATGCACGATCCCAGCTGCCAGCAGCTCCACTGCAGGGCTGGGGAGAGGAGGAAGCTGAGAGCCAGGCAGGGAAAAGCCTGGCCGTGCCTCCATCCCTCCTTATCTCTGCAAACAGCAATCCTGCACTTCCAGAGAGCCTTTAGTCCCCGGGCAGCCCTGCCAGCACACCCAGCCCAGCTCCCGGGACCTGAAGTTGACCCTGCCCCACACAAGCCCTGCCCCAGCCCCTCCCTCCATCCTCTGCCTCCCTTTTCCCTGTGTCTCCAAGCCCCCGGACAGGCACAGCACCGAGCATGACCCACTTTTGTATCCAGAGCAGCCGCTGCTGTTGGAAAGCTCATCATGCTGCAGTAATCCCGACTGATCAAAGGCTCCCACATCCACCCACAGGTACAGCAAAGACAGCAGGAGGGGAGCTCTGGGCAGGGAACGCCCCAGAGCATCCTCTCCATGGGCTCCGAGCAGAAAATGGGACACGTCTCTGGATAGCCCAGGTCTGTGCCCCAGCCTCGCTGGGAAATCCAGGCTGAGCAGGATGGCAGCTTGTGCCAAGCGTGGACAGCTCCTCTGCTCCTCAAAAGGAAGGACTGAATGGAGTGGCAAATGCCAGCTCTTGGTCTTTGGGGACAAGTGGCTCAAGGCTCCTGGGGAGGAAGGAGGTGCCAGGTCGCCTCACAGCTCTTCCTTGGGGTGACCCTGTGGTTTTGTTCTGCTTTGGATAAATCCCATTTTCTGAGCCAAATCTGCAAGATGAGGCTGCACTTAAAGAAATTAAACCCCTCCTGTGCCCCGTGCTGCCAGAGCGTTAAAAGCAGTGACAGTGTGATGGCTCTTTGGTGGCTATGACTGCAGAATCCAGTGATTAACCCTCCATCCATAAATGGGGCATCCCCGCCTGCTCCAGGCTCTGGCTCTCCTCATTTGGGGAATCCTGGTCCAAGCTCTCTGCAAACCCAGGAGGCATCAGCTGCCTCAGGATGGCTTTGCCACAAGTGACAGCAGAGAACTGCTTTATTACTCTGCTTTTGTGATCTTTTCAATGAAAGCTGAGGCTCTGGAGAAGGATGGCAAGGCCTTTCCCTGACCCCACCAAACTCCCTCATTGCCCTTCAGGGATGGGCAAACACCCAGTGATAAACACTCGGCTAATGGGCACAGCTCCACATCATAAACATCGCCTCCCGCTCGCACTAATTGTCCTCCTTGTCACCGCTCCTTGCACAGTGACAAACGATTCGGGTTTAATGGAGATCGGCTTCCTTTGTCCCTCCTAAACCATCCCTCAGCCAGGGATGAGCCACAGGGAGAGGTCCCGGTGTGCAGGGGAGCAGCCCTTGGCAAAGGCTTCCCCGTTCCCTCTCCACCTGTGCCATCCATAACAGCCAGGCCAGACCAATTTTTCCCCAAGGCATATTTTCCCAGCCAAAGCCACTTTGTTTCCTGGAGCAGGAGCAATATTTATCCTTCCCTGTGCTGTGAGATCAAGCGAGCGCTTGATAGAATTAAAAGGCAACTCATTTAAAAGCAATGCAAGAGCAGCAGTTGGATTGCCTGGGAAACTCATGGCTGAAGGGTCATTTTCCGGTTATAATTTTCTGGGGACTTAAAATACGACCTTGTGTTACTTGTGTAGAGCAGAACCTGGCCAGACTCACAGGGTTCAGGAGATGGATGGGTGCCCGAACGGTCCCAGAGTCTGGAGTCTTGTTTGCAGGGCTCTTGAAAGGAAGTACAAAGAAAAAAAAAATCGAATCCCAAGTGCTCAGCTGAAGATAAGGAAAAAATCCCCAACCTGTTAGAAACTTCAGAGCTCTGGAAGAGGAGAAGCCGAGCAGACGTGTGGCAGTGAGAGCAGCAGAAAGGAAAGCGTTGACCTCTGGCCCTGGCAATAGCGAGGATTTCTTTAGATATAAAGAAGAAAGAAAGACTGTGATTGCTGGTAATGTGCTGTGAAAGAAACATTTCTTCTCAGCCTCCAGCCTGCCAATTGAAGCGTGAGCTGAGGAGCAGGACACGGCACCGGGAGGCTCCGAGCTGCTGCTGCTGCCCCGCCGGGACCACTCAGCGCTCCAGGAACAGCAGCAGAGCACCAGCATCCACCAGGCACAGCCCCTGCTGCCCCAAAGGAGACACAAAATTTGTCATCTGCATTCCCCACCCTGGGACAAGCGTGCTGGTCTGGCAGGACACGGTGATTGTCACATCAGAGACTTTGTTCTCCCTTGGAAAACAAAAAGAAGCACCGAGATTTACCTGGAAGGTTTGTCAGGAAGGAAATCAAACCAGCTCCTAACAAACCCCTCTTCAGAAATTATCTCACCGAGTTAATGATGTAAGAAGACTGCAAGATCCAGCTGGGTGAAAAAAATCTTCCAGCTGAGATTCTCTTTCAGCTTCCTGTGGTGAGGAAGTTATTAAAAATCCTGCCCTGGAGAAGGGCCCCCTCTCCGTGTTACCAACTCCCATCACCCAGGTGATGATTTGGAGATTTTCTGAGGCGTTTTCAGTAAAGAAAACTGATTTCTAAAATAATGATTAAAAAAACCCCTAACTAGGCTGCTCTGCATGGTTTTCCCTAGTCTCCATTTTTTCAGCTGAAGGTGCAGTAAAACAAAAGAGTCATTTCCCACGTTTAACCAGTGGGTTTCATGTTGGGGTGCCTTTGAGATACCTGCCCTCCAAAATATATGGTATTACAGAAGGAAAACAAGGAAAAAAGACATGGAAAGATGGCATTTGGCCACTCCAAGGACACCAGAGAGGACCAGAAGAAACCAGCTGAGCTTAGTGGGGGTAAGATCTGCTGGTGCTGGTGGATAGCTGCAGGAGGGGGACAGAACTGGCCACCAAGGGAGCCCAAAGAGCCTCCAAGGCTGAGACCCTGTTCCCTCAGCATGGGGGATGGGGTTGTGCTCCCCAAAACCCCCTCCAGCCCTCCTTGTCCTGCAGGCAGCCATGGGAACAATCCTTTCCCAGAGCACACTCATCCTGCTTTGGATCCATCCCCTCAGGAAAGCCACCAGGTCCTTATGTTGTGACATTGGGGTCACCCAGAGCCAGACCATGCTGTGACCAGGGGGACACCCGGGCTGTGCACAGCTGGGGCAGAGCCCACAGACACAGTTTTTCCCCTAAAAAGCTGGGTTTTTTTTTTCCCTGAAGCTTGCAGAGCTGTGTCTGGCGAGGCTCCCTGGCTGCCTGGCTGGTGGCTGCAGCTCCTCCCTGTTCGAACATCCCAGCGATCCTGTCGGGCTGTAAATCGCTGCCTGCTGAGCACCCAGGACACGCAGAGCCGAGGTAACTTTACTCCAGAGAGCCAATTAGTGCAAATCCGGCCGTGTGATCAGCTGCTGATATCTCCAGGCAGATAAGGCTGGGGGAGCATCTCTGAAGGCAATGGCAGCTATTCTGATGGCCTCACCTCCATCCCCAAGGCCTCTGGGAGGTTCAGCCTGAGGCAGGAGGCAGGGCAGAGCTGTGGCTGTCCCTGTGGAGCGTGGGTGCCTCTCAGCAGCTGTGCTCTGCTGCAGCCTCCACCCAGAGCTGGACATCTCCTCCTTGGCTGGCAGAGCCCAACCCTGCTCCTCCTGGTGCAGACAAATTCCAGCGGGCAGTGTTCACCCTTTGGTGAACCCCAGGGTGCTCTGTATCTGTCCCAGGCTGCTCCCCTCGTTCCAGCCCCCAGCACTGGGATGAGATCAGCATTCCCACATCATGGAACCTGGAGCTGAGGCTCTCTGGGGTGAGTCTGGGCTCATTCCGAGGGGGCCAGGGGGTATTTGGATGTAACTGGCTGGAGTCATCATTATGAAACCAGGAGCCATATAACACCAGGAACAGAGCAGTAAAGGATCCTAAACCTCCCTGACGGTTCTGGTGGTTAATGTCTGCCTGTAGCTTAATTACACCATCAATTCCATTAAATAGCACAGTAACAACCTGGAATTTAATGAATACATAGAAAAGAATAAATTGGACCCACAGTGTAACTGATATTCCTTTATGGAATCAGAGGAAACTGAAGCAGAGGTTCAGTTTCTTTTTTAGTAAAAGTAGAGAAAGAAATAAATTAAAATTAAAGGTTTGAACTGTAGCAGCAGTGGCTCCAAACCTGTGGTGCCTTGGGGTGGCCCTGCCCAGAGGCTGTGACACCCATGCAGGGCATGGACAAAAGCAGAGGGGCATGACTGTGTCAAAGCCAGACAGAGCTGTGTGCTACCCCTTGCCTCAGCCCCTCCAGCATGGAGCTGTGTCCCAGCACTGCCGGGGTGTTCCTGGCTCTGCATCCTCTCACAGGACACAGGTACTTCCCTTCCTTCCCTCGTCTTTTTTAACTCCGCATTTCGGTGGAAGAAGTGTTTGCTTTTTTTTTTTTTTTTTTTTTTTTTTTTTTTTTTTTTTTTTTTTTTTTTTTTTTTTTTTTTTTTTTTTTTTGCTTAAATAACCACGCACTGTTTGCTCTCGAGGTGTTGAAGCACCCGGACAAATTTCCCCTGTGTTGACGAGGAGCAAACAGTCCAGCAGAACAAGCGATGTTTGCAGAGGAAATCCAGACGTGTTTCGGTGTGTTGGGAGCTGTAGCTTCATGGAGAGGGAATCGCGACGCTGCCGACTCTGTGTCACGGTGAACCCGACTGGAACAAGCCCAGGACTGCCGCGCCCTCCTCCTCCTCTTCCTCCTCCTCTCGCCATCAGCACCCCGAGCCGGCGGCTGCTCCCCTTCCCAGGCACAAAATGGGATGCGCTGCTGTCAGCGCAGGGCAGAGGTGCGGAGCGGCGGCCCCGGCACTCCGAGGCTCCAGCCCAGCCTCCCCCAGCCTTAGCCATGCTCCAGATCGTCCTGGTGCCAGAGGGGAGCTGGGCAGAGTCCCCGGCAGTGCTCCTCTCCCCGCCGGCTCCGCGCATCCCCCGCGCTGCCTCTTCCCCCGGGCCGGGCTCACCGCCGCCCCCAAAGCGCTCCCACCCCTCCTCGGCAGATGACACCGGGTTTATCCCCTCAAACCCAGCCGCTCTCGGTGTTTGCTGGCAGCTCGATGCGTGCACAAAGGGCTGCGCCTCTCCCGGGCTGGGGGCACCCCCGGGGCTGCGGCCACCGGGCGGGGTTGGGGCTCGGCCGCTCCCTCCCTCGCTGCTGGCTCTCCCTGCCCACCCTGGCATGAGCTGCGGGCAGGGGGGCCGTGGGCAGCAGCCCCCCCGTCCCTGTTTGCCGGGGTATGATATCGCTCCTTGCCAGCGCGCCGGAGGCAGCGGGGATGCGGCGGGCGGCGGTGACCGATGCGAGGGGCTGATTGCCTGCATGGCGATGCTGAAAGGGGTCGCGACTCCCTAAGTGCTCGTCAGGATGAAGGATGACAGCCTCAGCCAGCGAGACACTTCCCTCCTCTCCCGCAGCTAATGAGTGCTCTGGCGGCCAGGGCTGCTGCTGCTTTTAGTTTACTTTCCCTTTGTTATTTCTCTCCCTGTTTATTTGTTTAATTAATTAATTTGTTTTAGGTTTCTCCCTCCTTTCTGCCCCCGACTCCCCTCCATCCTTTCCCCGCTTTCCCTCTGGCTTCTGCAGCTATTTGTGGTGGATCCCGAGCAGTTAGCGCTCTGAAAATGTAATTAGGCTTTGGGATGGAACCTGAAAGCTGAGCCTGTGCTGGAACTGGCTCCCCCTGGCCCCCGCCGCTCTCTCCCAAGGCCACTTTGCAGCGGGCAGGGGGACACAGGAGAGCCCAGGGGAGCACAGGAGCACCCAGGGGGGCACAGGAGCGCCCAGGGGGGCACAGGAGCACCCAGGAGCCCTCCCAGTCCCCAGCAGTAAACATCCCTTGTTCCCAGTGGAGGAACCGGGATGGAAATGGGAGTGCGTTTGTCACACAGAGCCGCTCCCCGGCTGCTTTTCCCCGGAGCCAGGGGCGGAATTAGCTGCAGGGAAGGGGATGCTGGTGGCTCTGCTGACGGGCTGGCAGGCAGCTCAGCAGCCAACATCCATGGAATCGTCTTCAGCTCCAGCCAGAGGATGGAGAGGGGCAGCGCCGGTGGCTGTCCGGGGCAGTGCAGGGGACGGGGATGGGCTAGGGGCGGTCAGAGGAAGTTTTGCCTCTCTGCCTTTTCCCAGCGCCTTTGGGAAATGAGCTGGGACCGGCTCGGGGGCCCAGAGAGCGATTCCCGTGTGCCACGAGTGCCCTTGGGGACAGGACACGGTCTCCTGGCAGTGTCACCTGCGCTCCCAAATCCCCACCTGGGGGCCCAGGCACCTCCAGGCTCTGTTCAACACCACCTCAGAGCACGGCAGCTTTTCCTCCTCAAACACCTCGTTTGTTTTCCTGCCTTTTTTGATTGTACCTTTTTCCTCCTCCTCCTCATTGCCGAACCCCAGGGCTCGTCCTGCCTGTGTCCAGGACGTGATCCCGCATCCCGAGACCTCCACAGGGAGCTGAAGGGAGGATGAGGAGGCTGGGAGAGGTGCTGTGCTACTGGGCAGAGCCAGAACTCCCCAGGCCCCCCCATCCTGCCCCAAAGCAGGGAGACCCCATCTGCCCCCTTTTCCTCTCCTGTTAAACAAGTGAGTGCTTGAGGAAGTGCTGCCTTCCCTGGATTTGTACCTGAAGGCTGGGAATTGTGAGCAGGCACTAATAAATTACTCATTGGATTGACAGTTTGAGGCTTTTTATTTTTTCTTTTTCCTACTGTACAACAAGTAAAAAATATGCCAGGCTCACTCTTGCCTTTTTTTTTTTTTTTTTTTTTTTAAGGATCAGTTAGACACAGGGACTCCAGAGTGAATAAACTGGGATTTATGTCCCCGTCAGTCGGATCCTTAAACTTCCTAAGTGCTTAAAACATACACATTTTAACTTGAAAAATTACCAGGTTTGTCTAAAGGAAAATTTCAGCATAAAACAGGAAACTCATTTGAAGAGAGAAATTCTCCAATGAAGCGAACCCAGGCAGTCATAAAAAAGTTAAACCAGGCATAAAGGGAAATGTCAGATGTGTGGGAGAGCCAGATGTCTCTCTCTATTTTTTTTTTTTTTATATTTTTATAACCTAGATCAGATTATAGGAGAATATATGAATGTATCTCGCAGGGAGGGGGATGCAGCAAGAGGAGGAGGATTTCGTTCCCAGCCTGTAACTTGCTGTAACGTGGAGCACTCTACAAAGAAAAACATTTTTTTTTTATTTCTAAATAAAGCACTTTAGAGTGACACATTTATTGCTGGTAAAGAATTACTCAAATAAGAGACATTGTCAGCTATTTATTTTAAAAGCTTTTTTTTTTTTTTTTCTTTTTGAGTTTGGGGGGAAAAAAAGAAAGATCAAAACCCCTTTCCATTCTTCACAATATTCCCTTAAAAGCTTTAAAATAAAGTGGGGGTTTTTTCACTCCTGGGTTGCCTTTTTGGTGTCTCCAGGGCTCTGCAGCACGGGGGAGCCTGCGGGGAGCTGGAATGTGGTGTTCCCAGTGGGAATGTCGGGATGCAGCCAGGGCTTTGCTGGGGTTGCCCACAAGGACTCTGCTCTTGCCCCAGCTGCCACTGTGGGCATTTTCCATGGAGAGAGAGAGGAATGGGAATTCTGAGCTTTCCCAGGTGGGAATGCAGCAATCCGTGCCTAATGCAGGAGCTCTGCCATAGCAAAGGCTCCTGCAGATCCTTTTATCCAGAGCCTGCTCCCCGTGCCCCACCTTGGGAAGTCTGAGAGTGCAGAGCCAGCGGAGGGAGGGGAGCTGCTCCTTTCCTGGACACGTGGCAGGGATGCCATGGGGTGGGACAGCCCCCTGAGGTCCGTGCCGATTGTTTGGGGCTCAGGTGTGGGATGAGAGCTGTGGAGAGGCTTTGGGAGATGAGATCCCGTGTGTGGGCACGGCTGGGAGAGGGACTCTGGGTGCCAGGGCTGCCAGCACGGCCAGACCCCGCAGCAAACGCCCAGCCTGGACCCTTTGGAAGCCGTGGAGGTTCCAGCAGGGCTGGGAATGTGAAACACCTCATTACACAGCTCCAGCAGCGAGGTCTGTCTGCAGCCAGGGCTTGTGGTGTCAGTCCCTGCAGGGAGCAGCGCAGCATTAACGTGCCCATCAAGGCTCCCCGCTTCACCTCCCCTCTGGTGCACTTTCAGAGCCTTTCTCAGCCTGTGACATGTTTGTCCTCTCCCTCCTGAGGAAAAAAAAAAGAGAAGGAAAGCAGATCTTTCCATGCCAGGCTGCAGAGAATGTCCCTGGCTGCCCACGGCAGGTCTGGCTGAGCCCACAGAAGGGCATCCCTGGGTCACGGGCACGGCGTGGCCAGAGCTGCTGCCAGGGCAACCCCTCTGTGTGATGGAACCCACTGGGGGCTCAGGAGTCAGCCAGAGGGAAGGAACCTGGACCAGGTGGAGATGGGAGGCCAAGGGATCCTTGCCTTGCCCTCTGCTCCCTCTCTGACTCCAAACCACCTTTAATTTGTCCACACTGCTTTGGATTTGTTGTTTCATTACCTTTTCATCTCAGCTACTTTCTTTCCCCCATGGATTATTCTATTCCTCTTGCTTTCCCCCTTCTCTGTTCCTTTTGCTCTATAATTGGATCATTTGCAGTTTATAGGAAGGATGAGAAACAAAAGGTATTGACAACGTGAGCATTCAAATTTATATGTCAAGCTCAACAAAAAAAAAGGAGATGAAAAGAAAATCTGAATCCTTTTTCTTTGCATTCTGATTTCTGAACCTGCAGAACTCATTAGTTTCTTGTGATTGGGGCTTTTTCTGTGTCTGTGGAAACCAGAAACCTACTTTTAAAAGAAGCTGTAGTCAGTTGACTCCAGAGATGAGAAACAGTGAGGTAAAAGCCCATGGTAAGTGCTCAGCATTAAACTTCTCTTTCTCTTTCTCTTTCTCTTTCTCTTTCTCTTTCTCTTTCTCTTTCTCTTTCTCTTTCTCTTTCTCTTTCTCTCCTCTGATTATAAAGCACAGTTTTACGTCCAGGACCAAGGCTTTTCCCACTGGCCCTTGAAAAGCACAACCAGATATTCTCTGGAAGAAAACAAATGAAGGTTTTTAGTGTGGATTCCTTCTACTCACCAGCAGCTGTCCACCAGGGTGGCACAACACAAACCCCTCATTCCCAGAGCAATGGGAGCTCCCTGTAAATTCCCAGCTGCAATTCCCAACTTCCAGCCTCATTTCCTGCTGCCACTTCTGCAAAGTCCATCTCCAGAGCTGCTGGGGCTCCGGGATGGGAGGCAGGGCTGGAGCTGAAGGTGGTGCTGGCTGCATTCGGGACGCCCTGCCAGCTCCTGACCACGGCTCAGACCAATTACTGCTGGCATGAACCCAAGCCATCCATCTCAGCAAATTTCCCTCCAGGGGCCACCCCATTAGTAGCAAATAACTAATTATTGCTGTCAGCTTTAATAAAAAAACATTAGTTGAAAGATATTCCCCCCCTCCCCAACTTTCCATTGCTGTATAAATTACAGGAGACAAAACTAACTTCTAAATTGAGTAATTCCAGACATTTGTCAGACTCCAAGAAATGCTTTAATTAGCGTTGGTTAATAAAGTGTTTAGGTAATTAGGAGAACATTTGTCCTGCCTGTGCAGATTTTTTTCCTCTTGCTTACGACAACTCAAAAAAAAATTAATTGGAGTCCAGGCTTCAGGAATTACAAGGCTTTATTTGGTGCTTTCTTGGTGAGACTGTTAATGATTCTAGGGGGAGTCGCCTCCAGTGATCGAGTTCTGGAATGGTTCCCTCCTCTTTCTGGCTGTTTTGTCTGACGTGGGGAGCAGGAGCTCTCGGGGGACGGATCAAACCCAGCCCCAGCAGCTGATTCCCCGCGGGGCGTCGGGCGGGATGCGCTCAGGGAGCTTCTCTGTCTGCAGCACACGCGGCCGTGCCAGGCACAGCGCCGTGCTGGCTCTGCTCCTGGGCCCAGACACAGGAGCTGAGCGGAGCTGCCAGCCCACAGAGCTGTCACCCTGCCAGGAACCGGCACTGAAACCCCCGGGCCCCACCCTGCTGCTGCTGCTGCTGACAGCTGCTGCCGTG
>VZSR01000242.1:579040-673942 GCA_013398615.1 Brachypodius melanocephalos | reverse complement strand
CACATCCTGCATCCCATCCATGGTGCCCAGGAGCCGAGGGCAGCCCGGGCTGCTGGGGGAGCCCAGCTGTTTGCCAGGAGTGGGATTTGGCAGGAATTAGCCCTGCTGTGGCTATAAAAGGTCTGTGCTGGGAGCACCGGGGCTCTGAGTGGAGGGGAGGTCTGAGTGCTGCAGGGAGGGCAGGAGCAGTGAGGAAGGGTTATTTTTAGCAGTATTAGATAACAGGGCTGCAGAGAGGTGGCTGCTGGCAGACCTGCAGCAATTCCTCTGGACAAGAGCACAGGGCAGCGAGGAAGCCCCGAGGTGAGCACAGAGTTGGGTGTGGAGGTGGGGCTCTTTCCTGCTCACCGAGTCCAGACTCCTCTTGAGGATTCCAACTTGCACTTGTGCTGCAGGAAGCTCTTCTCTGCTCTTGAAACAGCTTCTTCTGCCTCTCTGTGCTCAGCAGGCCCTGGCACAGCTGCTGGAGCAGCCAGCTGAAACCAGCTCCACTCATCGGGCTGTGCTTGGTGCAAAGGCACAGATGCTTGTGCTTCAGATGTTAAAAATTTAAGAACTAGTTAGTCTCGAAGATGTCCTCATGGAAAGGTCTTCGGGCTGTGAGTTTAAAAATCCCATGTAGATGTAGCTCACATCCTGCCAACCACTTTTAGTGGGAGCTGCATCCTGCTGTGGTCCCAGGGTCATGTCCTCACCAACTGCCTGGCATCGGTTCCTGCACCTCATCCAATCAATGCATTAAGTGGCTCTGCAATTAATTTGCTCGTCTGGATTACAGGAATGTGGGAACAATGAGAAACAGGCAGTTTTCTGGTCTGCTTTGGGCTCATCATCATGTCCCAAATCCCTCAGGCTTTGCAGCCTCGCAGCCCTTCAGCTCCTCTGCACAAAGCCTGGGCTGTCCTGCCTGTGCCTTTGTCCGTGGAGGATCTCTGTGCTCCTGTGGCTCATTCCCTCTGGGAAGAGGAGGGCTCTGAGAGGCTGCTTGGCTCTGGGAGTCTGATGGGCATCCCAGCTCCAAACTTTGGGTTGATACACAACTCACAGGACACAAAACTCTGCAGAGTCCTGGCAGGGAAGGGCAGGGTTCAACTTCTGGCCCCTGAACCAGCTGGGCAACACAAAGGCTCCACGGGAATCAAAGGCAGGACTTTGCCATCCTTTAACCCGTGGTGATGTGTCACTGATCAGCACATTGGTTCTAATAGCTCCCCAGGTAGATTTGGGAGAGCAACGAGTTGAACATAAAAAATCCCTTTATTATTGCCATTTTGCTTTTATATACCCATCAAGCTTTCATATTTAATCTCCTACATCACAATAGCTGATCATTTTTAACATTTGACATTGATAAAGTGCCCACTGCTATTATTCTGACATACTATAAAACATTACACCCATTTGCGATAGAAAAGGCAAAGAATCAATACTCAGCCCCATTTTCCAGCACAGCAGTAAATCATGGGGAGACTAACAAATTGTTTTAAATATAAGCACCTTCAAGACCAATAAAGAACCCAACTGATCCCTGTCCATTGTCACAGCTGTCAAACATCTTTACTGCTAAATGGACATTGGGGGGTGGCCCAAGAGAGCTCAGCCCAACCCCCGGATCCCCTGGGAGTCACACTTGGGGGGCTCTGGTTGTGGGATGTGCTGTGAGTTCCTCTGGGTACCTGGAGGGGCATCAGGCGAGGCTGCAGGGTACCAAGCCCAGGAGCCAAAGGAGGTTCAGGAGGTGAAGTTCCTCGCCCAGCCGTGCAAAGAAAATTGCAGCTCCCGGTTCCTCCCAGCCCATGGCAGGGCTGCAAGGTCAATCCTTCCTGGAGGCGGCACAGAAAATGTTCCCAGGGTGCTGATTTTGGAGAGCTGCTCCTGCAGGAGAGCAGTGACCTTGCCGCGGGCCAGGGCAGCCGTGTTTTCCCGGCTGCTGTTCCAGGGGTGGTGTCACCCCGGGGTGTCCCTGTGTCCATGGGCTGCTCCTAGGGCACACCTGGCTGCTGTACCTGGAACCAGGGGAAGGCTGAGTCAGGCAGAGCCTGGCACCTCTCCCATCCTGGCACCTCTCCCGTCCACCTCTCAACATCTGGGAGTTGCCGGTGCCGGGGCTCACCCTGCATCGCCTCCCTGTGAGCTGCGTGTGTCCCTGTGTGACCCCCGCCCATCCCTCTCCTCCCCGTGCTGCTACTTAGTCATGGAAAGGTAAAACGAAAGGAAAAAGGGAATAATTTTACGTCTGAGGTGATGTAAACCTTGCGTGCATAGTTTAAAAACGTCTCTGTCAAAGAGCTCCTAAATAACACGGTTTACCTGGGTTGACTGATTTATAGGAACGGGGCTCCCAGACCCCAAGGATGACATTTTAAACACATCTTCCTTTCATTTGTAAGGGATTAAATGAACATGTTTTGACAAGATTGATCAGATGGAGGTTCAGACGATTTCTCTTTGCGGCTTCAATCTATAGCTGGTGGAACTGAGAGAATATTCCTGTGTCTCATTACAATAATGCACGGCTGGCACCTCTGGAAATAAATGTTGGGGGAGTTCCCGGTGCCGAGGCTGCCCTGGAGAGGCGTTGGCAGCGTGGGCAGAGCCTCCCTTGTGTCCTGCCCAGGGAGGTTCATCTGCTCCATCACTGCACATTTATTTCACAGCAGTTCCTCAGCGCTGTGCTCCAGGAGCATCGCTGAGGCACCGTGCCACTGCCGGGAGCACAGGGAGCCGCTAATCCCTGCTTCTCCTCGGGAAAATGTTCCCTCCTGGGCTGGAATGCTCCTGTTCTCCCCAGGAATCCACCCCGAGGGGGCTGTGCCTGCTGCAGGTGGGGATGCCCCAGAGCCTGGTTTCGTCTTTCAGTCCCTCATTCTGCAAAACATTCTGAGCCTTTGGGCACTGAGGCTTGATGGCAGGGGTGGCTTTGCCCCTGCAGGATGAGGTTTTTGGAGTTTATGCTCTTTGTTTTGAATTCGCTGACTTCGTGACCATTGGGGCTGTTTGCCCTGCACAGCCTTAGGGAAAAAAATAAAGGAATCTAAAACATCTTTGAATTCAGGCCAATGTCTGCAAGCCCTGAAGCCTTGGAAGACCCAAACCGGCTTGTTCTTGCCCCAGAAACGCTCCAGCTTTGCAGTGCCTTGCACAGAGTGGGCAGTAAATAAATCCCCGAGTGCTCCTTATGGAGGCAGGGATTTGCCGATCTGGCAGAGGCAAAGGCTCAGTGAGGAATCACCAGACCTTGGCAGGGCTGGGCTGCTCCTGGTTCTTCCCACACAAGTTGTGATGATGCCCTCAGGCCCTCGGCCAAATGGGAACGGGAAAGGACTTTCCCCCCTACCCTGCTCTTGGCTTGGGGACATGATTTATGTCCTCCCTGCCTCCTTCCAGGCTTAGGAATCCTTTACCCTTGGCTGGCAGGGGAAGGCAGCAGTTGTCTGGGCACTGGCTGGCAATTTGCATTGCTGCATTATGCATGGGCAGAAAACAGAGGAATAAAGCAGGAGGAACAGGAAATCACTGCGGTGTTTTTAATCTGAAAGGTGAGATCGAAGCTGCTGTTTGTAGGCTGCCTTTAATGGCCCTCGATTGGCAATTAGTGTTATATTATCACATATCTTTAATAGAATATTGATGCTGTTGGCACAGATATAATCCCAGTGTCAAGAGTAATTCCCCTCTTTCCAGCGGGTTGCACTTATTACGTGAGGGCCCAGCAGAGCTCGGCTGAGGCATCCCTGATCAATCAGGATCAGCACTTCCACCCCTGGCTGAGGCATGGCAGGGATGCATATTAATGATTATTAATGATTATTGCTTATTATTAATGAATATTAACTAATATTAATGATTATTAATGATTATTAATTATTATTTATTAATGGGAATTATTAATAATGTTAATGATTAATATTTATTAATATTAATGATTATTAATTATCTGCTCGGGGAGGGAGGTGCCAGCCCGCTCTAACTCCTGCCAGGTGTGGGGTTGGACTCAGGGAGAGCCTCAGGGGTCCAAGGTGCATCCCAGATCCCAGGGATCTTCCTCAGAGCCACAGCACAGCCAGGCAGAGCTCCCAGTTCATTATTCATTTACCTTGGGTTGCCATTGGAAAGCAGGTGAAGCAATAATAAACACCAAACAGCAGAAGTTAATCTCTATCCACAGCTGTAATGAATGGGAGGTTAAACAAAAAATCGATGCAGATCTGTTAATCCTGGGCACTCCTGGGGCTGCTCCAGAGCACAGTCCAGCCCTGGTGGGGTTCTGCAGACAGATCTCCCCCTGGGCACAGGCATTCCCATATTCCCACAGAGCTGCACCTTCACAAGAGGCTTTTCCTCTGCTGGGAGCCTTTGGGTGCTCCTTCTCCCCAGGGTCACAGCCTCAGCAGGGTCCCTGGGGGATCCCAGCCTCCCCTTGCTGGGCTGGCTCTGGCAGTTCTGATGGATGTGGGCAGTGCCTCATCCCAGCAGAGCGATGGGGGGAATGTTCCTGGCACATCCTGATGCCAAATCTCAACCATGAGCAGTAACAGGGGCTGATGGCAGAGGACACTACAGGAGAAGCGGGGAGAGGGGAATTTCAGCACTAATCCAGACCCTGAGAGGAAGCTGGTGCCCCCTGGACAGGACCCTGCTGCAGAGCTGAGCCCAGCAGTGGTTCCTGGGGGAGCTGGGATTCTGTGCAACCTCAGCACTTCTGTTTTGCACCAGGATGAAAGAATTTGATTGCTGCAGAAAGCGCTGTACTGAGACAGCCGTACACAACATCCCTCACTGGAGACTGGTACAGGGACCCCAAACCCTGTGAGCTTCTGCATGGGAAAAATGGCTTCTGGGGAGGACTGGGAGGACTTCTCTTCCCTTGGAACCCAAAAGTCCTTTCCCCAGTTTTTGGGCAGGCCGTTCCTTGTCCCCCCACTTCCCTCCACCAAGGGGAGCTGCAAACCCATCTCAGAAGGGAAGGTGGTTCAAGCTTTGGGCTCAGACTGGAGCTCCTGGTGCAGTGCCACGTGGGGCCACCTCCAGGAGCCCCAAATCCACTGGAGCCTTGCCGCTTCCATGTGTGCTGTCCCTGATTTATTTCTCTTTTCCCTTTCAGTGCCTGCAGCCTCAGCCGAGGCACAGAGCTGAGGGTGTGCTGTGCTCCAGCCCCGGTTCCATGGGATTTACACCCTCCTGCTCCTCTTCCAGCAGAGGAAGAACAAAACTCCCTTATCTCTCTTGCTTTCTGTAGGACTCGGAGGTGTGTGGCTTCAACTCCGTGGATATGAAAGGGAAAGCTGGTGCAAACAGATCCTGACTGGAATTCAGCAGGTTGGAGGTCAGCGTGTGTGGGGCACCAGCCATGGCACAGCATCCCACCCCCAGCAGGGCTCAGAGCTCGCGGAAAACTGGCTTTGCAGTCTTTAAACAAATCCTGGAGAGGGGATATGGTGGAAGAGAGCCTCTACCAGGTGATTTCAGCTTCAAAGCCTGATGTATTTAACTTTTAGCAGAACACCAGGATCTGAAATCTTTCCTTGGAAGGCACAAGCGCTCCGCAGCGAGGGCTCCCGGATGGTGACGGAGCAGCACATTAGCATAAATTTTCCCGGGAACTGAACTGTCACAAGGCCAACCTTGAAAGCTATTTGGAGTATTTACAGCTTTTATGAAGCCCCCCGGGAGAGAATAATCTCAAAGTACTGCAGACACTGCTTGGAAGAACCGTGAAAAGCATCCAATTTAGGAGCAGTTTTGCCTGCATCTCTGTTTTCTGTAAGCCCCCACTCCCACCACCAGTTCTGTCCCCACCTGGGTCCCCTCTGCCAGAGCAGTGAGCCACAGCAAGGTGATGGTGACAGCACGAGCAGAGAGATTGGGCAGGGAAAAGGCAGCAGTGGGTGGAAAGCTTTGGGAAAGAAAGTGATGTCTCCATGTGAATCTATTTGGAAATAAGAAACAAAGGGAGAAACATGGAAGAAGAAGAAGCAGCTGAATTATCTCAAAACAGCGTGTTTTTTCTTCTTTTCCTGCTTTTCCTGCTTTTCCAGGAGGCATGTGAGGTTTCTGAGTCTACCCAAACCCATGTATCTCCTGTTACCCCATCCTCAGGATCCTGTAACCATGTCAACCAGAAGAGAAGGCATGGAAAGCCAGAAAAAAAAAAAAAAGATTAAAAAAAAAAAAAAAGGAAAACTCAGCTTGAAAGCCACTTGTTTTGGATTATGCAAGCACATGAGTACCTGATCTGGCTCCCGAAATTACAGGGTTGCAGAGTGTTCTGTTTACAGTGGGATGTCACAGGCTGTAATGAGCTGCTGTGTCATTATGGGAGCAGATGCCAAACAGATCTCAGCGTGTTTATGGAAAGGCTCTCTCTTTGCTGTAGAGATGCACGGGGGTTTCAGGCTCCTGGCAAGTTCAGAGGACAGGGATAATGTTTGTCCCAGGGGTGTGGGTGTGCAAACACAGCCCAGAACACGGAGCTGCTCCACTGGCACACACAGACAGGCACGGCTGCAATATCCATCCCATCCCGGAGCTGCCTGCCCTGGCCATCACCTCTCAGCTGCATTTCCATCATCCCTGCCATTCCCCTGATACTGAGGAGCACCTGGGGACAGCAGCAGCAATCCCAGCCCCATGTGGCTCCCCGCTGGGAGTGCCTCCCTCGGGAAGGCAGCGCGGAGCAGGACCCACCGGTGCCTCAGCACTCCTGGCAAGAAAAACAGCAGCGTCGTTCCCTGCATGGAATCACCTGAGAGGAACAACAAGCAGGGCCCCTCTTTGCAGGCATTTGCCAAAAAAGTCAGCGTGTGCATGAATAGAGAGAGAAATAAAAGGTTTCTCGGAGCTCGTCTTCGGGGCGCAGCAGCGTGAGCGCATGTTTTATTCAGCGAGGAGCAGCTGCACTACCTGGAGCAGAAATTCAGCTTGTTGAGGCCTAATCTAGGTAGATCACTGAAGCTTTGGAGAGTCTAAACAGCCAGAGAGCAGCAGATCTTGTCTTTATTGCAGGCAAGGTGTTTCTGCAGGGGGGGTTGGCCTTGGTCTCACCCAGCATGACCCGGTGCCTTGGCAGCGCCTGCTCTCCCATAGGAATTCCCTCAATGCTGGGATTCCTGTGGGGCAGCTCATGGCTCTGCCCTCCAGCCTGGCACCCCAAATGCCTCTATGGCACTGAGCTGTTTGTGCAATCCCCCTTTTCATCTGTTCTCAACCCCAGGACCCTGACATGTGGGATGAGGGCAGGACCCCCAGATTGTGCTGCTGCTTCCAACCTCCAGCCCAGCTGGGACCCCCAGGGCAGGGCTCTGACAGCTCTGTGGCTGCCACTCCACACATCCTGGACAAAAATAGGAGCATTCCAGTGTGCAGCCTCTGCCTCTGCTGCTCGGGTCAGATGGATGAGGTCATGACATTCTTTTATTCTCCTCTCTTCTGCGTGCGAGGGTTTGGAAGATAAAGTTAGTAAAATTCCTCCTGTTCAGGGCAAAGGGCAAAACTTGCGAAGGGAAAAGCCTGGGAAATAGAATCCCTCACATACCAGGAACACAAGACACTGGGAGACATTCCAGCCTTGAGCTGGAGGGAGCAGGCAGGATCCCCTCTGCTGAACTGCCCGCGTGCTGTGCTCACCCCACAGTCATTCAGGCTCCAGGCTGCCTTATCCTTGCCTGAGCCAAAGGATTCTGCCTCCAGCCCTTGGGATCACACTGACAGAGGGATTGTCCTTCTCCCCCAGCCAGCTGTGACCCCACAGAGCTCTCCCTGTGTCACCCCCCATCCATCCAGTGGCACAGCCATGGTGAGGATGGGGCATGGAGCTCCCCCATTCCAGCTGGGAAGGCACATCCAGGGGCTGCCCAGTGCTGGGGGCAAATGACTCCCAGGGGGAGAAATGATTTAGGGGGGATGGTTTAAAAGCCGGGATGATTAATGTGCGTGACTTCTCCCGAGTGCTGGAGATGATAAATCAGGATGGAATGGGAAAGCAGGGTGTAAATTCAGAGGTGTCTGTGTGGGGGTGGTGTGGAGGAAGGCCAGGCTCAGGGTGGGTGGCCCCTGATACCCTCACACCGACTGGCTGAGGGTCCTGGTGAGGATGAGGAGGGCATCTGGATACTGGGGGATGTAGGAGGTTCCTCTCACCGAGGGCGCACAGCACAGCCAGGTCCTACCCCCAGCATGGACACATAAGGTTAAATAATCCTCATGGGAAGGATTCAGGAAATGTTCTGGAGTCCCTTTCAGTACCTAGGAATAATCTGTGAGGATGAAGGAAGCAGAGGTCTGTGTGTGTGGAAAAGGAGAGAGGCGGGGGGGAAGGGGAGATTTTATTACTGAAATTTGCCAGAGAGGCTCTTTAATAACGTCATTCATCTTTCTGTCAAATACATCACATTAGTGTAGGGAAAAGGGACTTTGAGAAGATGAATTAAGACTTAAATACATTAAAATGACTTAAGGAATATTTAAATACAATACAATTTATTTTTGTGTAGGCTCGTTTCATGTCAGGCCGTGCTGTCTGAGGCTGTACAAAGCGTGTGCAGGGCTGTGCATCAGCAATGCCACTTCCCATAGAAACGGGGCTCAAATCAGGCTTTTCTTTGGACCAGAGATAATGTGGATGCAATTAGCTGGCACGGAACTGCTGCTGGCACCGCACAGAGCAGCCAAATTCCCTGCAAATCCACCACGGCCCCTCAGCAGCACGGGGATGCTCCGGGAGGGAAGTGGCGGCCCCGGCTGCTTTCACATTCCAGCCCACAGGTGACCTTCACCTGAGCGCCTCCACCCGCGGCTGCCCGCGGAGGCAGAGCGGGGACGGGGGCGGATTTTCCTCGCTGTGTGAGACACCACCCGCCTCTGCTGTGCTCTGGAAACAGAAACAGCTCGGTTCAGCTGCTCTGCGGCCGCCATCCCGCAGGGCACCAGGGCGGTGGCTGGAATGTCCCCAACCCGTGCCCAGAAACGGAGCCCCCTCCTCCCGAAACAGCCCTTCTGCGCTGGCTCCCGGGGGATACATCTGAGAAAAGAGACAAGGAGGGGAAAAAATAGAAAGAAAACAGACAATTGCCTGGAGCTGCTTCTTGTTCTGCAACGCTGGGGCTAAAAATAGCTCGGCAGAGCCTTTCTGCCCGTGGGCGCTGAGCGGGAGCAGCCGCCTGCTCCCCCTCTCGGGAGCCAGAGCAGCCCTGTGTCTGTCTTGTGGCAAGGGCTTCGGTTGACTCTTGGTCTGCTTTTGCTTCTCAACCCCGAGTGCTTCATCAGAGAGAAGCCACAGGAAAGCACTGGGAGGAATTCAGCTCCTTGGGAATGAGAAGTGGGTGGGATGCTGAGGGGCAGACCCCGGGGAGTGCGGAATGCACCACAAAGGTTGAACTTTCCCTGCCGGAGAGGGTTCCTTGAGAGCTCTCTGTTGTCTCCCTGTGCCCACAGAGCTCGGTGGAACTGCTTCCCAAGGTGTTTAAAGGCTCCCAGTATGAAAGGCACACGGCTGCTCTGTGATGAAGGAAATTAAAACCCCTCAAAGCAACCTGTTTGTGTGCCTGGGGAGAGATGGATTCAGCTGGAAACATCCGTGCCTGCAGTTTCATCCTGCTGTCCCCACAGCTGGAGCACGGGGCTGCTCCAGGATGGAGAGCACAGGAGGAACATGTGTCCTCTCCTGAAGGCCTGTGTGCTCAGGCCCTTCATCTCTTCCCATAAATCAGATGTGCCAAACCCTCTTGGATTTGTTTCCACTCGACTTTACTGCTCTTTTTTCTGCTTTTATTGAGGCACTTCGAAGGGTAGCAGTGCCAGAGGAGTGATAAGCGGGTGTAGCCCTGCAGCGACAAAGTGACCAGCCTCAGGCAGCACCTTGGACTGAGCTCCTGCAGCGTTTGGGAAGCCAGGGGTGGGGACAGCGTCCAGGGCTGTGCCGGGAGCTGGGAGGATGATGCTCATGGCCCTGCCTCAACCGCAGGCTCCGGGGGCAGCCGGGGGAAGCCCCGGGGCAGGGCTGGAGGGCGATTACCGGGATGAGCAGAGGTGTGGGATGGGTGACAAGGAACAGCCCCGCGGTCGGAGCTCTGCAGGGACTCCCCGGGGGTTCATGCAGGGATAAGGTTGCTGGTCCTCGAAGGGATGCAGGGGAAGCGGGATGCTCTCCCATCCGAGGGGTTGCTCCTCCTCGGAGCGGGGCAGCTCTGCCTCCTTCGAACAGGTCACAGCTTTGCTGCTACAGGAACACCCCCGGCTTTTGCCGCTCTTCTCTGCGGGTGCCCCGGGCTCAGCCCCTCCCGAGCCCGGGTACCGCCCTGCACAGCCCGGACCCTGCCTCGTGTGGGTGTCCCGCCCTCGGAAGGTGGCTGCTGTCCCCTGGCCGGGCAGGTGGGAGCAGTTCGTGTCCCCTCCTTCCCCCGGCACGCTGGCTCCGGGCGAGCCGCGGTGTTAATGAGCTCGCTGGCACCAACAACTGCATGCGCAGCACTTTCGGGTGCAGCGCCTGCTAGAAACGAATTTTTGGTTCATCTAGAGCAGGGCTGCTGGCCCCAGCCCAGAGCTGGATGTGGCAGCAGCGGGAGGTGCGGCCGGGACAGAAATCCCGGCACGGGGTCAGAGATGCAAGGGCTGGGATAAGGAGAAAATGATAATTTTGTTCCCCAGTGTTTCATAACAGAGGGAAAACGCATCTTGTTGTTTCCTGGATGCTGTTTGTCCTCCTCTCGCCATTAGGGGAATCACCTGTGACCGGCACAGGAGGCCTCCATCCCCTCAAAACCCAGGTCTCACTTCTGGCAGCTTTAATGAGGGGAAGCGAATCCAGGCTGGCAAACAAGGCTTCATCACACCTCTCTCTGCAAATGGGGTCTTTAGAGCTGGCTTAAATGGATTTTGGGAAAACGTCTTCGGGATTGGAGCTACAAATGGCTTTTTGATCAAAACAAAATAGTTCATTTTGAAAACTGAAACTGTTTCATTAAACATGTTTGGGCTTTGTTTGTTTATGACAGAAGCGATGGGTTTGCCAGGGTCTGAAAATTGGAAAGTTTAAAGTATTCTTCTATCCTGGACTTTGAATGTAAAAGCACTTCAAAGGTGCTATGGAAGAATAAGAACAATTAAAAATTTATTTCCCGAGGGGAAAAGGAATGATTAGAACGATCGGAATAAAGATCACATCTCTATTTTCAGGCAAAATTCTCTCGGCTTTAAAGGCTGGAGACGGTATCTGGGCTGAATAGAATCGTGTAGGGGCCTTTGTGTCACTTGAAGCGGGAGAGGGGAGCCGCCCGGGGCTGCAGAAAGGCTTTGCTGACACCTGACATTTGAGGCGATCTGACTTTTTCTGCAGGCAAACGCCTTAGAAGTGTTTTCATGAGCAGTGGCGATGATCAGGCTGCAATCGCAGAACCCATGGGCTCTCCTGCAGCCCCTGCACGGGGCCACTGTCTCCGTGCTCCTCCAGGGCTGGGTGAGGAAGGGTGGCTCAGGAAGGGAGTGTGGCAATGCCTGGAGCTCTGGAGCCCCTGGGGCCCTTCCTCCTCCTCGATGAGTCCCCACGTTTCCATCCCGTTCCCACAGGACAGTAACCTGTGGAGCAGAAGGTTGCTCTCAGCTCCAGTTCGGTGCAGAGGGATGGAGAGGGGCTGTATGGCAGCTCCGAGCTTCACTGCTATCCCAGCCAGGCTGGATCCCCAGCTGCCAGCACCCTGCAGAGCCCCAGCTCCCAGCACATCCCTGGATCCAGTGATGGGAGCTCAGTGCTCACAGGAGCAGTGGTGGGATCAGAGCACCGGGCTCTGTGCCTCCACAGGAGCCTGAATGGATCCTGGGAACAAAGAAACCCACCCTTGGAACCAGGCAGAACTGCCCAGCCCTTTGCAAAGCAGAAGCAGCTGGCTCGACTAATTAAATGTTAAAAATTCCAGCAAGACGAGTGTACCAGAAAACAAACAGGCACGGGAGCCAGGACGGAGCGAGCTGGAAGGGATCCGTGCAGTTCCCTGTCTCTCCCATATGTGTCTGCACAGACGCTGGCACCTGTGCAGCCATGTGCTCACCCGGCCCCGCTCCACGCTGCATTCCCTGCTCCCACACCCACCCCCGGGGGCAGGAGATGCAGGGTCTGCAATCCCATGCCGCTCCCACCTCCCCATCCATGGACATCATCCCCATGTCCCCATCCAAGGACGCCTGTGACTTCACAGACCCGGGGGACACGAGGCGCCTGTCCCTGTGCCAGGCTCTGCCCGACCCCTCGGGGCAGGAGGCGGCTCCATCGGTCTTTCTTTGATGGTTTTGGGGGAGGAGGGTAACTATTTGTTAGCAGTGGTTTTGCAAATCGCCACTTTGCGGAGAGGAAATAAGAGCCATCCATTTGTGCTGGTGCTATTAAAGATTTTCTATAAAGTGCCTACATTTCCAGTGCAGCTGAATGGATTTCTCTGCAGAAAACTGCCAGGACAGAGAGGCACAGTGGAGGAAAATATCATATACAATGATTCACAAACACATAAAAATACCCTTCCCAGCTTGGCTATTCTTCCACCGCACAACAAACACCTTGTGAGTCATTCTTGAATGTATGGACGCACTGGAAAATGAAAGTTGGATTTGAACATTATTCATTAAGACCTGGGATTAGTTCACTTCTCCATTTAGCTCCTCAAAGCTAGCATGCCAAGCCAAGCTAAAATGCATTCTAAGGCTGTCTCAGTCACCAGGCAGCTCTAACAGCCACAGTGGTTTTCTACATCAATGTTTCTGTATTCAGCTTTAAAAAACCCCAACTTAATTCCTTGCTCCTTGCATTGAATTAATCAGATATCTGAAGGTAGGTGGAGGCAAAAAAATCAACATTTTTCTTGGCAGGCACATTTAAGTTGAAGGGCTGTAGCTCTCGCTGCAGACGACAAGATTGCAATGTTTAGGAGATAAAGAAAGGGGATGGAGGGCATCCACGGAGTGACAGCGGCGTGCACGCCCTGCCGCCGGCGGTGGCGAACAGCCAGGGACGGGGACGGGCCCGCGGGTGATTTACAGCCGCACATTCTCTCTACAAACACGTTAACTCCCACCTCGGAGGAACTGTTAATGAAAACTTGCGTCAGCTCTTCCAGCGCCTGTCAGACACAAAGGCGCTGCTGGACGTGCGGCCGGAGCCGAGCGGGGCTTGGGGACAGCAAGGGCCGCGTGCTGCCCGTCTGTGTCCGTGTCCCCATGGCTGCCCCGTGTCTGACAGCACCACGAGAGCACCAGTCCGGCACAGGGACCGGCCCCACGCTGCAAACATGGCCCAAAGAGCTGCAAAACCCTTCCCACAGCGGAATTTCGGGCAGGCTCCGAACTGGCACAGCGGCCACGGGTGAGCAGCAGCATCTCCTTCCTCTGCCAACGAGGGAAAACAGCACAGCTGTGCTTACTGCTGCTCCCAGGGATGCTTAGCCTCATTTAATGCCAGTGTGGGGCAGTTTGGTACAAACATATGGATGATGAGGCCGCGTTTCTGCAATTTCTCAGCTGCTGGGTTGCTGCAGCTCCCCTTTGGATGCCTAATCCTGGACTGGGGGCTGGGAAGCGCTCTCCTCAGTGTTCCTGGTAACATCACCTACCTGCCCTCCCAGGTCGGGCTCCCACCAGACCACCAGCAGGACAAATGCCACACGAGCGAGGCACCTGCTGGAGGACAAGCCCCGGGCCAGCCCTGCCGTGCTCAGGGTGTCCTGGTGGCTGCCAGCCGCCTGAGCCAGCCCCGGGCCAAGGCGGCAGCTCCCCTGCATAATTTCAGAGCACCGATACCTCGGTGAGCAGCACAAGCTGCTTGTGGGCAGAGAATCAAAATTCATAGAATAAATTATACGCGCTAAATTATTTGCCCAGCTTTGTTGATTATCTGCAGTTAAAAAGTTGGAGGGAGCCGAGCTGCTCTGCGCATAAACACCAGACAGATCCTTGCGGGCAGGAGGTGCTCGGAGAACTGCCAGCCTGGAGAGGATGGGCTGCCTGCAGACCTGCTCCCCTCCAGCATCCCAAGGGCTTGGGATGGGTGGCAGCCCCAGCAGGCAGGTGAAGAAGCTGCTACAAACACCTTGGTGGGTTTACTACAGATTTACTCAGCAGGCTGCACTTTGGTGGCGCTCCTACGCATAGGAGGGATTTACTCTTTGCTGGCTGAATGAAATGACGTTTGTGATGTTACAGAACATTTTGGCATAAAGAGTTTGGTGTAAGGATCAGGACGAGCACAGGGGTTTGCAGCCCAAGCTGTGGATGACCCAGGCGTGGAGGAGATGAAGGGTCCTGCTCCTCCTGTGCCTGGCCAAGCCCCTCTCCCCCTGCCAAGAGGAGGAAGCTCTCGGTGGGTCAGCGTGTTGAAGGTCTGTGATTGAGCTCGGTGATGAATCGCAGCTTGATGACTTCCTCTACATCAATGGAGCTGAACTGGCTTGGGGAAACTGTTTGATTTAAGAAGAATAGGCCTAATTTTGGAAGTGCTTCACACCCATCAATCTAAGTGAAATTCATTTATCTGAGGCACAGCTGATACGTCTCCCATTTACATAGCACTAAGTGCCTCACAATCCTTGATATATTGAAGCTCACAGCAGGGGAAGAGGATAACGCTGCTATCCCCTTTTCGCAGGCGGAGAAGGGATTTTGCAGCGTAATCCAATGAGTCACGGGAGCCAAATGGGAGCCAGGACCCGGCCTGGGAGCAGTGTCCACTGCCCGGCCACGCTGCGGGGTGGGCAGGGCGGCTGCGCACTCAGCCGTCTGCAGGGAGGGGGCAGAAGGAGCTTCAAAGCATTTCCCATCTCCGATCTAACACGGTTTTATGAAGTGTTTGCAATAGTGTCTCAAAGGCAGGGTTGGGAGGCAGAGTGGGAATCACAGCGGTATCTGATGGAAGAGATATTTAGAGGGAAGAGACATATGGCATCTTAAATAAAAACAACCTACTCAGTGGTTAATCTCCACTTGAAAAACCTCCAGGACGGACTCGTCTGTCTCCCGCTGCAGCCCCGCCAGGCTGCCGGCTGGGCAGAGATGCAGCAGCCGCAGTTAATGCTGCAGGGCTGGGGGCTTGGGGGAAACAAAGCACCTTCCCCACCCTCAGTGAGTCCTGCATGGCTGTTTCTAAAAATTCCAGCCTGAGGTGGAGAGGCCAGGGGGTCGGTGGGGCCAGGAGCCCTGAGAGCAGCCCCCATCCAGCAACCTTCCCTACAGCTCTGTCTTTGGTGGGCTGAAAACAGAAGCAGGCAGGAAAAACAAGAGCCTTCCTCCTGCAACTCTCCATGGGCGCTTAGGACAATGATGGAATGCTTGGGCAATCGCACAATGTTTGTTTAATGCCAAAACTCTCCTGGCCACTTTACAAACAAGCATGAGTAATGGCAGAGCGGGGTGGGGGCAGAAGTTTCTCTCTCTTCCTCTGAGATCTTCTGAGTGTGCACTTCTGCCGTGATTTATCCTTGTTGCAACCTTATCGGCTCACTGGGGATGTAAATCAAGCAACCCGACATTTTACCCGGAATTCCAGTTATTTATACTTAGATTGAAAGGGTATAATTACGGCTGCTAAAAACGGCCCGGCAGAGAGGAGGGACACAGGTGTCTGTCTCCGTGGAGGTTGGGGATGGAAAAGTCCCTGCTGGCTCCCTGCCTGTCCCTGAGCATGAGGGGCCTCTTGCACCTTTGCTGAGACAGAGGATGGGCAGCAGGGATGGAGCCACAGTCTGGCCATCAGTGCCCTGGGCTTTTGGAAAGGATCTGACTGAGGTCTCTCCCCTTTTTCCACCTCATATGTCCAGCCTGGCGATGGAAAAGACATGCCAAGGTGATCCCAGCAGTGTTCCAACATTGCTGCTCCTGCATCCCCCTGATCTGAACCAGCCCTGGTGATGCAGTCAGGCCCGGGCAGTGTTTAAGGTGGTGGTTAGGGTCGTGGTGAGGTTCATTGGCAGGGCAGTGATAACCCATCCCAACCACCCAGCACAAGGTGTGCTGGCAGGGTCTGCACAGTCCCCATCCCACCCACATCCCAGCCAGGCTAATTCCATGGCAGTCTCCTGCACAGGTCCACTGCCAAATTTGCCTTCAGCTCCAGGCAGCCGCTGCCTGTTTCATCTGTAACTTGCCATGTACTTTAACAGCAGCTCCCTGATCCCTTGTAATCTTGTTTTTTTCCACTGCTCCCAGACATCTCTCCCTCCCCTTCCCTCCCTCCAGCAGCTGTGGAGCGAGCAGCAGCCCCACACGCCTGTTAAAGGCTGGAGAGAGTCCTGGCAGTGCCTGTGGCCCCTGAGCAAGCCCTGGCCAGGCCAGCAGGTGACCAGAGCCACATCCATGCAGGACCAGCGGATGCAGTGCCAGGGCCACCACACGCCTCTCCAGGATGCCCTTCAGAGGCCCAGCATGAAAGACATCTAAAATTCATAAATGTCAAGGAGGAAAGGAAGCGAGGACACCTAAATATAGAAATCCAAACACCTCCTTTTAGGCTACAGAAGCAGCATGATGTGCACAGCCTAAAAGCCTCCTTAGACTTGAGCCTGGCTCAGCACTGAAGGGCAGGGCAGTGACTTGGAAGGGAGGTGTGTTCATCTTCCTGGAGGCGAGGTAGCAAAGGCTGACTCCAGGAACATGTGCACAGCTTCTCCCCTTCTTCTCTGCTCAGGAGAGACCCCACCTGAGCACTACATCCAGCTCTGGAGTCTCCAGGGGAAGGGAGACATGGACCTTCTACATCCAGACCAGAGAAGAACCACAAGATGATCAGAGGGCTCAGCATCTCAACAGCCCATCTGCTGCACACACTGTGACGCTCCTGATTCCAGATCTTTCTGTCTCAGGAGCTGTTGGGAAAGGTCTGCCATGTCTTGTTTATCCTGCCCAAGTTCAGGAGCTTCCCCAGTCTCACATGTTCCCACCAGAAGCCAGGAGTTCATCCACGTCACAGCCTGCCTGGGAGATGGAAGTGAAACCCCTGTTGTCTGAGTTTACAACGTCTTTTCTTTCCATTCCATGGGAAGTCTCACTGTTCACTTCTCCATTCCGCTGCAAGGGGAACAGAAATGGGTCCTGAAGTGTCTGGGTTTGCTGTGGAAGGAAGATTCTGATTTTCCTACAGGGAATTGTGTAGCAGAAACAGCTGAAACCCAAGACGAAATCCAGGGTTGTCAGAATCTTCAGTTTCTGTTTTAATCATTAGTCTGGTGGGATTTTCTCAGAAATTGTATTTCCACAGTGATAACTGTTATCACTTTATTTTAGAGTCTTGGCTATTCAGAATGAGCAGGATCAGCGCAGGGAGGAGCCTCCAGGACATATTCACAAACATAAAGTGTGGGTTCCCCGTGCCCAGGGCAGCCAGGCGGGCAGTGCTCCATCCTGGAACATCCCAGCGGGGCCGGCAGAGCCGGCTGGCAGGATCCAGCCCCTGCTCTGTGGAATTTCTGTGGCTGGAGATGGGATGCCAGCTCGCTCTGAGCACAGCCCACATCTCTCCAGTCCTATCGCTTTTGTTGGGAAGGTTTATCTTTTTAATTTGTTGCATCCCATGCATTGTCTGGTTAATCATTGCTCCTCTGCAGGGAGGACTGGAGTTTCCAGAGCAGGGCTGGCTGTGCCCCCCCGCAGGCTCTGCTCCGTCGATAATAATGACTCAGCATTTGGCTGCTCCGCGGGCATTTCAGAGGCGCTTTATTAAAAAGTACACAGTGCATGCATCGACCATAAATCCGGGCAGGAGCTGCCGAGCGTGCCGTGCCTCTCACACATCACTCCGGGCTGGGGCTGCCCTGCCAGCCCCACAACGCCGGGCTTTAATTGCCGGGGATGCTTTGAGCTGCTCGGCGTGTCCTTCAGCTGCACCGAGGCAGGAACAGGCACAGCAAAATTCCCTTTACGGCCACGTCTCTCCATCAGCAGAGCCAGAGGCTCTCCCTGAAGCAGCATTCCCGCTCAGCAGCCCGGCTGGAGGAGGCCGTGTGAGTGCTGGGGAAGGTGCTGCGGCAGGACGAGCAGTAATGAAATGCAGTTGAACATTTCCAGCGCTGAGTAAACCATATGTCTTCATAATTTGATTGTGCCCCGGTCCCCCAGGTACCTCCCAGCTCTATTGAACACCGATGGAGTTATTTGGAATCATAAATAATATTATCAAAGAGGGTCTGCTGGGTAAACAGAGCTGCTGTATAAATTGTCGGCGGCGGTATTGATTGTTCTGAGCTGACTAATGAATTATTCTGTTTAAGGGGCTGTGGAAATAGCGCTCGGCGTTTTCAAGGAAGGCCCTTTGGATGCTTCCCCTGGCGCTGCTGGGCTTTGCTGCCCCAATAGCCGGGCACAGCCCCAGGGCACAGCGAGGCCAGGGCAGGTGCCCAGGGGCGTGTTAACCACAGGGGCGTGTCACAGGCGATTGGGAAAACATCGCCCCACGCTTCAGTTCCACCGCTTCATCTCCCGCTCCTCCTTTCTCATCTCCCCCTTCTCCTTTCTCATCTCCCCCTGCTCCCTCCCTCTTTTTTGTCGCAGCAGGACCCGATGTGGGATGTGGGGCTGCTCTCAGAGATTTGCCACAGGCCACCCAAGGCTTCCCACCCCATCCTAGACGGACCCTGCTCCCTTCCTGCAGGGATCCCAGTCACGTCTCCCTCCTCTTTTCATATCTTGGCTTTTGGACCTTGCATCCCTTTAAATTTGGGCTTTTTCCCCAGCTGCCTTATGCCCTGCCCCAAAAAGAGGGGAAATGAGCCATCCTTTTTAACAGGACTTGCCTATTTTTCCCTCACCTACATAATAGGCTCTGTTAAATTTCCAGTTTTCCATCCCTTTGAAGTGAGGGACTCCAAATGCTTCCTGCTAATCTCATGCAGCAGCGCCTGAGACGCTGAAGGCGCTGGCGGGGAGATGGCAGGGAACCAACCAACAATTACTGGAGTTTGGGGGCTGGGGCAGCACGGAGAGACAGCTCATTCTGAAATAAATGATGCCATTAAACCAGTTTTGTTCTTTTTCCCTCCTTTCTGGGCCACAGGCTGAGCAGGGAAGAGGCAGAGCAGGAGCATCCCGGTGCAGCCAGGGCTCTGTGGCAGGAGGAAGAGGAGGGTGACTGCGCCTGGGAACAAGCCCTGCCACTGGGTCCTGCCCGCCAAGGGTGTTCTGCCCATTTTCCTGGGAATGTGGTGGCTGTGCCTGCTGTTCTCAGGGTAGAACATTCAAGCAAGCCTGGTTATTTTCCCCCAAAAGCAGAGCAGGATCGTTTTTTCCCTGCGCCTCTGTCAGGCCATTAAGCATTGCTGAATTAATAATTTTCCCTCTTGTCTCCACTCACGTTCCCTTTCTTCCCAAAGCCTGGGAAGACCCTTGCTCACAGCTGTGGGTTCAGCATCCAAGAAATTCAAGCACTTGCTTCAATTTCTGTGAACATTTAAATGGGCAGAGTTAGGCAGAGCCCCAGCTCAACACCTCCTGGGGAGAAAAGTGAGCTCCAGATGGGATTTATTTCAGAATGAAGCTTTTGGGAGCTCCTTAAGGATGCTCTCCCCTTAGCTGGGGATCAGGGAATGCTGCTCTATCCCACTCTGGAGCAGGATGGAATGAGGTGCCTGGGAGAACACCTGACCACAGGAGCAAGAGGGATGTGCCCATCTGCTCCAGGTGTGGAAGGCTGGGAAGGGGTTAAAGAAAGCACCCAGGAGCTGAGTGTCCAGCATGATTCAGGCCATTTAATTAGTGTCCCATGCTCCGGGAGTTCGATAGTGTTTCCCCCCAGGAGGAGAGCACCAGCTCACATATATTGCCTGTTATCTTTCAAGTACTCTGAGCAGAATGCTTTTTCAGTAACCTCATCAAAGGATAAGCCAGGATTCAGATAAGCTTTTCAAGGAGGAAGTCAGGGTTATAATTTTCAGAGACTTCTGAATGTCACCTCCAATTTTCGGCTCCGCCGTTGGAGCGGCCGTTTTTGGAAGGCACCCAGCCTCAGATATTGAAATGGGTGACCTGTGGACTCAGGCCTCCTCAGTTCCTGGTCATCAGCAGCCTGGCAGATCTTGGAGTTAAACGTGCCCGAGATTTCTGACTTTATAATAATGTGGTTTCTCAGAAGTGCAAATTACAGAGGAATTGGTGCTAAACTCCCCATTAACTATAGAGCCCGAGAAATCCTCGGTGTCCCAAATTACCTGTCACTTTCTCTGTAACGTGGCATAATTTGGTCGCTTGAAAAAAATAAAATAAAATAAATAAAGGGCTGTAATTTGAAGTTTCAGTGAAATTCCTAATTGAGTTTGTGGCTCCCTTTGTAGTGGGCTGTGCCCCCCTCAGTGGGCTTGGGCACCACAAGGCCCCCCAGCAATGCTCCCCCCATTCTGGGGTCTCCTTGGGGTGCTGGGGGCCCCCCTGCAGCCCTCAGGCTCCAGAGAGGGCAGGGGGCATGGGGGCTGAAGGATCCCCCAGAGCTGGGGGACAGGAGGCAGGAAAACTCCAGCTCAGGCTGATTGCAGGGTTCCAAGAGCTGCTGTGCCTGCAGAATGCCCGTGTCTCACGGAGAAATCAGTTTATTAGGTTTGGATATGGGCAGGTGGATCTCTCTCAGAGCAGGAGATGGAGAACAGATACAGTCAGTGCCTTGGACAGACATGCAGGGAAGGAGAGCCTGAACCGAGGGGGGTTTTGTGAATTACATTTTGTTGTGAATTACATTTTGTTGTGAATTACAAACAGCTTCTGGCTGCTTTTCCCAGTCCACGTTTTCAGCTTTCATTCACGACCACAAGATTTACCCCCCCGAAATTACCTGCACTGATTAAAAAGGACTTCTAGGTAAACACAGGGAGGGAAAAAGCAGGAGAAAACAATGACCAAGGTGTTTTCTTCTTTCACTAACGCCTGCTGGAGGGGCCCCAGCACAGCAGCAGAGCTCCCTTCCCACAGGAGGGAGGGTGGGAATGCTGCACGGGTTAAAAAGGAGTCAGCACCGGCTCAGTGCCTTTTCTTCCCCTCTAGTTTTTTTTCCTTCTTTTTCCCTCCTGGCTGAATCAATAATTAAGCATATTCTAAGTAGTACAGTTTTGCTTGAAATTTTCCATTTGGCTTGGGCATCAGTTGGAAATGAAATATTTAGAGGACAGAATATAGTAATAAAGCCAAGACACATTTTCTGCTAGTATATTTTATTTATTTTGTTTAATAATGAGGTTCTGTGTCTGTCTCTACCCCCCCCCTGTATCAGCGGCTTTCTCCTCTTCCCCTTTCCTTTGGAGGCAGGAGATAATATCCCCCTTTTAAAAAAATAATAAAGTCTGGCTTGTCTAACAAATCAGGCCCTGTGCTCTGATGTTGTAAGTGTTCAAAGGAGCTTCCCAGAAGGCTGAGGGAGGGGAGGAACCCAGCGCCGAGCCTCCTGCTCCTCTCGTCTGTCTGCAAGGACAAAGAGACAGGGATTCCTCTGCTTAAAATCATTTGTTCCCCGGTGCAAAACCTTTAATAATTCCCTGGGAAGGAGACGGATCCTCGGCGTGCAGGAGCGCAGCCCGCCCTGCCCCATCTCCCCTTGCACCTCTGCATTTCCACGTAGTGAAATCTGTTCTGCCTCCTCGGGGCCCTTCTCCCCGCTCTGTCAGCGGGGTCGAGGTGTTTGCAGGAGGCTTTTCCCCTGGGGAATGCCAGGGATGCATTACAGATGCTGCTGGGGAGGCAGGGAGAGGGGGTGGAGTGCTGAGTGCTTGGCCAGGGGAGGCTGTGGGAGCTGATCCTTCCCATGCCAGACCCCTCAGCCCATGCAGGTGGGAAATGCCTCTGCTTCCCCACCAAAATCCTTGTGATTCCAACGTTTTTTCCCCTCCATTCCGTTTCTGGGATGTAAAAGCAAATATAAATCCCTCCAACAGAAATTCCTCCCAGGAAATTCCTATCATGTACAGCAGAGCACTTCATCCCAACAGCTTCAAAATGCTTCCCTCTGATTTTGATCTTTTCTTCAAAACCTGTTTACAGTTAAAAAAAAAAAATAAATAACTGTGTCTGTATTTGAGATTGTGAGTATTTGAAATGGAGTTTCTTGGTGTGCAGAAGCTCTTGTCTGAAAAGCAAATGAAGTTTCCCAGCAAAGGAAAGAAACCTGGAGCTTCCCTGGCTCCGAGGAGACAGCTGGTCCCGTGGGATGTCAGGACCTGGATTTTGTCCCCAGGTCCAGGCTGTGGTCCCTTTCTTGTGTGGCAGGGCAGGGCTTGTGGGGTGGCCAAGCTCTGTTGTGGTTCCAGGGCTCCTGGTGCATCCCAGGCTGGGGCTGTCCCTGTCACCTCCCACAGAGGGTCCCAGCTCCCACTCAGGTTTGCTCTTACACTTCAGATAAATATTTTATGTACATTTGGGCTGGAAAAGAGGACAGAAGCTGAGCTCTGTTGGGTGGGATCATGCTGTGTTTGAGAAGTCAAATCTGTTCTTCTCAGCGAATTATGGGTGCCCAAAATTGAGTTTTCTGATATTTGCTCAGGCCTGCGTCTCATGCCACACACTCCCAGGAGGAAAGGCTTGTGCAGGAATTCAATCACAGGATCTTGAGTGAAACAGAGAGGAGTTAGAGACTCCCAGGGTCTGATTCTGCTGTTGCTCTGTCAGGATGCTCCTGTCTGTCCCTTCCCAGCCTCTGTGGTTTTGCTGCAGCCTTGCCACATGATTTCCTTTACTGGCCCAAATCTTAACCTCGTTTTGGGCAGCTTGGGGTGAGTTTGGGTTCCCTTTCCTGTGAACAGAACCAGTGGTTTCAACCCTCCAGGGCAGTCTGGGGCTGGGCTGAGCGCGAGGGAGAGCAGGGCAGCCCGTTCTGGATGCTCACTGTGGTTCATCCTCAATAACAGCTTTCCCATCGTTAATATTGTTGTTGAACTGCTGCATTCTCACTCAGCCAGAGCTAATTATAATAATTAACAGACAACTCATGAACTTGTCAAACTGGTAATTACAAACCACGGAGACTTTTATCATTAAGAGATTGCTCAGGAGGGGGACAGGGGTGCGAAGCCTCTCTGGATGAGCTCCTGCCTCTGCCCAGGCCCGGGCTGCAGAGCTGCAGAGCTGCAGCTACACAACCTCAGCCTCCCCACGCCCTGCTGAGCAGGGAATTGGCGCTGCAGTGTCCAAAATAAATAAGTGACAAAGGCAAACAGTTGCCTGCAGGTCCCCAGGCAGCCCAGGACAGCCGGGCAGGGCTGCTGCCAGCACACGCTGCAGGCTCTGCCTGGGCTCTGGCTCCGAGAAGGGAGGGAGGATGCTCAGCTCGAGCTTTCCCAGCTTTCCTTCCCTCCTTTGGCCATCTTCTTCCACGGAGAGGGACCCTGAGTGCTTCCCCCTCCCGTCCTGCGGCGGCAGGGATCGGGGCTGTGCCTCTCCCGGGAGTCCCTGTGCGCTCACTGGCACCGCTCCCTCCTTCGCTCATCTCCTGGCAAGTTTGGCTCAGATATTCTCCAAGTTTCCTCCCGTGCCGGGCCTTTTGTGAGCCTTCTCTCCCGGACAGCAAACAACAAATGGTCCTTTTCACCCAGGAGATAAGATTGTTCATCTTCCAAAGTCACCGGCACTTGCGATGCCGGGTCTGGAGCAGTTTGAATAATGAGCCTTCGGGAGAACTCGTGTTTCTCTTTGTGTCCTTTTCTTAACAAAGACCTGAGGCTCCCAAGGCAGCGGCGGCTCCGCCAGGCACCGAACGCGACAGGGGCCGCTTCTGAAGGGCACAAGTTACAGAGAAGATTTTCTTTTCTTCCTTATTTTTTTTTCTCCCCCACTTTTCCGATTGTATTTTTGTCATGCGCCGTCGCCGAACAATCGGTCCTTTATAGAAAAATTCCCACCAGGAGCGATAGGAGTGCTGCTGCCAGATCCCCTCCTCCCTTACAACCACTATCTCGCAGTGCCTCGCATACACATTTCAATCTGAAAAGCGAACCAGAAGTTCCCTGTGTCCTTAAATCCTTGCTTTTGTGGCACCCATCATCCCTTGGCCTCTCTCCTTTGCATTCCCCACTCCCTGCTCCAGCAGCATTCCTGCTGGATCCTGCAGCATCCCTGGGGAGAGGCACAGCTCTCCCTTGCCTCGGTGTGCGGTCCCCAGGCAGGGGAAAGGCAGGAGAGGGAAAGGCTTCCAGCACGGATTGGAAACCTTCCTGCTCCCACCCTCATCCCCTTCCTGTCCTGCTGCTGGCTTTGCCTCTCCTCTGAGTGCCAGGAGTGTGACCAGAGAAACAGAGCTGTTCTCACAGTGTCTGCAGCTTCCCCCGAGGGGGATCAGCACCACAAACTGCTCCTCAGCCCGGTGGCTGAACATGCTGGGCTCTCAAGGTGGCTGCAAATGTTCCCACCGCAGCTACACAGCTTTCTGCATCGGCTGCCTCAGAGCTGGGACCTGTTGCTGTCCTAGAAATGGAGAGAAATGAAAATATGGAAGATCCAGGAAAGCTTCCTCCAGCAGTGAGATCCGTGGTGCCGCCACAGAAGAGGCAGGAACAATTCACTTCCCAGCCACCAAACTTGCAAAGGTGGATGGGAGAACTCCAGCTGGGTTTTCCTTCCTTTGGCACCCTCCAGGAGCTGCCGTTCCCCAAATTCCCCAGGGTCTGGTGCCCTGCAGCCCAGTCTGACGTGGGGTCCCCTGAGCAGCACGGGACCACCACCCTGAGCCTGGAGAGGACAGGACCAAGCATTGCTGAGACCCTCAGGTCACCCCCGATGCCACGGAATCTGCTGGAGGAGGCACCCCAGGGCGCTGGGTCCCTTCCAGGGGCTGTGGGGAGGAGCAGAGCAAGGGGCCAGCACTGCCCTTGCCAGGCTGCTGCAGGAATGGCACATTGGAGCATTTAAAATACATTAAAGGAGCCCTCCCTTTGAAGTGGGAAACTATCTCTATTTAATCAGAGAGAAACAACTTTTCAAAAGATTTCCCCCCACCCCTCCTCTTTACCTTCAGCTGTCTGGCTTCTCCTGTGGATAGTACCATGAATAAAACATGCATATCCCAATTAAATCTTGATTTAATTTCTCTTCTTTGCAAAGCTGATGAACTCGAGTGCTTTCATAAAGACACGAGCATTAGCATTCTTTTGTGCTGTACCAGCCAGTCAGAGGAACAAGGGACTGAAATAATCACCCTCCTCTCTCCTGGCCTTGCCAAGCTCTGCTGTGGCTGGAGAATAAACCCTCGGCTGGGATCATCCTCTGGAGCAGAAGCAGGGCTGGGAAAAAAAGAATTGGTAAATGGTGCAACAAAGTTTAGTTTGTCAACAAAAAATCATACAGCAAAATCCCTCTTGGAAAAGGTCTGTTCTTTTCAGGAAGAAATGAAGCCCGAAAAACCCAGCATACCTCAAACTTTCTTTGCTGGGGACCTTTTCCTTAAAAAAAAAAAAGTCTATAAGCTCTCTCAGAATAAATTTCCCCCAGAAAATTGTTTTTGCCCTTCCATTTTTAATAGGGATTTTTGAAATTCATTTCCTGCGTGGCTCTATATGGAGCTGCTGAAATGTCACCATGGTGATTGTCCTCGTGACATTTCCATTCAGGTTTTACAGCAGGAAAACAAACACATTGCTGGGCTGGGACAGGGGCTGGGGGAGGCTGGGGAGGGGGCTGGACCCTCGTGGCCATGGGGACAGGAGGACTGGACCCCTCAGCAGCTCCTCAGCCTCCCCCTGGCACTGCTGGCAGGTTCAGTGCAGGTGCCTTGTAGGGTCACGCTCCTGATGAACCCTCTTGGATTTTCCCTGGATTTTCCTGGAGCTGCCCCTCGGTGCAGGGCAGGGCTCCCCTGGCTCCCTCCCTGCTGCTGGATCAGTATTCCAGGCACCCAGTGCATTTTGTACAAACAGCCATTTATTTCCACCCCGAGGAAGTTTTGCTCCAAGCTGGTTCTGATTTACGGCTGCACTGCTGTGTGTGTGCAGCCTTGGAAATATTGGATTTATTGGCTGTGCCAGACCCCGTGTGCTGGCCTTGGCAGTGCCAGCAGGTCCTGTGCCAGAGCTCCTCAGCTGTGCTGTCACCTCCTTGGAGGGTGGGGGACCTCCAGGCAGGAGGATTCCTCAGGTACCTGTCAAGGAAATGTGGGGTGTGCAGGGGGAGAAAGCAGGGAGTGAGGCTCTGTCACCTCATCAGAGGGATAATGAAATCTCTGCCCAAAGCACCACCAACCTTCCTTTTATCACAGCATCATTCATTATAAAACCAGAAAGAATTAGCAATGGAGCGTTATCAGATGGACAAAAACATTAATAGCAGAAATGGCAGAGAGAGAGGAGGAATTTGGGGTGAGTTAATTAAACCACACATCCTCGATTGCCTGTGAAGGGGCTGGACAGGCTTCCTCAGGCTCCACTGCCCCTGGGAGCACAAGACTCCATCTGGGAGGAGGAAATTTGTCAGCTCAAGCCACTTTTGCCGAGGAGCAGCATGCGTGTGGTGTTCGAGCTGTGGAGGCAGGCTGGGAGCTCCAGCAGCAGCACTGGTTTCCATCCTGGATAAATCCTGTCTCGTTTCTCCCCAGCAAACCCTTGGCTGTGTGTGTGAGTGGCCACAGAACACTGCAGCCTCCATGGGGTTAAAGCAGAGAGGCACCCTGTGCTAAGGTACAGGGCAAAGCTCAATTAAGTTGGGAACTGGAACGGATAATTCCATTAAAATGGATTTATTCGCTGTGCTGCTGTTGATGCCCGTCATGCTGAGGGAGAGCCTCAATGGAAGTTTGTATTTTCCCAGCTTTGCTCAGTGTCCTTGTCACCCCCAGACACCTGTGGGAAGTGCAGGATCCATCAGGACACGTGGCAGAGCTGGAGCTGCCATCCTCCCTGACCCTGGGTGAGACCCTGGAGGAGCAGAGCCAGGAGCTGGAGCAGGGCTGCTCTGTCCCCCTGAGGAGCAGGGGACACAGGCAGTGCCTCTCTCTGTGCTGGACAGAGGTGAAGTTCAGCACACGAGGCACCATGAGCTGGGTGTGATGCAGCTCCTGCTCCACCTTCCCTGGAACCAGCCTCACTTTTAGCTCTGAATTTGTTGTTGAGCTCAGAATGCTTTGATGGGGAGAGCATGGCTGTCCCTGTGCCAGCCCCTCTGCCCAGGCACAGCCTCAGGAAAGCTCCAGAAATCCTCCTGGAGGCTCTGAAGCAGAGGGCATCACCTTCCCGTGTCCATCTGCATCAGCACCCAGCCCCAGCTGTGTCACCTCCCCTCTGGCCACCCCTGCCACTCATCCCAGGAGCACCAGGCTGCACAGGGGGAAATAAAAAAACAAACCTTGAACACTTAAGGAAGAGAATTGTTTCATTCTCTCCAAAGGTCAGTTGCTTTAAACTCGGTTCAAGCCACCGGGGCACCTTTGAGTTTCTCTCCTTCTGTTTAATTCCCAGCAGTTCGTTAAAGCCTGACCCTGCTGCTCCCAGCCATGGCTCACGATGGCCAGGCAGACACCAGCCCTTCTGCTTCCCAGGCCGTTAAACTGCCAGGGATATTTTAGGGTCTCTTCTTAATATTTCTGGTGGTGACTCAGTCGCTCTCGGAACCCTCGGCAAGCGGCAGAGAGGAGAAAAAGCTGAAGATAATAGGAAAGAGAAGAAGGAAGCCACCCTATGCCATTTCTTGTGAGCCAAGGAAAGGTCAGGAGAGATTGTGGGCAGTTATCTCCCTGCTGCCACTGATAAAGCTCAGGAGAGCTCGTGGCCACCAGTGGCTGCTTCAAACAAAGAGATATTTAATTAAAGCCCACAAAGAGAAAAGGGAGGATAAGTGCTTTAGAGATAAATTCCTATCACCCAGCCAGGCTCGAAGGTCCGTGAAAGCTGAGATTTAATCCTCGAGCAGGTGCCTGGGCATCAGTTCTGTGCTCCGTGCCCGGGGCTGTGAGGTTTGGGGTTCGGATCACGGGGTGGATCTGGTCCTATTTACACCTGGCTGTCCATCCCTGTATCCCTGTGCCTGTCCGAGCATCCCGGCCCTTCCCAAAGGCGGGGTTTCAGCCGAGCCAGGCGCGTCTGGGCAGGCTCCGGCCGCCGAGGGGATTTAGACATCACCATTTATTTGTTTACCTAATTAAAGCAGGGGTGGATGTGGCGCTCCCCTGCTCGCCTGTCCAGGGCCGCTCCGAGGAAGGTGTTGATTGCTCGATGCGGGGTTTGGGCAGAGCCAGGTCCCCCAAGAGCGACAGTTTAATAAAAACACCAGCATGATTTATCATCTCGCAGGCTTGGGAGCAGCCTCTCTCTCCAGGTAAAAAAACATCCTCTGAATCCACTCTCTCAATTTGCATAGGTAATGGTCATATCATTAACAGCTCATTAGGAGGAGAGCAGGGTGACAAAACAAAAAGTCAGAAACGCTGAGCTAGAGAGGAGCCGGGTCCCCGCCTGCGGAGGAGACACGAGGGTTCTCCAGAGGGAGGGTTAAAAAAGCCGGAGTCGTGTCTGGGAGACGGGAAAACGTTCCAGGAGGATGCACGGGTCATTTAGACCTTATGAAATGTAACGTATGAGGAGCGATGTGCTGAATGAAGGTTAAAATCGGCCTGTTGTGCCCACGGCAGCCCTAAACGGCTCGTGCTGGGGAGAGCCCGTGCTGCCTTCAAGGTGAAACGGATGGGAAGGAGATAATTGAATTGTAGTGCAGAGGAGGGGCTGGGACAGAGCTGGCACAGAGCTGGAGATGGCACAGGGCTGGAGATGGCACAGGGATGGAGAGGGCACGGGGATGGAGAGGGCACGGGGATGGAGATGGCACGGGGATGGAGAGGGCACAGGGATGGAGATGGCACAGGGATGGAGAGGGCACAGGGATGGAGATGGCACGGGGATGGAGAGGGCACAGGGATGGAGAGGGCACAGGGATGGAGAGGGCACGGGGATGGAGAGGGCACAGGGATGATGCTCCTGGCTCCTGCCTTCCGGGGCAGCTGCTGAGCCTCTGAAATGTCACCTCCTCCCCACCCTCTGCTTCTCCAAGTGCCCTACAGACACCCGGGGCACTTCAAGAATGGGAGCAAATATAATACTACTCAGTAATGTGAGTGTGAGGCAGCCCTGGTGAGAAGGGGCCTTTGCCCCGAGCTGATCAATTAACCTCCCGGGATTAGGCTCCCCTGCCGGTAACGCTCCTGGGGTGCTTTTTTTTTTTCATGTTAATAACTAGAAAAATAACCAGAAGAGAAAAGCAGAACTAGTTCTGACAACTTTTGGGAGGAGCTGGAAATAAAAGCAGGAACTGACTCCTCTGTCCAGGGAGGGTAATTCCAATTGCTGGGCGTGGGGATTGGTCTCTCCCCTTTCCATTTTAAGACACCACTTTCTGGGAAGTGCTGTCACCCAGGAGGATGCCTGGCTGGATAACTCCCACTGACACTGTGATTTACTCCTGTTTATTGTCACTGCTGCTCTGCTGGCCTTTAATTGTGGTTATTTTAGGACAGGATGCGGTTGGGGGATTTGTCATTCACAGCTCTGTTGTCCATCAGCTGCTGAGTGCAAACCCAACCCTCCAGTGAGGAGGTGTAACACCAAGCTGATAAACTCTCAAAATCAAATTGCTGCCAGCCCTTGCCCCATCAAATCAGACCCTCTCTCTCTCTCTGCTTTCCTAAGGATGGGTGAGGAGCATCCATCACCTCTGGAGAACCCTGGGCATTGGTGCTCCTGCATCATGTCCTGGACTGTGTGGGTAGGGGGTCAGGAGTTCTCCTCTCTCCCCTCTCCTCTCCTTCTGGCAATGTTTTGCTCACTCACAGTGGAGAGGAGCATCATCTCCTCGGTGCTGCAAATCCCCTCCAGCAGCCAGAAAGCCCCGGCAGCTGCCACAGCTGCTGGGAAACCTCTGGGAGAGCTGGCAGCGGGGCTGAGGCTTCTGCTCCTGCTCCTGCTCCCTGCATCCCTGCATCCCTGCATCCCTGCATCCCTGCATCCCTGCATCCCTGCATCCCTGCTCCTTCCCAGGGCAGGAGATTTCAAACACCTCTGAGGGCAGAGGGATAACTCCAGGTGGGAAAGTCCTACTCCACTGACTGGCTCGAGAAAAACCCGGACTCTTAATGCTAAGCTCCAGCCCATGTAACACAGAAAATGGTATTAAAGGATTTGCTTTTCATGACCATAATTCAGAGTTAGCGTACATTTGATGTTTAATGTATGAACCACAGGTGATTTCAGACTGGCACGGCCTTTTCTAAATAGTGTTTTAATCTTAGGGGGTTTTTCAGTTTTTAAGGTTTGGCTACTCAGCCTGTCAGACAAGAGGAGAACAAAACCACAGCAAAGCTGGGTATGAGAATCCAATGTGGGCAGAGGCTTTTGTTCCGTCTTTTATTGAGGTTTTACCTCTAATCTCTGCCTTTTGATGCAATTTAAGATTAAGGAAATGAAAGGCGAGGCTGCCTGTGAACAGTTATCCAAACAGGACAGCCAAGGGGCGCTTCCAGGCACTGCTGTAAGAGGCTTTGGGCAGCTTTCCCCAAAGGGAGAAGGCAGAGACTCTGCAGCAGCTCCCGAGGTCCTGGGGGAGTGGAACAGGGCCTCTCCCACTCTCCAGCAAACTGCTGCCTTCCCAATGCCATCCTCATCCGCTGGGGAGTGATTCCTGGCAGAGCAGGTGTTGGGGTGCTGGGTTACAGGGACCTGCTGCAGGCTCCTGTGAGGTCCCAGCTACCTGACAGGTGTGGGAATAAATCCCTGAGCTGGATTCCCTTTCAGGGATGCCCCAACACCAGGCAAAACCCCATCACACCATGGGCAGGAGTTGTATTTGTATTCCCAGCCAGTGAACACCTTGAATGGCTCAGAAAAAGGAGGGAAACCAAATTCCTGCCAGGAAAAACAACTCAAAAAATCAAGCCCCTTCATGTGGCACCAGTGATAAATTCGTGCTACTTACCCTGACTAGCTGAAAGGTCACGAGCAGACCTTCCAAAATAATTATTAAATAACTTTGCCATTTGTTCAGGATCACTTGTGACCTTATTACTGGGAGCAGGAGATGATATCTCCACATCCTGGGCACGGATCCAAGGAGGTCATTAGTAACAATGCTCCATCCCAAATTTTGCAAGGGGAGGGAGGATTTCTTCTCAACCAACGCATGGAGCTTTCCAGGCTTTTGTCTCACTGGTAAACGACCTGTGAGGATGTGCAAGATCCATCTTCCCTCCTCAGATCATATATATGTTTCAGTAGCCTTGAAGGGGGCGAAGGGCAGAGTCGGGAAGAAATGTTCTGTCACTGCAAATCTTTTAGCTCAGGAAAGAATCAAGAACCATAAATAAAATCCTCTTTAGTGCTCGGACATTTGCCTCGCTGTGTGCCTGTGGTGGCACCAGTCACGCACAGGATGTGTCTTTAAACCCAAAATGGGTCTCATGGTCAGAGATGGGAACCAGTGCAGCAAGGGTTGTTCCTTTCAAGTTAAACAAAGATTCCTATGGCCACGTGCAAGCTAATTTCCAGTCAAATTTGGGGGGAAAAAAGGGAAAAACCAGCAATTCTGTGCAGCCTTGCCCCTGCAGCTCCACCACAGTGAAGACACAAAGACGGTGGGCTCGGTAAAGGAGGTTTCAGGTCTGAAGGGATGGACACCAATAACCCAGTGCTTGTGCCCTGTGCCTGGCTCCCAGCCTTGCTGGGCCTTCCTGCAGCTCCTCAACCCTCTGGATGTCCCCAGTGTCCCCCTCAGGGCCCTGCCTGGTAATGGGATCGGCTGCTGAGAGCCATTAGTGGAGCCGTTTGCCCTCCATCCGCTTTTATTGTGCTGAAAATTTAATTGGCTGATGATTCAGAGGAGAAATCTTTTCTCTTTACTTTCATCTGGCAGCCGCCTTTGTCCTCCCAGCGTTCCATCCCCAGCCACCGATTCCTCGAGGACAATCAGAATGGTCTTAGAAGAATTCCCGATCCTTTCCACCGGCTCCCTCTCTAATAAAGCGTGTGTCACACGGCAGGCAGCAGCACCGCCAGCCTGGGATTGAGCTGGTGGAGGAGCGGAGTGCAGCTCCATTGCTCACCCTCATCATTATCCGAGGGGATTGGGAGCTGTCTGTGTGTCCCTGTGGCAGGAGCAGCAGCCATCCCCGGCCTTCCGGGGGTCAGATGTGGCCCAGATGAAGCAGCCAAGGGCAGGGATTGTTTAAAGCCCTGCACTAACCACGGGGGTGTCCCTGCTCGGCTGCTGATGTGGAATTGCTGACAGCTCTTGGCCATGGCAGGAAAGGCTCAGGAGCTGTGGATCAGCAGCAAGGTTTAACCATCCCCTGATGTTCCAGCTCTCCCACCACTGCACTCCATGGATATCGCAACACTGGGGCGATCGGCCCGGGAGGTCAGACAGTCTGTCCCTGCCTCCAGGGCTCCCTCATGCCACCAGACCTGCTCCTGGCAGCGCCGCCTGTCCCCCTGCTGTCCCGTTCTGTCCCAGGACAGTCCCAGCGGCGCCGGCAGCGCTGCTCAAAGCTCACCCCGGCATCACAGGCGCCTTTCTGATGTCGAACATGAATGCTCCTTGCTGCAGTTTATGTTTATCTTGTCATCCTCACAGCAAACATGAAAACCTGTTTATTCTCTCCCTTTTCAGAGCTTTCCTTTAAATGTTTGAAGACTGTTTGCATGTCTCGCCTCGTCTTCCCTCTCCAGAATAAGTAAGCCAAGATTCCCTCTGCCTCCATCCTGTGTCAGTGTTTTAATCTCCCTGCCTGTCCTGGTTGGTGTCCTCCAAACCCTTCCCAATAAATTCCTGTCCCCAGGAGTGGTGCTCTCCCTGTGCAGCAGGACAGGCAGGGACCTGGGTGGCTCTGGGAAGCTTTGGCATATTCCCCAGTGAAAAACACACACTATTTCTGCTGATTCTGCCCTTTTTTTTTTGCCTAATTGACAAATTAGGAGTGTCCCCTCCCTCCCAGTTTTGTCACCAGCACATGGAAGTGGCTGTTGGTGCTTTCCCGTGGTGATTCAGGGGAGCAGAGCAAAGGGAAGCTCTCAGCTTGTTGCCCACACAAGGAAAAGCTGCTGTTGGTGTTTCTGGAGCTTTTCCCCCACAGCAGCTCAGCATGAGGGGAAGATGCAGTGGGGAGAGTGGAGGAAGAGAGGGAAGCTTGGAGAACACACTGCTGGAGTTTGCATTTAACTAAAGAGCAAAGTAACATTGTGCTCCATTGATTACACATTTTTTTTCTGCCTGTTGTGACATTTGCAGGAAGGCTAATTTATTCAAGCATGGAAATCTTTAAAAACTTAATTAAGTTATTTCTGCTATTTCCATGCCTTATTGTTTCGACTTCACATTTAACTTTTTTATATCTGGTTAATGTTTTTGAGAAAAAAAAAAAAACAAAAAACAAAAAAAAAAAAAAAAAAGAAGGAGAAAAAAATGGAAAGGATGGGAAAGATGTGGCAGGAATCCAGGTTAGTGCCTCCTGTGGGAGCTGCTGGTGGGGTCTGTCCTGCAGGAGGTGGGCTCTGGGTGTGCCTGGCACATGGGCAAGGGGATGGAGGTGTGGTCACAGCACAGAGCTCAGGATCTGGGCTCTGGTTTGCTCACGGTGGGGGTGAAGCAGATGCCAAGGTGTTCTCAGGCTCCTGTGCTGCTCCCAGAGTGATAGCTCTGCACCCCACTCTCCCTTCCAGCAGGCACTGAGGGGAGGCCAGCAGGACAGCGTGGGGGCTCCTGGGCCCCCAGAAGAGGAAATAGTGGCAGGAAAACCCCCAGAGGCCCCAGGAGCCGGTGTTTCCCTGCACAGGAGGCTCTGAAGGGCGCAAAACGCTGCCAGCAGAGCTAAATGCTGCATTAATAAAGTTTCTGTCAGTAAATTCACTAATTAAGGCTCACAGATGGAGCTGGAAGGAATGCTCGTGGTGAAACCCAAGGAGTGTGAACATTGCCTGCTTGGGAGGCAGGCTGCAAGCCTGGGGAAAAATGAGGAAGGAAGGAAGGAAGGAAGGAAAGCAGCCAGGAGTTTCAAAAAGCTTTACCTGCATCTCCAGAGATGAGGTGAGCTCGAGGGTTGGGTTTGGGGGCTGTGAACAGGGCTGGCCCTGGTTTTACTGTGGTTTTATGGCAAAGCCGCCCAGTAGCTGGGTTTGAAGCGAGTCCAGGTTTGTCAGACCCCAGATCGGTGCCCTAAGCACCAATCTCCTTGTCCATGACAGCAAAGATGGATGCAGGGAAGAACCACTCCGGCTATGAAAACCCCCAGAGCCATAAAGAGCTCCAGCCATAAATGACAAAGTGTTGCAAACTCTCTCGGAGGCAGCAGCGGCCCGGGGGAAGAGTAATCCCCTCGCTCTCCAACATTTGCCGAGCATTAGGCTAATTTCCCCTGGGCTTCCACCAGGCATTCTGAGCTCTTGCCGGGTTTCTGTGTATTATTCTTAAGTCGTTAGCCTGTGCCTCCTGTTCCAACCTGGGAACTCTTACAGGATGGATTTACAGCGTGCCTCCCTCGGGCAGTGCAGTTGTTCCCGTGCCTGCACTGATGGATCTGCCTCCCCCATGGCTTTGGGCTTTTGCCCTCCTGGGAAGGTGTTGGCAGGAGGGGAAAGCTCATCCCTTCTCAGTGGGCCAAGGGTCAGGGCTCCTCACCATGCTCCAGCCTCTTCCCAAGCACTGGGTGTGTAGGTGAGGAGTGGGAATGGGAATGGGAATGGGAATGGGAATGGGAATGGGAATGGGAATGGGAATGGGAATGGGAGTGGGAATAGCAATGGGAGTGGGAGTGGGAATGGGAGTGGGAAAGGGAATGGGAATGGGGATGGCAATGGGAGTGGGAATGGGAATGGGGATGGCAATGGGAGTGGGAATGGGAATGGGAGTGGGAATGGGAATGGGAATGGGAGTTGGAATGGGAGTGGGAATGGCAATGGCAGCTCTGGGAGCTGCAGGTGCTGCTCCTGGCCAGGAGAGCAGCAGGAACAGGAGCCCCAAGCTGTTTCACGCTGGGCAGGGAGTGCAGCCCCTTCCTCCTGCAGCCTCTCTGCCTTTGCTCCCCCTGTGGCTGTGACAACATTTGTATTTGTCAGCCTATGGCAATCCCCTGCATATGGAATACATTTGCTCTGGGTGTTTGCCATTAACATTTTCATTTCTGTTTAGCGTCAGGAGTTTTCAATTACCGGCCTCGCAGAGCAGTGTGAGCTGTTGTGTTCATGCTCTCTTTGTTTTCATTTCCACGTCCCAGTGAGTTAACGGATGGGAGCCCTGCCCCAGGGATGGTGGGGAGAAATCCAGTCCCCGTGCTGGGTTTGGTGCTGGCTGCTCTCACACAGCTCTGGGCTGGCAGGGGCTGGCTTTACCTGTACTGAGGTGAGCAGGCAGGGGCTGAGCACACCGCTGTCCCCTCTGTCACCACTCTGGGTCCCTGCTCCTCTGTGGCACGTGCAGGAAGGAGGTGACACCACGGAGCAGCTCTGTGCACTGGTGACCCCAGCCTGGCCGGGCTCTGCGGCAGAACCCAAAATCTGCCTCCTCTCCCTTACCCTCATCCCAGCCCTGTTTTACTCTTCCTCTACTGTGACTTTACACCTCCACTTTACAACTGAACTCCACGGAGAGGATAAAACTGCTTTAGCCAATAAAGAAATGAGGGACAAGTAATGCACATCCTGGTCGAAACTGCCAACTCCGCATTTCCGAGTGCCGCCTTCCTAAACTCTAAGTGAGCCATAATGTTTAGAAGGGGCCGTTGAAAGAGCAATAAAAGGCTGCCAGGTAGGGCAAACAGCAGAGTGTTAGCAGAGCTGGAAGAGCCCGAGCACCGAGCTGCTGCTCCCGGTGATTGCAGCACTGCTGGGAAGTCCCCGGGGACAGGGGGAAGTGGTGGCTGTCCCCATGCCAGCCCCGGGGACATGGGCTGAAGGACGAGCTGGACCAGCACTGGGCAAACAGATAGGAAAGTTCTCCTGGTCATGCTGCAAGTAATCAATTCCACCGTGATCCAGAATAACTCTGTTTTCCTGGCACCTTAGAGCAGGGAACAAAATCTCCTGTGCATTTTGCACCAGCCTGGAGACCCCGAGACCCACCTGCAGCATCCCTGTGTCCCCAGGGTGCTGCCTGTCCCCACAGCCACCATCCCGGGCTGGCTGACAGGATTCAAAGGGTGTGCTGCAATCTGCTGAGCCTGAGGAGTTTTGCAAGTGTCCCAAGTGCTGTTAACCTCAGATTTAAAATCCGGGTTTCCTCTGATTTAAAGTGATTTTAAAGATTCCAGCACTCCCGCAGTGTAATTATCCCAAAGATTTCTGGGAGCCTTCTTTTCTGCCCCTTTGTTCCTAAGGCAGCTCTGCAAGAATGCCACGAGGTTACAGCCATTATGGAGTGTAATGCAAACAGGGCCATTTATTGCCTTTTTATGAGGGTAATGCTGCACCACCCAATAAATTCTGCAGGAAGGATTTGATGGAGAAAAGGCTGAGATTCAGCCACAGCAGGGTCAGCCAACGGGAGTTCTAATTTCACAGGAAAGCAGTTAAGGGGGCAAAAGGCCTATTTTTCACTCTCCTCTTTTGGAAGGAGTAGAGAAGGATGGGAGCAGAGGAAAAGCAGAGGAGGCAGCAGGTACAAATACACTAGCAGAGAGGAGGAGAAGGTCCCAAGCTTAAGAGAAGCTGGAAAGATTGGGCTTTCTCCATGTGTCTGTCCTTGTGAGGTCTGAAAGAACTGGTTCTCTCTTGGAGGAAACACATCTTTGTTGGGACACAGGGGCAGAGGTCCCCCTGACCCTGGTGTGGGCTGTAACCCAAGCCCGAGGCTGTCCCCCACACGTGGCCAGGGGGTCCCACAGTGCCTCGTGCCCTCTGGTGGCCCTGGCTGTGCTGGCAGAGCCGCTGGCTGTCCCTGTGCCTGGCCCAGAGGCATCAGCTGTGCTGGCCTTAATCAGTTCATTGCAGCGAGCAGGGAATCAATGGCAACAGGGTATTGATCACAAATTCATAACTGAAAAGTGCCCTGCTGGTCCCGGCTCATTTCTCCACGGCAGAGATGGATCTCTCCCTCCTCTCCCGTGTGGAATCCACACCCAGAGCCGTGTGTGACGGCTCTCAGCGCTGTGATCCAACATCTGCCCAGCCCAGGGCTGCGATGAAGCCTCTCAGGCTGATTCCAGTTTGGTACTTTGGCTAAAGGCCCCTTGGAGCACGTTCAGGGAGCCCCAGCTCACTGCCTCCATCCCGGCTGCTGGGAGCCAGCTGTGCAGACCCACTGGAGCAGGAGGTGTCCAGCCAGATGTGCACAGCCCCTGGGAGCGCTCCTGGATCCTGCCTGCCCCTGGTACAGCCCAGCCAGGCTGCAGTGGCTGCAGCTGCCGCCTGCCAGCCGAGCTGCTCTTTCATGCTTCTCTTGTTCTCCCCGCTCGCAATTGATAGATCAAAATTCCCCGCAAACGACCGGTTTCATGGGCCGTTTCCTCTGCTGTCAATACCAGGAGCTGAGGACTGTCAGTGCCGCCCCTCTCCATCAAAGAAAAAAATTCAATTATTTATCGCTGCCTCTTGGAAAACTAATTGTATTGCTAATTGTTCTTTTCCTGTGAGGAATGTTACATTTTTTTCAGGTGAGTGGCTTTAGGCAGTTTAAGGGTTTGTAAAGAGTCTTTCATCAAACATGTGATTCAGAATGAACTCACTGAGATGACATTTCCCTTCCAATTTTCTGTTGATGTTTTTGAAGCGGGAGGATTGCTGGGAGCCCAGGGCTGTAGCTGCTAACCTGATTCATTCCCTGCACAGGCACGGGACTCGGCGCAGATGAATTTTACGAGATTGGCCGTGTTTATGTGTAATGGTGACAATAATACCCCTTATCTATCTCCCGTTGAACTACAGCGGAGTTTTCCCGGGAAGTTTGACAGAAAGAGGATCAAGTTGCTGCTTAAATTTCTCCTTGGAGGACCTCGGGGTAATTTTCTTCCAGCACTTCAGACACTGAGAAGGGTTGGGAGCAGCTGTAGGATCCTCGCGCATCCCTAAGGAAGATGCCATGGGGAAAAGGGAAGGGATGAGGGGGGCACTGTTCTGATAGTCCAGGGCACAGGAATATCAAATCCATCTTGTGTGAACACTTCAGGGTTTAAATGTCTCCTTTTCCAGCAGGCAGGAGCTCTCCTGTCACATCCTTTGCCTTTTCAGGACCATGATAAATCTCCTCTCTTAACACACCCTGGAGAATAACAGCATCAATCTTTTATTACTGGCACAAGTTCTCAGGATTCCTGACCCCTTCTGTGCTCGGAGATGAGACACATCCCCGGAGCCTTGGCACTGCTTTTCCCCCTGCTCCATCTCCAGCACATCCCGGTGCTGCCCCATCCCTCCCCACGTGGAGCTTCATGGCAGCTCTTGGAAGGTCAGAGCTCCCAGGGCCACAGGACCCCTTTTCCACCCTGGAAAGAGCAGGAGGGATGTGATTCCCTCCTCATTTTCCACAGTAAAGCGGGAACCTGTGCCAGGACAAATCCCTTCCCTGATTGTGCAGGATGAAATGCAGCAGCGAGGGAGACATAACCCTTCATTGCAGCAGCGATTTACAGGCTGCTCCTCCTTTAATGGGACCCGTGCACCTGAACGTGGCAGCGGGCTGTAAAAACAAACAAACACGCACTTATCCCCCGGTCCCTGTGCTCCAGGGCATCCCAGAACCCGAGGACAACGGGAAGGACAGGACCCCGCTCCTTTCCAAGGGTCAGCTCTGGAGATTCAGCCTAAGGCACAATCACAGACCCCTCCAGCTCGAATCCTTCTCCCCTCACCCCTCTCCAGTGCTCTGCTCCTGGTGCCTGACTGGGCTCTGCCAACCCAAGAGGAGCCTCTCCGAGTGGGAGCACAGCCAGGGATTCACTGCAGCAGCCTGATCCCGCATCTTACAGTAAATCAATGAAACTTCCGTGCCTTGACAAGCCCTTGCCACTTAAATAGACAAGAAACAGGTAGGGATGGATGCTGCAGGTTCCTCCAGATCATGAGGCATAAATCTCAAGAGAACAGCAGCGGAAAGATAAAACACTGCTGGAAGCGCAGAACAGGATTTAGGATTTGTTTAGAGGTTGTCATTTTGACAGTAAGGAAAATACATTTTTCCTGCCCAGGGTTAGCAATTAGTGTGGCTGCAGGGAAAGGTAACGCGGTGATGAGCACGGCAAAGCCCTCGCTACAGGTGCCTTGATGGCAGACTGCTCTGCTAAAGATGATAATTTCTAAAATCATCGAATCGTTTAGGTCTGAAAAGACCTTTAAGACCATTGAGTCCAACCATTAGCCTAATGCTGTGGAAAAGCTGATAAGGATCTGGTGATGGTACAGCATTGGTTAGAGGGCATCGGCTGCTGAGGTAGTGAGCTTGCTGTAATCAGCCTTGATGGACAGGGACGGAGATAGAGCAGTGTAAATGGGAATTAATAAATTCAACAGCCGGATTAGCTCCCATTATTTGGCAGCTCCCGCTGCCCCGGCTCTCCAGCTGGGAGCGATCTGTCCCGGCGGGCTCACCACAAAGCCGCAGGGCAGAGCCAGCCGGGTGCTCACAGCCGGCCCTGCTGCTGCTCGGGAAGAACAAACCCTTCTTGTTTGGAAGAACAAATGCCCGAGCCAACGCGTCCTTCTCCTCGCCCTGACGAGGGGAGCCGGGCCGGGCTGCTGCGAGTGGAAATGTCATCTCTGAAATGTAATTTGGCTGGAGCGCGCTGCGGGACAGCGGCAGCTGCGGAGGCAAATCCAAATAACGCTCGGCACTGTAATTGCATATGTAAAAATGGGAAAGAGGAGAGCGAGAGGAAACGGCCTCCCCTGCTCTGCTGGGTATTACAGATGTAGCTGTCATCCTCTTTCCCTGCCGGAGTGGTTGTAGGTGTTCAGTCCTGGTACTCCGCTGGGTGTTGTAGAGAGATTGGAATGTAATTTCCAACGTACAGAGGTCAAGCCATGAGGCTGCTCAGGCGCCCTGTGCCTCCGACAAGGACTTACCCAGCTTAGAGCTTGATCCAGCTCCCTCTGCGGGGCGGCTGCCCTGGAGAGGAGGAGCTGGGAGTGCAGCTGCTGCCAGGCTGGGACGGGCACGGGCAGCACAGGAGCCCCACCTGCCCAGCAGGTGCTCCCTGAGCCTGTTGGGATCACCCTGCTGTGGTTCTGCACAGCCTGTCCTGAGCTGCTGGGACCAGGGATGCTGGATCAGGCTCCCTGCAGCCCCCTGCCCCTCCCCTACTGGCTGGGATGGATGGATGGATGGATGGACGGATGGATGGATGGATGGATGGATGGATGGATGGATGGATGGATGTGCAGATCCATCCTCATACCCACTGACCTCCCAAAATAACCAGTGTCCTCTCTGGTCTGCTGTCCTGACTGTGTCACCTCTGAGCCACTGGCACTTGCTCTGCTCTAAAGTTCCCTGTGAAATCTCTCAAGGTGCAGAAGAAATACAATATTGTTTGTGTCCTAAATGAGACGCTTGCTTCGTACAGACATTGATCAATATGTGAAGGAGACACCATCAGGGAGGACAGAATTCTTTGCTTTCAGGTGAACTCTTTGCCCTCTTACACCCCAGACTGAAAACTGAAATCAGTTTATCAATCTAATTTTCTCTTCACAATTAATGCTTTTAGTTTTCAGTTTGCTCTAATCAGAATATATAAAATAAGATAGCTCTAAGAAGAGTTAAACAGAGCAGTTCCCTCTGTGAACTCTGTCTGTGTCCTCCTCCCAGTTTGCCCGGTTCCCATTCCACAGTGTTCAGGTGGGGATGAACTCTGCCAGGAGGGACACAGAGCTGCTGTTCCCTTGCTGTGGGATTGTTGGAGATTGTGTGTTATCCCCTTTGTGAGGCTGAGTTATCCTGCTCCATAATTTCATCCAGCTTCCCTAAATTATTCATCTTTTTCAATAGGCCACAGGAGCTTTCTGCTCCCTCTCCTAAATTATTTTGCAGCAAACAGAGCTGCGGTGGCTCTGCAGTGGGGGAACATCTCCACAGATCTCCTTTGTCACGAGAAGTGCTGTGGGCTTGGATGGGTCCCACGTGCACCCAGAGCCTCCCAAGCACCAGGTTGTGTTGGGAAGGGTGAAGTTTTCCTCTGAGAGACCGAACATTTCCTTCCCAAGGCGTTTGCCAGAGAATCCCCAACGGCTCCACGCGGCTCCGGAGCTGGCTTGCTTCAGGTTGTAAATGTTTTCTATTTCTTACAAGCTGTGAGTCTGATGAAAGTGCAGCAAAGGCAGGACCCAGCAGCAGAGGAAGCAAACTGTGCAGCACGCGGCGGCTGCTCCTATAGGGTGTCTTCAAGTGTGCCGGGTAATGATCCGGCAGCTGTGAATCCATACAAACCAGCGCTGCTCCGAAGGGCTGTAATTATTAATCTGCTAACGCAGACACAATGCACTCAGCCTGCTCTCAGCCTCTCCCAGGAATGGGGAATAATGCTGCAGTGGCAATTACCTTAATGCAATTATCTCAAATGTGAAATTCCACAAGCGCGCCTGGCGTCCGGGGTTGTGGGGGACGGAGGGGAGCGGGAGGTCAAGGCTGGGCCCCCACTGCTGGTGCCAGAAGGAGCTTGTGCTCCTTGTCACCTGTGCTGTTTAAACCCCTGGCAGACACAGAACCTGGGCACTGGCACATCCTGCAGTTCAGATCCCCAAGGGATGGGCAGTGCCAGGGACAGGAGCAGAGCCGTGTCCTAAATCAGGAATCCTCAACCAGATGGCATCATACGGGCAGCTAAGGCAGCCCTCGCCCCAAAATCCAACTGGAAGGAGCTTGGATCAATTTGTCTTGTTCAGACCCAGCTCTGGAGCCTTTCCTGCGGATAAAGGAGATGCAGGAAGCCACGCTCATGGTGATCCCAGCAGGATTAATGATGGCAAACACCAGGGCAATCCCTCCCCCGGCAGGGTCCGTGGTAACCCTGCACTCAGGGCATGCAGTGGGAAGGCCTGAGCTGATCAAAGTTCCTTGGAACCCTCATGAGCACACACAAATCAGGAGAGAAAATGTTCCACAGTTTGTTCAGGATGGACCTGGAGACTATTCCTGTGTTCTCGTCTCTCAGGGAGGAATGAACTAATTGCAAAGGATTTTTAAGAGGAAGATTGTAACTGGCCCAAAGCAGTAAATGGATTTTACTTCCTCTGCTCTGATAAATATTTAATTACTGAGTGTAATGCAGGGATTGGGTTTGGTTCTTGCTTGTTTTAATGGGCTTTTGTTTGTTTTTACACATATATTTATTTATATTCCGTACTTCCATTGCAACTGCCATCCTCATGTGCCTTCTCTGCAGTGGTATCTCTTAAAATTACATGGAATTGTCTTTCCACTCCTCTAATCCACACTGCCTTCGTGTCTCTGGGAGCAGCAGTCCAAAAACAAGCCATCACTGCAGAGCCTGGTGTGTCCTTCACCTGCTGCCCTGACAGTCACTGGTTTGGGTTTGCTTTGCTTTTCCCTCTTGCTTTATAGTGTCACCCTGCACAATTCTTAACATTTTATTTTTAAAAAAATCTCATCCCAATAATGTAATCGCTTGAAAATGTTTATTTACTTAAGGGACTCTTTAGTGAAAACTCCAGGCTCTTGACTACTAATATCATGAATTTACGTAATTGTGTAATTACAACTCAAATGACAAATGTTTCTTTAGGCTCCATTTCTCTCCCGGGCCCATTCCAAGAGCAGCATGGGGGGTGTCCCGCTGCTCCCTGTGCCACAGCCCTGCTCCCAGCACAGCCTGGCAGGTGCCCACCCTTCGGCCCTCCCTGCCCTCTGCTCCAGGCTGATGAGTTATTACCCATGCAAAAATCTCATTAAAGCCATGGCCAATGTGCCCAGATGAAGCACCCCAGGGCCTGGCAGGACAGTCCTGCTCTGCTGTGCCTGGGCAGGGCTGGAGCTGTGTCCCCAGCCCCGCTGCCACAGCTGACCCCACCGCATCCCGTGCACACCGCAGCCTTCCCGGATCTCATTCCGTGCAGCAGGGCTGTTCCCAGCAGGATTGGCAATGATACAGCCTCATCAATAATGTTCCCAGTGGGATGCTGTGGTGCTGTCAGGCCATTAACACTTGTGTATTTCTCTTCATAACATTCGAGTGCCGAAAGGGCCGGACTGTCCTTCTGAGGAGTGGTCAGACAGTGCCAGGATTGCTGGGCTTTGATGGCTCTGGTGGGGTTTGCACTGCACTGGTTGTTACTGCCAAGGGTCCCTTCATGTCCTTACAGTCAGCTGGGAACATTTCTGCCCCACTTCTGGCCACATGTGAAGTTTGTTTATACAAAGGTGACTCTGTTCCCACATTGCCACAGCACCTGCAGCATCCCCCCACCTTGGCATTCGGAGTATTCCCAACGAGGAGGCTCAGCTGCAATAAACCTCCAGCCTCAGCTCCAGTCCCAGCTTCTCCAGGCATAAAGGTCTCTGTACGTGGCATTTGATGGCCTCGGCCCTAAAAGGAGCCATAAAAAGGTAAGGGCAGCTCCACCTGGAGGGGTTGTTCCTGCAGCCTGTCCCTGACACATTGCCATGTGTCACTGTTGCTCCTGGCTGGGCATGAACAAGAGCCAGCTCTACAGGAGGGGATTGAAGGGGCTTCTCCTCTTTGCTCTTCACTGGAAGTCACTTAGCTGATGAGCAGCATCCCTTGCAGCCCTCAGAGGGGCTGAGCTGGGGTTCCCACAGTGGAAAGGCTTTGGAGATGCTGCTCAGCACTGCCCAAGCCCCAGAGCAGGAGGAGAGGCAGGTCCTGGGTTCCAAACATGCTGAGTCCCCAGAGAGCCATAGGGAGAGCCTTAAATTTGGAGGATACATTGGATGTCAGCTTTCATTGCTTCACAGATCCCACTGAACCCACATCCATCAGTGAGAGATTTCCAAAGTGCAGGGGAATAAAACTCCTCGCAGATAACAGCCCCAAAAATGCCTTTTGGCAGCTTTATTGCCTGGCACACAGGGAAAAGAGCAGATGCACTTTCAGAACCAGAAAGAACTCGGATAATTCCCTTAATGGCCACCCCAAGGCAAGGTGAGGGGAGCTTTGCTTTCCCCGTGGAAGTGAGAGCAACACGGACTGCTGGGCCTCTCCAGAAGAGAGCAGGCTTGGGTCTCAGAACTGGTGCTGAGGGGAGCCCAGAGAGGTCTGTACCAGCTGGAGAAACTGTCCCCACATGTTTCCATGCCAGAAATCCCCAGAGTGGGTGTGTAGGCTGCTGGGGTGCAGACCCCACTGACCCCATGGGCTGCCAGCCCGCAGCTCCAGCAGAGCCCACGTCCCCCTGTCCAGCCCTGAGGCCATTCCAGCAGATGGGCTCCAGGATCCAGATGTTGTCACTGGGCAGTCCTGTCAGGGGTTACTGGCCGGGGTCTCGTTCTCGCCTGTCAGACTTGACATCTTCAGCGTATAATTAAATGCCAGGACGCGAGCAGCAGAGCAGGTGCATGCTAATGAGGAGATCAATTTTAATTATGATTTTAATTAAACACCCAATCCGGTAGGAAATATGACAAGCAGGCTAGAAATGCAAAATTTATATTGGGGAAAAACAACAGCAAGAGACAGGGAAGATGGAAGGGAGGTGTGTGTGCCCTGAAGCACAGGCTGGGTGGGAGGGAGGATGGATGGGTGGCTGTGAGCCAGGGTGGGCATGGAGAGCATCCTCTGATTCCTCTTGTGCCATAATTTGATGGGGAAAGTTCAAAAAACCACATCCGCCATTCTGTGGTTATTTTTCCAAACTGCCATTTTTTGCTCTCTGCCAGTGCTCCGGAGCTCTTGTAAACCACGGGGTGTGCAGCCACACGGTAGAAATCAGCTGTAATAGGAATTACCACTGAACAGAGATCCTTGGCAAGAGGCTTTACAGCAGCCCGTGTCACAGGGGGCCCGTGGTTTTGGATCATGGATCAGAGGGAACCTTTGGGATCCCTCTGTGCTCAGCCCTGTACGTTTGGCTGCTCCAGATTAACTCCTGCGTGAACTCCAGCAGGCTTCAAAAGAACAAATCCCTCCCCGGATTTCCAGAACAGGAAACCCTCCATCACTCCTGCCATGGATCACTCCCACCTCCTGACTCATCCAAACCTGTCTGGCTCCACTCTCGAGCCTTCACACAGCTGCAGGATGTCTTTGACAGGGACACTGCTGAGCCACTTCCATCACATTTGTCTCTTCCCAGCACAGGCGGATCCAGGGAGTCTCTTGCCACATCTGCCCTCTCCCTACGTGAGCTCTGGAGCTCTGGGCACCACGTTCCTTCCCTGGAGGAGGTGACCGGTGGCACAGTCCCGCGGGGGAAGTGCAGCCCGGGATGCTCTGGGGGAGCAGCGAGCACAGGATGCCTCATCCCAATGGAATGCTGCCGAGCAGGGATGGAGCACGAGGCCCGATGCCGGGAACGGGGCTTTTGAGCTCATTAGTTACCTGAACTCACCCCTGACCCTGCAGAATTATTGATCTTGCTGGTTTTTCACTATTCCATGTCATAAATTGACTCCGGCAGCCCCTTTGGCTAACTAATGAGGCCATTGGCGATGGGGGGCGGGCGGACAGCTGGCACAGATCAATCCCACACGGGGATGTGTCGGTGCAGAGGGGCAGGAGGAGCCTCCATCCCCCTAGGTGGGGTCACAAAGTGGGGCAGGAACCAGCAGAACCGGGGGTGCAGTGTGGGAATGGGAATGAGCCATTGCCCGAGCTGCTCTGCCGTCAGCAGCGCTTTTCCCTGGGGTTTGGCTCCCGGCCTCGACGCTCTGAGTTCGGGGGGATAATTAGGGGCTGTGATGGAGCCTCTCGGTGACGCCAAGCCCCGCTGCCGCTTTTCCCCAAAAGAGGAGGTTCAAAGGAGAGAAGGGGTGTCCTTCCCGCACTCCCCGCTCCCTGCCGGGCTGCCCTTTGATTTGCTGGCTGGAAGTTTCTCCGTGGCTTTGCCCCTCCCGTTTAATTAGCTGCTCCGAGAGCTCCGGCAGCAGCCGCAAACCCCGGGCTGGGTTTTTATAGAGCGTGTTTTTACCTTTCACCCTCTGGAAATGTCAGAGCAGCGGGGAAGCCGCGCCGCTTTGTTGCCTCCGCTGTTTTAATAACTTTATGGCTCGCAGCCCTCCGGATGCCCTGCTGCCCAGCTGCCCTCGGGAGGGGAGAGCCCGGGGAGATAAGAGCCCATCGGAGAGCCCGGGGAGATAAGAGCCCATCGGAGCGGCGGAGGGGGCACGGCAGCGGTGTTTAACCCCGGGCATCCCGGGTCAGCCCCTCCGGCACCGCGCTGCTCCGGCCCCCGGGGCTGCGGCGCCGCTTGCGCCTCCAGCAGCGGCCCCGTAAATCATCGTGGCCTGATAAAAGTGAAAGCGAGGGCTGGTTATTATCCGGGGCTCGGTTTAAAAGCTGAGCCGGGGAGAGGGGAGAGGCTGGGGGCAGCTCGGCTCACCTCCGGAGCGGGCGGTTGTTACAGCGGAGGCACCTCGGGCTGCAGGAAGCAATTTGTCTCCCGGAGGCTGACAGGAGCTCCTTTCTTCTCCACTTACTCCTTGCTCGGAAATAAAAGGGGCATCCGCTCACATGAAAAGCGGGGAAGGCTCCAGGTTTCCCTTGTGAGGTCTCTCCCAAGCTGGCACGGACGGGCAATTTGTACAAATGACACTTCCCTGGGAGGGAAGAAAGAAGGAGAAGAAGAAAGAGCCACCCCAGCTTCCAATTTGTGCCGCAGCAGTCTGCTCCAGCTCCTCCTCTCCCCTGCTTTCAAGCTCCCGTTCGCTGCTCTGGCTCTGCTCCCCGGCTCCCAGAGCAGCCGGCCCTGAGGTCCAGTGGCCGCACGGACCGGACCGGATCGGATCGGACCGAGGGAGCTGCCAGGGTCAGTGCCGAGCTCCTGCTGCTCTCTCAAATCCGCAGCATCCTTTCAGAGCCAGCCCCTGCTCAGCCCCAGCATCACCGCGGGCCTGGCCGATGTGTCCCAAGTCACCTCTCCAAGTGGAGTAGTTAAACTTCCACAGATTCCTCGGTGGGCGTTTTTGTTCAGTATTAGAGTGGTTCTAATTCGATTTATCTTAATTCACTTGCAATTTGCTTATAATTAAACTACAGTGAACCAGGGGAGCTGATTTACCCGGCGCACTGAAATCTGATGAGGATTGTGAATCAGCCACCTCAGTTCACTGCACAGTGTATTAATATAAATTGAAGTCAATGGTGGTTTATATTAATGCTTTCTTGAATGTCCCTGTATGTGCAGGTCTGGGGGAAAGCACGGAAAACGTTTGGTTTTGGGAAAACACCAAACTTTGTGTTTGTCCCGGGCGCTTAGGACCAGGAAAAGAGCCAGGACTTTCACCCTTCCAGCCCCATCCAATCACAGGATACCAGAATCACTTCTAAAGTATTGGACAGAAGAGGTGAGGGAGGATTTATTCCCCCAAAAGCCCCCCTAATGGCCCTGGCACCTGGCAGAAGGGGGTCGTTATCCCCAGATAATGGACCTTGCCAACATTAAGCTCTCTAACCACCATTCCCACAGTCAATTATCTCCTAATCAGGGCCGTTTTGTCAGAGGTTATTGCCCTAAGGACTCAATTAGGTTATATCTACGTCATTAATATTTTATGGAAAATCATTCACATGGAAGTGTTAAACACCTTCGCAAAGTTCCTTCCCCCGACCCCCAGGGAAAGGGGGATTTGAAGCTGCCCGGGCCGGGGCTGGCAGTGCAGCTGGTGAGGGAAGGCAGGGGAAGCTCCTGTGCTGCCTGCACACCCAGAAAGGCCCTGTTGGAGCTGTTCTCCAAACCATCCCCCTGTCAGCTCCCTGTGCCTGTGCTCTGGAGTTATTTTCAAGCTCTGAGTTATATTTAACTCGAGGTATAATAGTTGCCACTCTGAAACCTCTGTTTTATTAAGCCAGGCGTTTGGGTACTCGCAAGTAGAGGTGCTTGGAAAATGGAGAAAATTGCAGAGAAAGCCGTTTCTTCTGATTACCATTTCTTTCCAGAGAAAAAAAAAAGGTTCCTTGTCCTTCATCCAGGACATCTGATGGTCAGGACAGGAGGTGGTGAGGGCAGAGGCTGCAGCCCCGGGGCAGGTGGGCATCACCTGGGGAATGGGGCTGTGGAGTGGTAAAGGTTTCAATGTGGCCCTTGGAGAGCTGAGAAAACAACTGTAATGATGGTCCAGGGCGCCAAATGTCCTCAGCATCCCAGGGTTCAGTTCTTGAGCAGCAGTCATTGAAGTTAATGAATAAAAGCCTTTGGAAGGCTTTTTCCAGAGGTTTCTTTGGTGGGCTCACACTGTTGCTGTTCTCTCGGTGGATTTTCATGCTGGCAAAAACACAATGAAAAGAATAAACTCAGCAGAGCAAAAACATATACCAAAAGCCAGTATTGCTACAAAACGTTGTGATATTCCTGCAGCTCTGAGATTTCCCAGTGTAAGTAAAGGATCTGGCTTCCTTCCCTCCAGCAGATTTGTTGGAAGCACTCCTGGATGGAATTGAGCTCCTCACAGAACAGCGATGGGGTCTAAGGGTGTCAGATGTCCCTGGATGGCAGCAGGCAGGGCCTTTCCCAGGGCTGGCAGGCACAGAGAATTCCCTGCAGTGATCCGTGTCTCCAGCACACCAGGCAAGTGTTTCCCATTAATGTGGATTGACACAGAGTACGGCTGGGTTGTTTTTTTTTTTAAAAAAAAAAAGTTCTCCTCCTTCCCCAGGCAGTTTTGATGTGAATATTAATATTAACATAATTTCATGATGATTAGAGAACACAATTAGGGGCTATTAATAATGACACAAATAATGACATTTAAGGCCTCGTTTTCCTGTGAGTAACACTCTGTCTGGTGGTATTTAAACAGCTCTGTCTGGCACAATCACTGCCGTGCCAAGGTGAAGCCTCGTCATCATCACTGTGGTGTCAATCACTGCCCTCCCTGCCAGCGCCAGCACTGCTGGCAGCAGAGTCCAGGGACAGGGAATGGGACAGGGAAAGGGAAAGGGAAAAGGGAAAAGGGAAAAGGGAAAAGGGAAAAGGGAAAAGGGAAAAGGGAAAGGGGGAAAGGGAAAAGGGAAAGGGGGAAAAGGGACAGGGAATCCCAGTGGCAGCAGAGCCTCCTCAGAGAGCAGCTGCCATGCCCCACTATAAAAGCAGCTTAACGAGGCTGTTGCAGCCCAATTCCACCAAAGTCAGGCCTTGCAAAGACCCCATTTCTTTTACAACACACTCACTGCCAAGCTCAGCCCTTGGAAGAGGCCGTGCTGTGCTAATGTCACTTAATGGAAACCTTGGAATCAATTTTTTGCTCCCTGAAGAAAATCCCCCTGGTTTATGCAGCAAAAGCTGTAATACTGGAAATGGCTTCAGATTCTTTTTTGTGGGGAAAAAAAAAAAAAAAAAAAAAAAAGAAGGAGGGGAAGAGAAGAAAGGTTCACTGTAGCTCCACAGAAAGGAGGTCAAGTGAAAGGCTGCCAGTTTGGTGACTGCTCCAGCCGTGCTGCCCTGGGGGAGGTGTGGGGCTGTCCCCAGGGCTCTGAGGGATGGGGGCTCTGTGGTTCACTCACCCTCCCAACTATAAATTCCCATTTCTCTGCAACACCCCAAAACGTGGCAAGTTCCCCCATGCCATGCACAGGGGCTGGCAAGGTTGGAGGGTCGTGTTATCCCACACTGGGACGGGGACAGGGACAGGGACAGTGCCAGCCTGCAAAGGTCACCCGAGGGGATCTGGGGGTGCACAGATCTCCCCTCATTCCTGGGATTCGGGCACTCAGGGGCACTGCAGAGCCTGAGCCCCTCACCCAGAGCTTCACAGGGTGGCTCATGGCTCAGGATCTGCGCTGGGGGTCCCTGAAGGAGCTCAGGCTGAGTTTTACCTGAGGATTCCCTGCCTGGTGTGTGAGCAGAGCCCCGGGATGCCGAAGGAGCCGCGTTCTCTCGGCATCACCCACACCTGGAACTCGCGGCGCTCACACTGCGATAAACAAAGCCTTTCATTACATGCTGGAGACAAACAGCTCCGGGCCATTCCTCATCTCAGTGCACACACAGACACCTCGGCAAACCCTGCTCGTTGAGCTGGAGCTTCCCCGAGAGCATTTCCATGCAGCTGGAGCTGCGCTGTGCTCCAACCCGACTCCTGGCACTGAGGAGCTCCAGCTCATCACGGGAAGGACCAGGGCTTGGCTGCCCAGGCTTTCCCAGAAACCTGGAATCTCCCGTGTTGGAAGGGAGATCATCCAGTCCAGCTCCTGTCCCTGCACAGACACCCAAACAATCCCCACTGTGCATCCCTGGAGCGCTGTCCAAACCCTCCTGGAGCTTCCCTGGGGAGCCTGGGCAGTGCCAGCACCCTCGGAGGGAAGAACCTTTCCCTGAGCCCCACTCTGCAAACCAACCCTGCCACCTCCTGCCCCACAGCCCCCCAGAGCAGCCCAGAGCTGCGGGTGGGATGGACGAGACTCCAGAAAAGCCACCAAAATCAGTTATTAAATTTTAATCAAACAGTGCAGAGGGCTACGAAGATCACACTAAAATTTAATGAGCCGGGCTTGTTGGCTTCCCCGAAGAAGAACATTACAGTAAAATTGTGGCTCGGGAAAGGTGCCTGACTTCCAGGTATTATCCACAAACCCTCCCCGCTCCCTGCTCACCGGGAGAAACGAGGCGTGAAGTGGTTCCTTATGGCTGGTTAAATGAGGGTTTGTTTTTCTCCTTCCACCAGATACCAATTTCTTTTCTTTCACCATCTCATCTTGCCACAATTTATTTATTCTGGAATTCTGACTCTTCAGAGCACACAGGCAGAAAGGCCTCGCAGAAAAGCTGCTCTTCAAATAACAGGGATGTTGTGTGGATCGAGCACCCCGTGCTCAGCCTGCAGTGATCTGTGCTCTGGGGTCACTCTGCTTCCTTCTGCCGGACCAGCAGAAAGGAAACTCCAGCCCCGGACTGGTTTTGTTATCTCCAGCTCCCAGCTTAGGATGCAGGCAGCGTCGCATCCAGAACTGCACAGCTGCATGCAGCAATTCAAAAATTGTCTTGTCGGACTACAATGTGCCAATTTCTCACATTTACAGCCATTTTCAGTATTACAGCCTGTGGCACCGAAGCCAGGAGGTTTTTCTTCAGGGAGCGGGGGCTGCTGCAGAGGTGACCATTAGCACACGCTGCCTCTGCTGCGGCCACGGGAGGGTGGGAGCCCGGTGGGGAAGGGATGGGGGGGCTGGAGGGCTGGATTTTATCAGCCCTGGGAGCTGCAGGAACGGGAGGAAACATGCCGGGTCGGAGCCCCTGTCTAGACCAGGGTCTTGGCAGCGGCTCCCGCTCCGTTTTCATGTGCCTGGTTGAACTGCAGCCTTGGGAAAGTAAATTAATCCTTGGGCTGCAGCCAGGGCTGGGGGGGTCCCGTGCTCCAGGAAGGCCGTGGGCTCGGGGAGCCGTGGCAGGGGGTGACAGTGGGGTGGAGACCCGGGGTGACAGTGGGATGGGGACCCGAGGTGACAGCGGGGTGGGGGCTCGAGGTGACAGCAGGATGGGGACCCGGGGTGACAGCGGGTGAGGTCCCACGGCACCCATCGCTCACAGGAGGTTTGGGAGCACCCACGCGTGCACAGCTCCCCTCCCACCCTGGTGCGGGTTTGTTTATGCAGGAGGAAGATGCCATTCATTGCTAGGGCAGGCTTTCCCAACACTCCCCCGGGAGAGCCTTTCCAGGCTCCAAGCTGTGCCGTTCCCAGCAGAGCCCAGCACGGCTCTGGGCTGTGTCTGGAAGGAAGCAGCACCGTGGCTTTCACCGTGGGCTGCAAGACCTTGGCTCCGGTGGGGGCCCTTCCTGCTTCTCCAAACACTCTGTTACTAATTAATTAATTACTATTTCATTTTATTTGCAAACTTTATCATTATTCCTGAAGAACCCCCCCGGGGTTTACTCTCCTTTTACAGCTCTTTTGGGGTATGGTTGGGCAGACTGGGCAGTTCTTTCCCTGGAGCTGGGGTCACGGAGCACTGCTGAGGCCACCCTGAGTCTGGGGTGTCTGGGCTTGGAGGGGGGCCTGTACTGCTAAGTGCTGACAGGACAGCGCTGTCAACACAATGTTCTGCCTTGGAGAACCTTCATCTAGGAAGATACTTAATGAATTAGTTAATTAATGAGTGGAGTTTGATTGATGGATCATAGGGAGCTCTCAGCAGGGTGAGCCTGACCCTGGGATATTGCTGCTGTTGCTTAAATGCATCCCCTCGCTGGTCCGAGGCACTCGATGTTCTGGCAATTTGCATGCATTAAATGTAGTTCCTTAATAGGATGTAATGTTAGTGAAAAGCCAAAAGCATAGCAGCTGTAACTTAAAAGACAGCCCCATTACTGCAAGCCTTATAATTAGGGTAAGAGGGAGACTCGTGCTGCCATATGTTAAACTCTTTTGAGGTTAATAGCTCCGTAAGATTTTGCAATTTAAAAAAATTAGTCTTGAGGAACGATGACAAGGCTCGTCAATGAGGCTGCTCCAGTGGGGGCCGGGGTGCTCTGCCCTGCACAGCCAGACAGGGGGACAGGGATGCTCCCAGCCCTCCCCTGCCCTGGGTCACCTCTGTCCCACCCTCCCCCGGCCCAGCCTTTTGTAAAACCTCTCCTTCTGCTCCCGCTGCACCCAGGGGTGCTCCCGGCCGGGCAGGACACGCAGCAGGCGCTGGGCAGGAGCAGCTCCTCCTCTGCCCTGCTCTTTGGGGGCCTGTTCAAATTACACAGAACAGCAGCTGCCGCCTGCAGGTCCCCAGCCCGGTGTTTGGCTGATGCAGGAACAAATAACCCTTGTGCAGCGGTTGTTTGTTAAAGCCCTTTTGCCGTGTAATCGCTGCACTGAGGCCTCTGCTCCGTGTCTCAGCTCTCAGCACGAGCATCCAGAGTGCTCAGGAGTGCTCAGGAGTGCTCAGGAGAGCTCAGGAGATCTCTGAGCTCCCGGTGCTGGCTGTGCACCCAGGAGGGGCTGGGTGGTCTGAGCTCAGCCCTGGCAGGGAGGCAGCTCCCCGGGGGCTGCTCTCGGCAGGGGTTGAGACACAGCTCCTGTGTTTTTCCTTCCAGCTCCTCTTCCTTTCCTTTGTTGTGCAGGCAAATCATTTCACTTCCCAGCCTCAATTTCCTCATCCATAAAACTGAGACTAAAAATGTACTTGTTAAGGGTGTCACAGGGCCTTCTGAGCCTGCCAGGGCTTTGATGTCCTCTTGTTAAAGCACCGTGGCAGTGCAGGCATTTATTGTCATCAATACGTGAGGTGGGTGGCTATTGGGACCCTCTGGGGACACTTGGGGTCTGTGCACCCAACTTTGCTGCCCAGGGAGGGATTCTCTGGGCACTGCCTTGGCTTTTCTCACTGCCAAACCATGGGCAAACCGTGCCTGTAAGCAGCCAGGGGGGACAGGCAGGGTTGGTTGGTTTGGGGAAGGTTCTGTGCCCAAATCTGCTGCCCCTGAGCTCTGTGAGGTGATGGCTGCTGGTGCTGATCCTCACCCAGATTTGCTCAATAGGAACTTTCTCAGCCACAATAGTGGGAGTCTTTAAGGTCATCCTGAGCTCTCTTTAATTGTTTCCTTCCTGCACTCCCCTCACCTTATTAAAGTGTTTAATTGCTTTCTTATTTAAGTGCATCAAGATTTCCTGATAGGCTGGTCCATTTGGCTCACTTGTTCTCTTTAGGGAAGTCGGGAGAATGGAAAAGAGAAAATTGTCTTGAAGTTCCAGGTTATTGGGGAGAGATACAGGATCATTAAATCCTCTCTGTTGGTGTTTGGGTCTCATGAAGCTCAGGGGCTGTTTTGATACTGAACTGGGGTTCAGCTTTGTAAATTCAGGATTTGTTCTCCTGCTGCTTGGAGAATGAGGCCCCAGCTCCACCGCCCAGTCACTGCTGCTGCTGGGGTGGCTGTCAAGTGCTTTCCAAAGAGTCTGAGACTGTGGCTCAGGACCCAGGAGATGCCATTTCAGGGCTGTAGACCCTAAGCAGGGGTAGGGATTGTTCCCAGCCCTGCGTGGCTCTCGTGTGCTGTGGTACCTGTGAGCCCACGGGCAGCACCCCAGGGTGCTCAGGAGCCTCCCCCTGGGACACAGGCTGCCTTGTTCCTCTTCCCACTGGTGCTCCAATGTCAAAGGCAAAATCCCCACCTTCAGATCGATACCAAAGCCATTAAAGCACATCTTCAATTCCTGCAGGTGCTGCTGCCACGCTCAGCACTGCTGGGTTTAGAGAGAGTTCACGTCTCCCAGCCAAGGGAAATGCTTCACTGTCCTGGCCTCTCTTGCAGGCTGCCCAGGAAGGAGGTGGTTGATCCTCCAGCAGGGAAATGAGGGTTCCAGAGGTTCCAGATGTCCCAGGTGCAGGGGGAGCTGCAGCCTCCAGCTCACTGTGCTGCATGCAGGGGTGCTTGGGGCAGGAGCAGTGCAGAACATGCAGAGCTGGCTTAGGCTCCTGCAGCTCCAGGGGACTTCGGCATTTACAAGCACATTCTGAAGTGTGACCCTCCTGCAGGGGAGCACGAAAAACCCTTTGGAGCCCTTGATCCCTCCCTGAGCCCTGTCGAGCCCATCACAGTTACAGGGAGTGAGCTGGTGGGGCAGTGTCCGGGGCTGGGCAGCCTCTGATCCCTTTAGCACCACTCTGCCTCCTCTCCTGGCTCAGGGTTTGTCGTTTGCTGATGCAGAGTGTGTGTCAGAAGGTGCTTGGGGGATCCCTGCCTTTAGTGCTGTGGTGCTGGGCAGTTTTTCAGCACAGGACTGAGAGCTGTGACTGCTCATGTGTAGCTGTAAACCCTCTCCATCTTTCTCCTCTGTGTGGAGGGGGCAGGTGAGGATGCTCTGATGCAACACTCCCCTCATCTCCTCTGGCTGGGAACAAAGCTGACCCAGCAGCTCATTTGAGTTTCCATCTGCTGCTTCCACGCTGGAGGAGAATGGTGTCTTAGTTGTCTGAGGAGAGACTGCTTTTTAATCATGTCTGCACTGCCTGGGGTTTGGGCCTCGGTGCCAGCCAGTGGGAAAAATCAATAATGTTTAAACTGTTCGATGAAGAGCCCTGGCTGCCAGCTCCTCCTGCTCTGACGGCTCCTGGGGGAGAGCTGTCTGTGCCTTGTGTGCCCTGGGTGCTGCTGGGGGCTCTGGGCAGCTCCTCCCCTCCCTAGGGGCAGCTCATGCCCCAGCTGCCCCTGATAAGGAGGTTTTGAGGGGTTTGGGTGTGAGCTGAGCTTCCCTTTGGGCTGGTGCAAGGTGCTGGAGCTGAGGGGCAGGGTATCCACCTGCTGCTGGCACTGGGACAGGTCACTGTGTCCCCCCTGCTGCTCTTTGGGGTCTGACAGCCGGGCACAGGGGATGTGGATGTTCCCCTGACCCTGCTGTGACAGATGGGACAGCTCACTTGGGCAGGCTGGGCTGGCTGTGATGAGTGAGGATGGGGAGCAGAACAGGAGGAAACAAAAGGGAAATCCATCTTCTGGCGCTGTAAATAATGGTGGTGGTGCCTGGACAGCAAGGAAAGATCCTTTGGGGAGCGTGACAGAAAAGCTTATGGGTGCTGTCAAACATGCCCTGAGCTCCTGTGAGCACATCGTTGCTGTGCTGGGTGAGACAAATCTCCCCCCGTGCAGCCCAGCCTCCTCCCTCCCTCCCTGGCAGGTGCAGGAGCAAATGGGATGTGCAGAATTCCTGCTGGAATGGGAATGTTCCGGGGCAGAAGGGCCCTGAGCAGCTGCTGGGTGCCGGGCTCGTGTTGCAGAGATGGGGGTGGCCATCCCAGCTGTGCCCCAGGACCCACCACAGGCTCCTCAATCCCCTCCCTGGTCCCCCAGCAGCACTGGGCTGAGCCACCCTGGCAGGGACAGACATGGCAGGGGTGGTGGCCCTGCCATGGCATGGGGGGGTTGTCAGGCTGCAGGGGGAGGGTGACAGGTGGCACGGGGCCTTCCCAGCTCCTGATAACCCTCACTCACTGCTTTTCCTTCATTGCTGAATGCTGATGAGGTGCAAATCCTGGGCTGACCTCAAATTCCATCTGCATTTCCTCAGATTTGCCATTTCGAGCAGTGGTTTAGCTCTCAATCCCCCCGGCAGGCTGGGAGCGGGGGGGGCTGAGTAATGCTTTGCACTGTTTTACACCTCCTTGCACCTGAAGGTTTTGGAGCCCTTTGCAGAGGTCAGGGAAGGTGGCAGGTGGGATCAGGGAGTGTTTAACCCACAGCTATGCTGAAGTGAATCCAGAGCCATGCAGGTGCTGGAAGTCAGGGTGAGGGCTCTGCAGCCGGGACCTTTGCCCAATTACAAGCTCCTGCTCCACTGGCACTGGGTTTCTGGGAAGCAAATTGCCCACTGGTTCCCCTGGAAGTTGTGATCAGGAACTGCTGCTCGAGATCCTGGAGTCCTCCTGGAGCAAAGCATCGGGGCAGAGACTCCTCAGTGCAGAACAGCCTGTCATGTTGTGTTTCCCGAGGCTTCATTTCACTTTTTAAATGATTTAATTGATGAGCCCTTTCTTTTTATACATCCACATTCAGCTGGTTTCCACAGTAACAACCAAACCTGGAACCCGGAGCTTGGAGTCCTTTCTGAGTAAATAATGCCAAACCAAATCCTCGAATATTTAATTAAATTCACTGTCATGCCCCTTTTATCTTTGTTCTGTGGATCTTCCATAAACAGATTTCATGGGAACGTGGAGCTTAAAGGAGATAGCAGAGGACAGCCTTGAGGGGAGCTGCCCTGGGCCAGGCTCAGCCCCCTCAGTGGCCTTGGAGCTGTGACAGCAGCGTGGGGACAGAGCAGCTCCCCCGTGTCCTGTGGAGTGTGTCAGTGCCTGCTTCCTGCTGGGATGCTCCTGACTCGTGGTCCCTTTGTCACCATCAGCAACCCCAGGTTCCTCCAGGCTTTTCTGGCAGCACCCTGAGAGTGCTGCACCTCCACTAAAAGCACCCTGGGCTCCCCTGGATCACATTTCCAGTTTCAGGGTCATTTCCCACCCTGCACTTACCTGATGTGCTGCCACATCCGCAAATCTCATCATTCTTTCTGTTCCCTCCTTTTGGTCCTGAATGCAAACCCCAAGGAGCTCTGGAGATGTTGGGGAGCACCACCACAGCCACTGAGTGGATTATTTCTTCAGAGGAATGTGGGGGTTGATTCAGTCCTTTCAGCAGTGTGGGACTGACCAGGGGCAGGGTTTAGACTGTTTTTATTTCCCCCCAAACACTGCTGCAAGAGCCTGAGCTCTGCTGGCCGTGCCACCGGGCAATCAATTATCCCTGTGCCAGGGCGTGTGACATGGACACCCAGTGCTGTTGGTTTGCTTACAATGGCTCTCTGGTGCTTTTCCATGGTATCACAACACTTATTAATCAGATGGTGAGTGGGCTTAATTAGCCCAAGTATAGGTTTTATTTCTGATTTCTATGACTACTTAATCTAATGGCAACACATTATCTGCTCTGAGGTCTGCAGTTTTCCATTTGTAATTATTGCTGCTCTTAATTGATGGTGCATCAGGGGTCGTGGCTGCAATATGGGAGTTGGAACGAGCGGATTTTCTTGAGCACAGATCCCAAAACGTTCCTGCAAAGGTCCGTGTGCTTCAGCCCAGGTTGGAGTTGCTGGATACCTGGTTCTAGTCAGAGGAAGGAGGAAATTCCTTGGAATGACGGAATCTTTGGTGTCTGTCACACCAGAGCTGTGCATTGTGAAGTTTGTGCCATTTCGTGGTGGAGTTGAGGGAATTAAAATGCCTGGATACCGTAGCTGGAAGCTGTTCAGGTAATGGAAGCAAAACAGCTTATAAATTTCCAAAACGAGGCCTGGCATTTATGACTAAAACCTCGCATTTCAGGACATGCAGATGGTGAGGCAGGAACAGCTTGGAGGGATGGGCTAATACAGAATTATTAATTGCAGTTGCTCTGGCATCTTTTCCCCAAGAAGGTGCCTGTGTGATTGGTGGTGGTTTGATGTGGACAGGGAAGGCTTGGGTGGCCCAGGGACCCTCACTCTGTTCTGGGGAGCCACACTGGCTGTTCCATGTGATTTCACGGCTGGAGCTTGCTGGGTTTTGTGCTTGGTCTCCTTCAGCCCCTTGGAGGGAGGGAGCAGACTGTGCTGTCCTCTGGGGCAGTTCCCACCGAGCAGCCTGTGTACCATGCAGAGGGGTGGGCATACAGATATTTTTAGGTGTATTTTGCAAGTCCCAACATCTTCGTCGGGCTCTTGGGTGTTGCCTTTTCCAGCTTCTGCCAGCAGAGGGAATGCACAGAAATGTGCCTGGTTTGTTTTCTCCTGTTGAGGCCCCTGCTCAGCTGGGAGCAGCAGACACACGGAGCCCTGCTGCTGTCCCTTGTCCCAGCCATGCCATCCTGTGCCCCAGACCCTCCCTTGTGCATGGGGAGGCTGCTTTACACAACATTTTCAGCCATTCCCTTGTTCCCGACCTGCTGTGATGACAGGGAGAAGCCTCAGCCTCTTCCCCAGCCTCTCTCTCGCAGGGTGACCGATCAGATAATGTTCTCTAAGCAAATGCACAAATAACACGAATTGGGGTTGGCACCGAGCAGTGAGGTGTAAAAAAAGCAATTTGAGGTGTTCTAAGAAAATGCCAGAGCCTCTATGTTGTGATTGCCTGTTGGAAAGGCGTGCCCAGGGTGCAGGGACACCACGGAGAGCAGCAGGCTGAGCTGCTGGGGGAGCAGCTTGGGGACAGCACTCAGATTCTCCCTGTGATCCCCAGCCCATCCATTAATCTCCTTTGGCTGTGGCAATTTGCTGCATGCTGGGGAGAGCTGAGGGCAGGGAGAGCCTTTGGTGCAGCCCCAGTGTGATGGGAAAGCTGCTGCAGACAGGCTCAGGGGATGCCGGGGCCAGGGTGAGAGCTGGGGCTCTGCCTGTGCACAGGGTGGACAGAAAGTTCAGGATCATCCTGCTGTTCAGTCCCAGATGTGACTGGGAATGGATTCCTCTGCACGTGGATGTGGGCACAGCTGTGAGGCTGGGATGTGCCCCTCACCTGTGCCCACCCTGGCCAGGCCCCCTTCTCCCTCTGCTCCCGTGGGTGCTGCTGCTGTGGCTCTGTGTGTGCCTGTCTGGAGGGAGGCAGACAATATCTGAGATGGCAGCTTTGCATTTCTGCTCCATTTCCCTCCAGCCTCTCCTCCTGTAACATTCATTAGCTGCAGAGAGGCCGGGCTGAAGTGCTGAGCAGGGGCTGTGTGCAACCTCTGAGTAACCCCTGAGCTGCAGCCCCTGCTCTGCACCCCACCAGCTCCTCAGGAGGGACCAGCCCTCACCCCCTGCCCCTGGAACACCAGCGTGCCTCCTTAGTGTGGCACAACCAACATCTGCCTCTTCACAGGCTCTGTTCACAGTGGGGAAACTTCTGAGGGAAGCTCTGTGCTGTTGGAAATGAGAGCAGGGCTGTAAGAGACCTGGGAATTCCATCTGGTTTGGAAACCACGCATCTTTCAAGTGTAATAGATCAGCTGCTGGCAGCCCTGGAGGCGTCAGGGCCACTGGAGTGGCCACCAGTGGGAGTGGGTGTGCTGTGTGGGGAGCCCTGGAGGTTCTGGGAGAGCCTGCCTGCTCCTCAGACCTGTCACAGATCCAGGAGGGTGACACAGCTCTGGGGGTGACAAAGGAGAGCCTGGTGGCCACAGCCCTGTTCTTGCTGGCTGATTTGGCTGCTTGGAGCAGCTGCTGCCCAGGCCTCCTCTGCTGGGAGCCTTTGGAGTTTGGATGTGCTGCAGGTCGTCCTCAGTGTGAAAGCAAAGGTGCTGCTGGGGATTCAGGTGAGCGGCTGGAACGCTGCTGCTCTTCATCCCTGCCTGGACCCTCCTGGTGCTCGCCTTGCCTGTCCCTTCTGCTGTGTGAGCACGGTGCCAGGACAGCAGTTGAAGCACTCTTGCAGATAAGGATGTGAGGGAGTTATCTGGAAGCCTGCAGATACTGTTGTGAGGAGGAAGGTCACCGAAGAGAGGGAGGCGGAGGAGATGGAGATTAGGTGATTTGGAGATGGCTTGAGGGATTTAGTGGAGAGGCAGAGCTCCTGTGGAGCATGAATGGGCAGCAGCACCTCTGATGGATTACAGGGAGCCTTTCAGAGGCGTTCTGTGCTGCTGCAGGGGCCAGCAGGGAAGAGGCAGGGAAATCTTGCCTGGAGAGGAGGCTCCGGAGTGACACGCCTTCCTCTGTCCCTCCTGCTACCTCCTGCCAGCACACTCCGGGCAGGCAGGACCAGAGCAGGGTGTCACTGGGTGGCTCGGGGACAGAAAAGTGGCCAGGGCAGGGAATAAAAGGCCTTTTCTGAGTCTGAGACCTCGTGGTGGGGCTCTTCCCACGTCAAGGTCCGTGCAGGGCAATCCCTGTCCGTCCTGAGAGCTCCCTGCCCTGTGTCCATCTCCAAACAGCTGCTGGGAGCTCATCCCAGCTCCGTGGAGAGCAGGCAGCTCCTGACCTCCTCTTGCTTGTCTACATTGGGATTTGCCCCTCTCTATCCTCTTTCAAACCCTGTTCTCCGAGTCAAAGCAGGGTTTACAGCCTCGTCCCTTTGGGTAATGCCTGTCTTACATCGCACCGGGGGTTTTCCCTTCGTTGTCACAGAAAATCCGCGGACACTGATCCCGCAGCGCTGTCAGGGCTGTGAACCCCGGCTCTCGGCGGGCAGATCGTATCTCTGCAGCTGGCCCTGAGCAGCCACATCCCTCCATCACAGCCGGGCCAGCTACAGCAGCCTTTATCCCCTATTGTCACGGACAAAGCGCAGGGATTTGTGTCCCAGGCTTAAGCTTTCTCAAATCTCCGAGTATATTCCCCAGACGATTTCCTGGCTGTTTCCTGAGTGGCTTTTTCTCCCTGTCGCCTTTGTTTCCGATCGCTGTTGCAATTTGCAAGAGGTGTTTGGTAAATATCGCCGTTATTTACAGGAAATTGGCAACTCGGTTTCTCTGGTGGAGTGAGCGCTTCCCCCTGGATGTCGTAGGATGCTGTGGGAGGCTGTGGGATGCCGTGGGATGCTGTGGGATGCTGTGGGATGCTGTGGGATGCTGTGGGATGGTGTGGGATGCCGTGGGATGTTCTGGAATGTTCTGGGATGTTCTGGGATGTTGTGGGATGCTGTGGGATGCCGTGGGATGCTGCAGATTGGTGTCCCCGGGCCCCTCGGAGCCCCGGCCCCCTCGCAGCCCGGCTCCGGCCGGTGCCGCCGTCATTCCTCGCTCCTCTGACGTGCGGGAGGTGCCTGCATCCTGGAGAGCGTGTTAACATTTAAATCAGCGCGATGGCCTGCGAACAGCAGCGAGCTAAAAAGACCTCTCCTGAAAAGAGCACAGCGGGGACCTGGCTGAAGAGTTCTCTGAGCCCTTCAAGCACGCACGGCTGCACGGATTTCATCAGCGCCAGCGTCACGCTGGTCCATCAGCGCTTGATTGAGCCGCTCTCGGGTGGGGAGGGGAGCGGAGGGGAGGGGAGGGCAGGACCTGCCCCGTCCGCAGGGTGGGTGGTGAGTGAGGGTCCGAGACCTGCCGGCCCCTTCCCCTTCCACCCGTTCGGGGTCTGTCGTGAGCGGGTCCAGCAGGGTTTGTGCAGCTCTCGCAGCCACTTCTTGTCACAAAACCAGAGGTCAAATTAATAAATGTGTAATTATCTCCCCCGTGCTTGAGGCTTCATCCCGGCCTCTCTATAGTCCAAGCTGCTCTTCAGCATGGAAATCGAGGTTTAAAACGCTCCTCAGAATCATTTCACCGTGTGTTTCAGGGAGCCTGGGTGCTCCTGGAGCTGTGTGAGCATGGAGCCCCTCCAGAGTCCTGCTCAGCTCCTGTCCTTATTTTCTCTGGCAATAACTTCAGCAACTTCATTACTGTGCTGGAGGAGTTTTTCTTTTTATCTGCTCGGATGTTCTTCCTGTCTGATTTTATTGAAAGCCCCAGTTCTCGTGTGATATGAGACAGCACAGAAGTCCCACTCTGCCCCTTATGCTTTTTTATTGCCTCCTCTTAGCAGTTGCCATTCCAAAGCCAGAGTCTCATATTTTGAGATCTGTCAGGCTCCTGGACACCTGTGAGGTAAGGACACTTCCCTCAGCTCAGCCCTGCCTCCCTGGGCTCTCTGTGTGGTGGGCAGGGCCGACGGGCTGTCCCTGCGGGCTGTGCATGCAGGATCCATCCCAGCAGCAGTGCCAGCAGCTGGAGGAGCCTTCCTGCCCTTCACCGCCGAGCAGGAGCTTTCAGCGAGCTGTCTGTAACGTTGGCAGCCCCGTTAGCTGAGCTGACAGGATTAATTTAAAATCCCATATGGTGCAAGGGTTGGCTTTTCCCTCCCAGACTGCTCCCTGTGAGGATAGGGAGCTGCCTTTGGTGCCTGCTGCCACCTCATCCCGTCCCTGCTGACCCCTGGGGTGGCCATGGGCAGCAGTTGTCCTGCCAGGTGCTGATGCCACTCTCCCAGGGCCATAAACCTCATCAAAGCCTGTAACTGGATGCTCGGAGCCATATGGACTCTCAAGGTCCTTTGTGGGGCATGGGAGTGATTTAGGGAGCTTGGGGGAAGGGGGGAGCGCCCACCTTTGACCCTAGATCTGACACAGCAGCTGAAAAAATAAATAATCCAGTTGCTGGGTAAAACACGCGGGGGAATGGTCCCTTCTGAGGGGGCAGGGTGTCCTGGCCCTGCCCTGTGCTCCCAGCAGGGCACTGGGAGCTGGAATATCTGGGCTAGGAAAATCAGAGTGGCAGCACACGAACAGCTTTGGCTACCACAGGGCAGCCAAAACGCAGGTGCTGTTCATGAGTTTGGTTTGATTTAATATAACTTCAGGCAGGTGTATTATTCTTTCTGCACTTGTTACTTCTGCAGCTCCCAGCACTGAGGTTTTGTTGGTTAATGTTTATAAAGCCTTTTGAAATGTGGCTGCTGGCGTGTGGGTCCAACAAAGAGAAGCAATTGTGAACAATGAAAGAATATTTTCCAAAACACAGTGTAGTAAAAGCAGCTGAGATAAGGTCTGCTCTCATTAATTTAAAAAATGATATTTTCCCTTCTTCTTTTAATAAAAACTGTCTGCATGATAAACTGACATCTTTAACAATTGTTTAAGCTGCACAGGTTTAAATATATACTTCCTGCATAGGCTGCTGATGAGTCACTAGTCAAAATTATTTATCAGAAGCGATGGCTCTGTGCTAGACAGCGTTAGACAGAGCTCTTTGTTCTCTGGCCAGAGCTACGTGGTTACCCAGAGCTGTTACCGGGGCCCTACAGCTGTGCCATGATTAAATGATTCTGAGTCAACTTCAACATCTTTGGGAAGCTGGAGCAGTTTTGGAAAAGGGCAGGTGGGGTGCTGAGGATGCAGTATTTTCCACACAGTGAGGATAGAGGTGAGGCTGGAGCCATTCCCAGGGAATGCTGCTGGAAATGCATTTGGGCATCTCGGCTGCTCTGAGCTCTGCTGTCAATTTTTGAACACTTACGCTCCCATTTCTTTTGATTGCAAACACACAAACATTCTCCAGACAGAGGGAGAGAAAACTCTCCATGCAGAGAAAAGAGCAGACAGGCTACACCGAGGGCTGAGGGTGAGAAAAGGGATTTAATGAATGTATATGGACACACACAACAAGCTTTTATTAGTGTGTCATGGGATGGGATTTAGCAAGTGCAAGCCTTTTAAGGAAGGTGGTTTGCCAGGTACCCCCCAAAGCCAGCTCTGAGGGATTGCTGTGTTGATTTAGAGGCTGTTGGATTTGTGATTTGGCTTCACCAGGGCTGATATTTGTAATTAGTGTGAGTCTGGAGGGTGTTGGCCTCACACCTGCAGCAGGCTCTGCCTACGGGCTGTGCACAGGGGAGGGCACTCGGGGCTGCCCTGGAAATGGGGCTGGGAGGACAAAGAGGATGCTGGAAATCACTGCTGATGGTGTTGGGCTGAGCCCAAAGAGCAGCCCCGGAGCTCTGGGGATGCCGAGGCCAGCCCGGGGGGTTCGGGGGTGCTGAGGCTGCTCTGCTGGCCCCTGGCCAGGTTCCATCCCTTCCACATCCCTGGTGCCATCTCTAACAACCCCGTGGAGGACGGGGGCTCTTTCTTCTGGTGCTGCCAGGGCTGGTCTCCCACACAAACCACCTTTATTTCCTTTTAATCAAATCGTCACCGGGAGACACGTCTGTTCCCGCTCCGCTCTCTGCTTCCATGGGGTGAGGACGGGGCCGTCCCCCGGAGCCGCGGGTGCTGCAGAGCCCCTGAGCCAGGCAGGGCAGGGGGTACCAAAGCACAGCCTGCAGAGCAGGGATGCCGGCATCTGCATACGCCATTGCCAGCTGAAATGCGAACAGCAGAGATGTGAACATCAGTGCCAAGGGTGAGCATGAAAAGCAGGGGCAGGCCGGGGAGGGGGGAGCCAGGGCAGGTGGGGAGAGAAGCAGCGAGATATGAAAGAGGAGGAAAACGAACACACGGAATATTTTAACTAACAGAAAAGTTTCTTGTACGGCAGACAGATGATGAAAGGGAGACAGTGAGGAATTATTAGGACAGAAGATAAGGAAACAGCAGAGATAGGAAATAATTATTTTGTATCTGTCTTTATAAATGAAAATGAAGGGCATTAACTTAAATAGGATTTAGATTTTCGGGGACAGAAGGGGATGAATTAGGAAGCGTTCAGATAGCGGCAGAAATGATTATTAAAGGTTGGGGGCTCTTGAAACAGACGCTGTGGCTGGGCCCGTGCAGGGGGGGACACCTTGGGGTGCCCAAATCCCGTGGGTGCCTGAGGGGTGCTCAGTCCTGCTGGGGCTGACCAGCCCCCCACACTCACCCCTGAATGGCTCCAAGAACCTGCATGGGGCTGTGCTCTCTCCCAAAACCCTCCTGGCTTGTGGCACACGGTTCCCCAGCAAAGATGCTTCTGTTTAGGATAATGATAATTAGGAACACTTCCTCATATGGCTGTGGGGGGTAAAAATAGAAATCCACCCCCAGTAAGAACTTCCTTAAGGCATGTTTTCATCCCCCTTACACACAAGTAGAATGAAATTCAGCAAGTCAGGCATTTTTATTACATTCTAAAGCCAAACAGCCCTTGGCCCTGTTACATTTTCATGCACTTAAAGAGCACTTGCAAAATTCTTTTCATTTGCACTTAGTTTAATTTCAGATGATGTTTTCATCACTGTGTCCTCACTTTGCAGGCACAGCCTCCTACCTGTGGTTATCCAGGAGAATAGAACCTCATCTGCATAACCAGAAATGTTTGTTTCCCTGCTCTGATGTACGAATGGGCAGGTTTGAGGGAGCTGCTGATGGCAGATGTGGAGCTTTGGGGGAGTGATTAATTCGAAATTATATGTCAAGATTTCCAAACAGACCAGTGACATGGAGTTTAATGTCAGAAATTGAGCTGTTTGAGCACAGCCTGACCTTCGGGGGCTGCATGTTAATGACATTCCAGAAATACTCTTGGAAGTGCTGTGGTTTGGGCTCTGAACCTCAGCAGCCACTTGGGAAAATCCCTTTTTCACCTCTGGCAACCTGATACGAACTTTTAACTTTTGCCCTGATAAACAACATCTAACAGGCTTTAAATAAACCAAATAACAGTAATTTCTCTTAACCTCAGACTCTTAATAACACTTCTCTCTTGTGTCACTCTGATACACTGAACTTTGCTGGTAATGGATTTGGCTTTGGTGCTGATGAGCTGATTCCTCTCAGCTGATCCCTGTGGTTTTTATAGGGTGCTGCTGCTGGATCTGCCCACCTTGTCCCCCCTAGAGGAGGTGAAGGTTGGATTTGGGGGTACATAACCCTCTGCTCCAGCTGGAGAACTGAGGGGTGTGGGGATGCTTCCACTGCAGTGCCTGTGTATCCAGCTGGGAGTGAGGGGAGATCCCCACATCACCCTTCTGCAGAATCCTGCATGGAGGAGCTGGAGGAGCTCTGTGTCTGCTGGGAGAGGAGCAGGATCAGCCTTGTGAGTGGGCGAGTCACTTATTTATAACTCTCCCACTGAGAGCGAGTTTGTTTAATTCCTGGAGCAGCACAGCGCCGGTGAGTGTGGCTGTATAAATTTGCTAACAATAGTGTCTGAGCCTATATATAAACCTGGAGACGCTGCAGTCCGCAGTGCATTCCAATTAACAGGAAGATGCGTGATCTATGGCATGCCAGAGGTAAGCTGGGACCTTACCTTGATGCTGCTCTTATCAGTCCCCAACTCCCTGGGAGCAGTGGCTGCCTGCCTCTTTATAGAGCTGTTCAGTGTTTGGTGGCGCCTGCTTTGTGCTCTGCTCCTGGGATTTTGTGCTCCTGGTGTGTTCAGACCCACACACTGTGGGCCCCTGGGGCTTTGGCCACTGGCCTTGCACCCCATTCTTGTACTCCTTGTGACTAATTGCAATAACTGGGGGGTGTCAGTGCTGGCTTTGGCACACCCTCGGTGGGGCTGGGGGTCCCCAGAGGAGGTGGCAGGGCGCAGGAGGGCTGCAGGGAGCAGCAGATGACATTGCAGTGGGAAGGGCAGCACATCAGCCAGCCAACTGCTCCAGGCTCTGGAATGGACGTCAGTGGAAAGAGGGGTTTTACGAGATGTCCCTTGCCCTGTTAATTGTTAATTGATAAAATCTGACACAGAGTAAAGGCCAGAATGTGCATGAGTGAAGCTGAGCTTGTCCTGTAAATTACCCACGCACAGCTCGAGTTTCTGCCTCGGCTGTTCTGTCAGCAAGAATGGGGCTATTCACCTGGTAAAGTGGAAAACCATGATTGAAATGAGATTTACAGCACAGTTGTGGGAAATAATCAAAATGAGAGGCCGTCTTTTCAAGCCACCCACGGCCAGCAGAGAGGCAGCCAAGGGGCTGCTGTGTCCAGGGTGGTGGCAGCGTGTTCAGGGCATTTGGGGACACCAGAGCTGCTGCTCTGGGGCTGGGAGAGGGCTGGCAGGGCAGGGATGGGGTGGTGGGGCAGTCCCTGGTGGTTTCACATCCACCAAGCTGCCTCTGTAACGTACCTGTAATTGCAATATTGCTCATTACGGCCTCGTAAAAATGAACTTGTAAATAAGCACTCGAGCAAAGGGAGGCTCCCTCTGGGGCAGGGCCATGTGTCTGCTTGCTCTTTGTGGGGGTTTGGAAGTCAATGTGAGCCTGTCAGAGTGGCCTGTTAGGTGTTGTAAGGAGGATTTATGCCCTGAGTGAGCTCAGCAGGCACAGGCTCAGCCCCTGCTCGGAGCAGCTGTTTGACATGCAGCAGCCAGAGCACATTCTGCACCGTCTTAATGGAGCCAAGTAAATCCCACCAGCTCCAGAGGCTGCAGACTGGACCTGGGGAGGGGCTGCTCCAGCCTCCTGAGAAACCCAGTTACAATATCACCGCTTCATGTCATGCAAGAGAAAAGGTGCAATTTAAAATCCCATCCTTCAGGTGCAGCGAGCAGCCTTTGGTTGTCAAAACTGCATTTCTTTAAGGCAGTGGCCCAGAATAAACTGGTAATGAAGAGTCATTTGACAGCAGGCAAGCTGGAAACATGTCCATGAAAATAATACAAGAGTTTCTAGTTTATCGTGCATTTAGCTGACTTATTTTTTCCCTGTGCAGCTCCTCACCAGCACAGCAGAGCTGTGCCTTGGGGAGGGAGGCTCCTGAGCAAGCTGCAGGTGTGTGTGGAAGGAACTGAGCACTGCAGGGCTTGTCCAGCTCCTCGTGGGCATAACCAACCCCTCAGTTCATTGTTCTTCGGGGCAGAGCTGGGGAGGCAGGCTCTGGGTACCCAGCTGTGCTGCGCTCCAGCTGCTGCAGCAGTCACTCCTGTTCCCTTGGCCATGGCATCTCCTGTGTGTAGCCAGTGCCCACAGCCAGAAATCCCATCTCCTACACAGGACAGAGAATAAATACCCATTCCTTGGTTTTCACATCTTCCCCTCGCAGTCTGGAAGCTGTGGCTGACAAGTCCTATTATTTTTCCAGTTATCCAAACTGTCTGCATTGTAACAGCTTCCTACTTCAGTCGAGACAGTCTGAAAAGTTTAATATCATTTCAAATCAGAGTGCCAATAAAACTTGACATTATTAATATGATGTCAAGGGGTTTTCCAACTGCTTAGGGAAAAACAACGTGTCCCATTAAACAAAGCTCCCTGCATTGTGAAATATTAAGTGACTTTTCAACGAGTGCCAGCTGGAGCTATTAGTTTTCCTTTGGTGCTGCTGATGTGGAGAGGAGGTCTGGCTGAGAACCTTTTATGAAGACATTAGCCCAATCCATGCAGTCAGAAAGGCTTTTGCTTTCCGAGGGACCCGCTCGATCTGGGCTGCGTCTGCCAGGATGAATTATTAAAGGCACTAAATAGATTTGGAGGGATGTGCCTCCTCCCCCCTTAATGCACTGCTTACACTGGGGAGTCTGGAGCCTCTGCTGGGACTTGGAGCTGAGATTTCCATAAATGAACCCAGCCCCTAATCTTCTCCCCACGGCAGCTGGGGAGCGGGGAGTGCTGCTGGCACTGCCACAGGAGGTCCTGGCTTGGAAGAGACTTTGGACATCATTTGGTTCCGCTCCTGATATGGACAGGGACATCTCCCACTGTCCCAGCTTCCTGCAAGCCCTGTCCAACCTGGCCTTGAGCATTTCCAGGGATGGGGCAGCTCCAGCTTCTCTGGGAAGCAGTACCAGAGCCTCAGATCCCCCAGTGCAGAACATCCCTGGCTCTGATTTGGGGCTGGATGGGGTTGGTTGTGCTGGGGGTCGCTGCCAGGCTCTGCCTCAGCTCATTCCTGGCTTGGTTCAGTGCTTGTTTTCCAGGCAGGGCTTCCCAGGGTATCCTGCTGCTGCTTTCCAGGCTGGCTGCTTTTCCTGGTGGGTGCTCAGGCAGCTCAGAGCCGGTGGGAGGCCTGATGTTCCTGCAATCCTTCCTTTGCCTCCCAGTCATTGTGAGAGAAAATCGCTTCATCTCTTTGTCCAGACTAAACATGTTCTGCACAAAAAAGTTGAAACAGATTCTTTTTTTTAGCAAGCCTTTGGTACCACGCCCGGGACTGAGCGGGGATTTGTGTGCTCCAGGCTTTGTACAGCACATGAAAGCCTCAGCTACACACGATGTTTATATGGGGCATGTGTTGGTGCATGTTCTCAAACACAGCCTCGAATGCTGGGCTTGGCTCTGCCTGCACCTCTGCCGTCCCCACTGGTACAATGAGGAGGGCTTTGATGTCTCACAGGGGAAGTGCAAGTATTTAATTTCACTTTTATGAACTTCTTTGACAATGTAAGAGCACTGCATATAAAGCTGGATTTCAGGGAAGTCGAGGCAGCGCTGTCCCACTTTTATCTCTGAGAGAGATCCCAATCTGAGCTCAAACCCTCCAACCCCCAGGGCTTCCAGCCAGCCGTGCTTGTGCCTTGAGGCCATCACTATTTTTGACACTTTGAGCCAATAAAATCCTAACTCCCTGTTCCATTCTAATGCACAGGGACCAACAGCTTTGGTACCTGAGCCATTCTTGCTGCCAGGTGCCAGGAGAGGAGCCTGCTGCCAGCTCCCCTCCCCAGGGAACCACATCCCAAGGGTACCAGGGTCCTGCAGCTGGATCTGGAACCTGCCCAGAGCATCCCAGCCACTGCCCTGGGGGCTGTCCCCTCTGCAGTGGCTCTGCCTGGTCCTGGTGGCTCTTTGCCCCTGCCAGGGGCAGGAGTGGTGGCTCCAGAGGTGGATGCTGCTTCAGCTCCCCAGCAAGCTCAGCTCCTGGAAGGACAGCAGGCAGTTTTTATGCAGCCTTCAAGGGGGAGGAAGCTCCTTGCTGCCTTTTTCCTGCTGCACAACCTTCCTTCACCTTCCTTCTTTTAATGTCTTAATCAAGTAGCTGATAAAAGAAGTGATCCATGAAAAGGACGGGTATCTTGACAAGGCACAGAGGCTTGTGGCAGCACTTTCCCCACAGATCAGCATCCTCCACGAGACAGAGAGACAAAAAAGGCAAATTTTTGTACCCTTAAGCTTCCACCAGTGCAGTTCAAAAGACCAATCTTTACAGAAAATAAATTTAAAGGAGAATTTTTGATGTATATGATGGTCTCTTGTGGTCGAAAGGAGTGCTGCTGGCAGTATATGGAGTTATGCAAAGCCAGAGTTGGGATTACTTAAAAGTGTCTGTAGTTCTTTGATTAACCAGTGTGTATTTTATTTTTTATATGGCACAATCACAGCTCTACATTGATAATATCTTGCTATTATTGTTCGATACACCGAACTCCCCCTTTTCCTGCAGCATGAGGCTGCTTTTTAGGGCTCTGTTTAAAGAATTCACTCTCTGCATATTAAATTTGTGGGTTTACAGGAGGGTTTGTGCTCCTGGGTGTAGTTTTGGTGCGATGCTGTGCCTGCTGAAGGGTGGCTGGTGGGAGTGGAGGCAGGGGAAGGGCTGGGGCTGTGTTGTGGGAACCTCTCCGGGGGAAGCACTGGCAGGGAGGCTCTCAGCATCCTCCTCCCCCCACTCAGGGTGTTTTTGGAGCTGCCACAGCAGGAGTGATGCTGATTTTTGGTGCTCTTCCAGCTTTACAAGCGAGACTGGAGAGGCTCTGTGGTGCTGCAGCAGCTGACTGGCCAAGCCAGGAGGGGATGTGGGGGTTCTGCTCCCCTTTGTGCCCCTGTTTGCTCTGTACCCCCCTCATCAGCTGCTCCCTGGGGCTGGCCGAGGGCATGGAGGCAGCAGAGGTGAGAACAGCTCCCTTTGGAATGCAGGATTGAGCAGTGCCAGCCCTGGGCTGCAGTCTGAGCCTGCTGGAACTTCAGCAGCTGGAGGCAGAGCAGGGGAAAGCCTGCTGGGCAGCAGGGGTGCACCTAACACTGCTGCCTGGCCAAGGTCCTTCAGCTCTCTGCAGGGCTACAAATACAGGCTGAGGTGTGAGGCAGGCTGGTCTCTCCAGCTTCCATCCAAGGATTTATTTCTGTCTTTATTTTGCATTTTCCTTCTGGCCTCTCGGCTGCCCACACCAGCAGCTCCTGTGCAGGGCCTGAGCCCTGGAGTGTGGACATTCCTGTGTGATCCACGTGCTCTGTGTGGTGTGAAAGGGGAGGAACAAGCTGTGGGTGGGTTTTCCAGCCTTTTTAAGGGGAGAAGAGAGCACTCTGCATCACCAGAGGAAAGGGCATCCTCTGTGTCCATGCCCTGACCTCACACAGGGACAGTGTTGGTGTTAATAAAGGGTGTGACAGCCTTGGCTCCGTGCCCTTGGAGCTGTCCTGGGAAAGGTGAGAGCCTGCCCATGGATGCTCCAAGAAGGAAAAGGAGGATGTGGGACACGGGACCCGGTTGTGTGAAATCTGTTCGGTGCCGTTGGATCAGAAACGAGGGGTGGAAAGGGATGCTCAGCTCTTTCATTATTTGCCTCCTTTTACAATGCTTCCACTTTAAATAAAAATGAAGGTAGAGAGTAAATTTCACATCCAAAGATGGGTGTCTGCTCCTGAATAGGATCGATTTAGGGTCAGCGCTTCAGCGGCGCAGGATTTGGGTTTCAAAGGTTCCCAGCCACTCCTGCAGTCAGGTTTTTCTAAAGGGCCCAGCGTGATGACATTTACAGCCAGGATTTTCAAAAACAGCGTAGTACTTCAGATGCTGAACTCATGAAAAATCCAGTCATTTAATTTGGTAAATGAGAGCGAAGGTCTCTTCAGATAATCTCCCTGTCATTGTGAGAGCGAGGCAGTTCTGTGGGAAAAGCAGCCCGTGCCCAAGTGCAGCTCCTTTCGGGAGCAGAACACGCTGGCCTGGAGTCACTTTGAAGTGTGCTGGAAAGGCAGGGAGTGACCTGAGCAGTGCCAAAGGCCACCCCACAGCGATTAGCTGGGATTTACATGGCTCCTCCCGGGGCTTCGGGGATGTTTGGTGTTTGAGGAGCACACCTGGCCAGTGAAGGAGCCTGGCTGGAGCCCAGGGTGGCATTTCCCGGTGCCTGGCACAGGGATGGGCACTGCAGAGGCTGCTCCAGTGAGCGATGGCTCTCCCAGGGCAGATAAAACTCTTGTGTGACAACTTGCTCCTAAGATTTCAGGCACATCTTCTCCTTAAGAGACTCCAGCGGGCTGAGCACTGTCTGGGGATGCACAACTTGGAATTCATGGCTCCCTCCGGCCACAAAGTGCCTGCCATGAGGACAGGGCACTTCATCTGCCTGTCCCGCCCTGCCCTGTGGGGTTGGTGATGCCTGGAGCTATTTGCATCCTCAGGGCGCAGGAATTCCTGTCCTGACTCCTTGTTTTGGCTCGGATCCCAGCTGGGGAGCAGAGTTTCATTGCTTCAGTCAGTGGGCATTGCTCCCTCTGTAGCTGTAATAGCCCTGGAATGGGGAAATAACAGCTCCTTGTTCCCCTTTGCCCACGATTTGCTGTGAGCAGCACGTGCAGACACGGGTCTGGCCGTGGCGAGGGGCTGTCACCTCCCCGTGTGTGGGGGGATTTGGGATGGTGCCTCCTGGACACCCACTGCAGGTGTGGGGTGTGTGCAAAGCCCAGCTGAGCCTCTCGCTGCCCTTTAACTGCCTGGGAGCCGATTCTCCTCTGTAAGAAACACCTCCCACAATTAACAGTCAGCTGGTGGTTAATTAATGAAGCAAAGGCAGCAGAACAGGGCCCTGGCACGGGGCAGTGGGCTCCTACAGCCCTCATGCTGAGCTGCCCCCCCTAAGCAGAACCAAGGGAGGTGGGCAGAGCAGAGCCCTGTCCTGCTCAGGCTGAGCCAAGTTAGCACGGCTGGGATGGATCCTGTCTCCTCCCTTCTCTCCTTCCTCATCCCACCCTTCTGCTCTGGCTGGAGAGGGCAGTGGAGTTTGGAGTGATGCCAGAGCTTTCTGGGGTTTCCTGGGAAGGGGCATGTCAACTGTGCTGGTGATGAGGAACATCCCTTCCCTCCTGTTCCTCCCTGTCCATTCCTGTTGTGTTAGAGGTGACTCCAAGCATGTGAACACCAGCTTCCTCCCCATTTTTTCTTTTTTCTTTTTTTTTTTTTTTAAGTCCCATTTTTCTGTCTTGTCAGGTCTATTTAAGCATTTAATGAGGTGAGATAGTACCAATAAATTTAACACAGCACAATAACTCTGATGTGGGCCCAGCCTAATAAACTCCCATCCTTGGGCCGGGAGGGCGATCCAGATTGCATCTGGAGTGATTGCTTTGCTCAGGTGTTCCCGAGGTTGAGCAAGGACTTTGGAGGCACTGCCACAAAACTGAGGCTGTTCACTGACACAGGCTGGAGCAGGTTTGCTGAGGGCAAAGCTGGTGCTGGTTAATTGGCAGCAGGGGCACAGAGGAGAGGGGCTTTCTCACATTTCCAGCCCCACTCTGTCAGGTATCCCCTGTACCATCCTGGGCAGGGAGCTCAGGCACTGCCCTCCTGGTGGCTCTGACACATCCTCCTCTGATGAAATACTCGGGGATTTTTGCACCATGTTGCACAGTGTAGAGAGATTTGTCCTTTGGCTGCTTTGAATGTCTCCTGAATGAGTAACTTGGCAGATTTTTATTTTTTTTTTATCCCCCTCACTACTTGCAAATCTGTTTGCAAGCAGCTTGCTTTCTCGGGGGAGGACTTGGAACGATCTGCTGGCTCCTGCCTCTCGTTTACTGAAGCATCCCTGGCTTTGGCAATGCCTTCCCTCGTGCTCAGAGCGGGTTTTTTGGGCGGAGAGAACACGGAAAGCCGGGTTTAAATTTCATGCAGGGGCATCTGCAAGTTCAAGACTTATTCTGGCACTTTGGCGTGTTCATTTGTGGCTGAGGCAAAGTTATTTTGGAGTACGAACTAATTGTCTCTGGCTTTGCACATGTTTGAGGGTTTTAATTGTGTCTGCAGCCTGATGCTGCCCATTCAGCAGGGCCAAGAGAAGCGATAGCTGAATTATCCTCCTTCACGTGGTCCTGCAGCAGTGGAGAGCAGGAAATCACAGGGAGTGTGGTGGAAGTGTGTGTGATCCAGAGCCCAGGGCCCCGGCTTTGCTGAGCTTGGCTCGCCTTCCAGAGCACGGCTGCCTTAAGCTCCCTTGTGCTGCTCTGCTTTCCCTCTGCTCTGTGCTGAGGGACGTTCTGGGAGAGGTTTATTACAGTTTTCAGCTCAGCTCTGCTGCAGTACAGTAGAAATAACACAATCCTGCCTTGGCTCCATCTGCTCTCGGGGGCTGAGGCGCAGAACAACCTTTAGCTGCTCTCACTGCCAGCGCTGAGGGATGGATGGATGGATGGATGGATGGATGCTCTGGGGCTCCCTCCCTGTGCTGTGCCCACTCTCCTGAGGCAGTGGTGTGGCTGGACAGGAAATGCTGTGTTTGCAAAATGCTGTGTTTGGAAAATTTGGAAAAATGCGTGCCAGGTCAGAGAATCCTGCCCGGATTAGAAGGTGCTCCTGCTGCACAAAACAACCCCATGCTGCCTGGCAGCTGTAACCTCTGGTGCTGCTTCTACCCTGCCATCTCATCCATGGCCATGGGAAACTAGGGGTTGTCCCCCAGATTTGGGAGCAGAGAAAGGAGCAGTGTGGTGATGGCTGCCCTGGTCACTGGGCAGGGTGGGGTGGAATTAGGGACAAGGGCAAGGATGCCAAAATCACCCGCAGGTTATTGGGTATTAGCTGAGCATCCAGGTGTGAATCCAACATTGGGATTATCATCATTATCTGCTCCAAACAAGTGCAGGGATAACTCACTGCTCAGAGCAGGGAGCCTGGTTTTGGATCAGGAATGGGTTTGGCAGTTCTTTGAACACAGGGTTGAAAGACAAGAGTCACTTCTGGTAAGAGACAACTCAGAACACAAAAATTCCTGAACTGCTGGGTTTGGGGGCTGTAGAGGTCATGAACTCTGCTAAATTCTTTCAGCCTCGGGTGCTGGAGCTCCATGAGACAAACCTGGGGGAGAAGGAAAACATTCCTGGTGCCCCTGTGCCCCCACAGAGCAGCAGCAGCAAATGTTTCCAATTACCCTGTGGAGTTTGCATGTGCTGGGTTATTCTGCTCAGCGCCGGAGGGGCTGGATTCCCTCACTGCTGTGCAGAGTCTGCGAGCCAACAGCCACAACCATGGAAAAACACAACATCCAGCCTGGGCTTTCATCACAGAAATAAACCCTGCCGTGCAGAGGGGAAGTGAGAGATGTGGAGGGCAGAGAAGGGGACGTGCCCAGGACTGCAGCCCCTCCAGGGTGAGAGGGAGGGTCCTGGACACTGCACTGTGCGGCCAGGGATGGGTGCAGGGGGATGTTCCAGGAGTATAAAACACCTTGTGGGATTTTCTGCCTTTGGAAGGAAAAGAGGGTGGAATGGCCTTCATGGTTTCTTAAGCCAGCTCTGTGCCATTCCTCATTCCCAGAGAGGATGAAGCAGGGAACGGTGTGTGGTCTGTTTCCTTCTTGAATCTGCCGCCACCAGGCAAGGGACGTGTTCGGAGAGTCCTTGAGGAAAGGCATGGGGAACAGCTTGAAATGCCAGGGAAGCTTTAGCACAGAGATGAAAAGCAGCAGGACAAAGTGGCCGTGGAGCTATGCAGATGGACAAGAACAATTTTGTGTGTGAAAAATGAGCTGGCTTTGCCTGGGATACAGCAGAGATGGGAGAGCCCCCGAGTGCTCGGTCCAGCCCTCGGGATGGAGCTTGTCTGGAGCCTCTGCAGCCCTCAGCTATAATTAGGCTGCACCCAGACAGCCTCAGCCCTTCCCTTTCAAGTGCCTGAGTGCAGAGCCATCAGTGGGGAGCACAGATTGGTTCTGGAGAGGCAAAGCTCACTGAAATGCCCGGTGGGTGCAGGAGAGTTGGGCCTGCAGGTGTGAGCTGGGAGCCATGGGGGGGTCAGATACTCCAGGAGGTGCCCCCCCAGCGCTCCTGGAGCCCCAGTGCTGAGCACCCTGGCTATGAGTGAGTGTTTCTTTAAAGCAGCCGCAGTGATCCTTGGCCGCCTGACAACCCAAATGTGGTGGCAATGCCATATGCTTCTGGCTTTAACCCTCCACGGAGCGCCCCAATTTCTCTATGTTTTGATTTTAGGGGGGGTTTTTTTGTTAGATCCAGCTTCAGCATCTCTCCCCTTGGCCATGGTTGCTGGGGAGTGCTCTCCTCTTCTCCAGCCCTTTGTTGCTGAAGCAAATCGAGAGTGTCTCAGCTCCCTTGCCTTCCCACACGCTGCCAAGTAAATCCCGCAACTTTCTCGGGTGACGACATAAATTTGCAATGGTGTTGTACAAAAGCTCCCTCCGAACCAGAGCTGCCTGGCATCCGTAACAAGCTTATCAAAGGGTTCCTTTGCAGGGAGATCTGAGCCCTCCAGGTTTTGATTCAGAGCAGGTGAAGGCAGAATGTGCTGGAGCCTGATTGAAATGTGCGAGGTCAACAAAATAGAGCCGAGAGTGCACAATAATTGGGGAAGAAGCAGCAGCCTTGCTTTCTGCATGTTTTCCTGTGATCCCTCGGCTGTAATCTCCCATTTCCAAAGGGAAGCCTGTCTTGCATACTTTATCATGGTGCTCATTTGCACAGGAGGGCTCCTTCTGCAGAAAAGGGAGAAAGCCCAAACTAAAACCATGCCTGGCTTTATCCCCTGCTGTTCTTGTGCAGGGAGACATCCCAAAGGGCTGTGGGGAGAGGAGCAGTGCAGTGTCCAATTCTGGTTTTATGGCACCCTGCTTCTTTCAGGGTCGGATCCTTTTTTCTGGGATGCTGAGGAAAGGGTTTCTGCACTCACTTGGAAGTTGAAAATCCCTGGAAGTCTGAGGCATCAGGGCTGAAATAGCTGAGATTTTTGGGACAAAACTATTTGCCAGCCCAGATTCTTGCCAATTCTTCTCCCCAGAAGAATTTACAGCTTTGGGGATTTCTGGTCTGGGAAGAGGTAGGAAGGGGTTCGTTTTAAGTGTATGCTTTCCCCAAAGGCTGTAACACTTTGTGGGAAATTCTCTGTTCCCGAACATCTGTGCAAATTAAACCCTTCCTCTGCTTTGGAGAGTGCGTTTGGGGGGGTGTCCTCTCCTCTGCATTCTGTCTGAGAGGGAAATGGATTAAAAATTTAAAAAAAAAAAAAACAAAAAAACAGGGGAGGGGGAAGAAATCTGTCCCCTTCTCCCTCCTTCCCATCTGTTGTTTAATCACCAGCTGTTTGTCCTTAAGCTTGGATTACAACCTCTCCAGCAGCCTGCTCGATGCGGGGCCCTTGCTCCTGGCACACAGCATTCCACGCACACTGCTCCAGGGAAAAGGAAAATCCAGGGGGTTGTTGAGCCTGTTGCTCGGTCTCCTGCAGAAATATTAATTTCTTCCCTTTGTGAGCTCCTGCTTGAGCTGTCCCTGCTGGAAGTACCTGCGATGGGGCCCGAGCCAGTGCCTCTCACGCTGGGGTTGAAGGGTTTGAGGTCATTGCTCTCCCTCCCACAGGATGAGCTATAAGAATCAGCCCTGAGCCATCTGTGGTGTCCCTTTGGTCCCCTTGGTCCCTTGCTGCCCTCCCAGGCTGTGGGACACGAGAGGGCTCCGGGCTTGTCCGGGTGTTTTCCTCCTGCAGGGAGCTGCAGCAGGCGCGGGGCTGACGGTGCCCTGTCCAGAGTGACGCTGGGATTGCAGGATGGGTGCCAGCTCTGCCTCCGTCTAGAAGGGCTGGAGAAAGCACAAAACCGAGGGATTGCTTAACAAGCTCTTTAGTGCTGCTGAATGTGCTGAGCTCATCCAGGGGAGCCACGGGCGCCAAGCCTGCCGTGCCGATGGACTCAGTGCCCTAGGTCGGGAGCCATCAGCCAGCTCCCTCTGCTTCCCCTCTTCCTCAGGGCAAGAGGTGAGCTCCCCATGTCCTTTCTCCCTGCTTGCAGCACTTCCAGCTCCGCTCTGGGTGCGAGGAGCCGCAGCTCCATCCTCTCAGTATTCCCCTTTTGCCGGGCCCGCAGCTCAGCCCCGGCCGGTGGCGGAGACACAGACGGAGCTGCCAGAGGCTGATCATCAGCACGGCGGATGGCTGCAGCCACCGGGCTGATTAGCAAACATCCCCTGGCAGCCCCCGCTCCGTAACCCGCACGGAGCCCGAGGTTGAAAGCGGCGCCGGCTCCCCGGGCACGCAGGAGCTCCAGCAGCGCCTGCCAGATCATCGCTAATGATACCCCCATCAAATGGAAACTATTCTTAGACGCCTCTGTCAATCGGGGAGGACAAGAAGAAAGCAGAAACCCGGAGCTGCTGAACACAGCATCCAAAATATTTTTATAGATTAGTGGGAGCTCTTTATTTCCGAGCAGGTGAGGTTCAAAGGAAAGCAGGGCACGGTGAGCAGCCCGGTGCACAGCGCTGGGAAAGGATTGATTTAGCTCCGAGTTTGTACTCCAACAAAAAAAAAACAAGGGGGGAGGTGGGGCTGAGGATTTTGAGGCAGAGCTCGCAGCAGGGTATGAGGGGGGTTTCTTGCTGGAAAAGCTGGAGCTGGGATGGACACAGGTGTCCTGGAGGGGAACCCCGGGCAGGTGTTGGACATGGTGTTAGGTACATTGGGGGGTGGGAGGAGAGGAGGAATTGGCTGCCCTGGTTTGAATCACAGCAGAAAAGAGAGTTCGGAGCTGGGGGCCAGGGTGAGCACTGGCAAGGTTGGCACGTGGCCCCAGAAAGGGCCGGCTCTGTTATGGCCTCATCCAGCTCTGGAATCCATCTCTGGAAGAGGGAAAATGCTGTGAGCTGAGGGGTGCTGACAGTGTGTGCTGTGACCGTGGGGTCACCTGCCTGCACTGCAGGGCAAGTCTGGGAACAGTGGCTTTGAAATGAGGCTTTTCATCTTGAATTTCCTGGGAAACCCGAGAATGCAGGAGAGAAGAGCTGCTTGGAGTCAGGAAGGCCATACATTCACTGGTTAATGCCTCACCAGCAAAGAGAGCTTCATTACACGGGGCTAATCATTTACAAACTGTATGTTTAGATGTGTGGCTTTAAGCTCATTACCTCATGCCCCAAGTATGTGGCTCGGTTTCCTGGCTCCGGGGTGGGGTTTCTGGTTGGGTCTTTGTGCCCCTTGACAGCAGAGATTGGTCATCCAGTGCCAAAGCCAAGCTCCTCCCTGCCTGGTAACCATCAGTGCCAGACTCTGTCTGGAAAGAAAAATCATATTGGGGATGTGGGGATCCCACAGTGCTCGAGCTGTTAGCAGCATCTCTCCTTTGGTTCTGGAGAGCTGGAAAGGCTGAAAATGAGTAGCAACCTCAACCTTTGCCTTGGAGCTTTTGGGGATGACCCAGGAGAAGCCTTAAATACAACTTGGAATAACCTAAAATGGATGGTGCCTGCCAATTGTTCCTTGAAGGTGGGAAATGTGCTCCCAACTCATCAAACCCCAGGCACTGGCTCTGGGATGGGTCTGTTTGCCTTGGTGGTGCCACAGTCAGTGGAGGCAGGAGATGTGGGACTGGGAGAGCTCATCCCTTACACAGCACCATTGTGGTTTTTTCTCTCCTGTTACCTGCAAATGAGGAATGCTGCTCTCCCAGGCTCTGCATTATTCCAACCATTCCAACCTGCAGCTCCCCTCTCCCTGAGCTAATAAGGAATTTTGAGGAGGTTCATGGCCTTGTTTGTTTATATCCAGCCTAGAAAATGCTTTTCCTCCTCCTGCCTCTCTTGCTAAAATGTTTTCTGAGATTTATTTGTAAGCCCGTAAATACAGAGCAAATAGCTTTAATTTAATTTACCAGTCTGCTGTAAGAAACTGTATCTGCAAACAGGAATTCCACCAGTCCCTGCTGAGTGAAGAAATGTCTGGGTCTTCCAATATTTTCTGGTTTTTTTTTTTCTTTTTTGCTCCTCCTCCTAAGGAAGAAACTTTTTCCTCACCTTCTAGAGGCTCCAGGAGCTTTGCTTGTGGGATGCTCTGAGCACCGGTCGGACACTTTGTGCCAAAGGTGACAAATTCCCTCCTGGCCCCTGAGGAGGGAAGGCTGTGAGCTGATCATGAACGGGGCCAATGCTGGCCCAGTTTGAGGTGCCAGAGCCCCAGAGGCCATCTCCCACCTTCCACCCACCCGCACTCCAGAAGACGTCATTTCCACATTTTCTCACAACCCTTGGAGTCTTCCTGGTCTCTGGAATGTGCTTGGCAGGCAGGCTTTGGTGCCTGGCTCCTTCTATAAACGGCGTCTCTGCGGAGACGCGAGCGAGGCGCGGGGTTTTATGAATGGGGAATGTTGGTGGCATATGGGAGGCAGCGCTGAGCCCAAAATGAACGTGAGAAAAGAGGGAGAGGGTGCGAGCTGGCTTTCAGCTCGGCTGGAAGGAGCGACATTCCCGCGCCGCTCCGTGCCTGGATGGGTGCCCGGGTGCCTGCGGAGCCCGGCAGAAAGGGGCGGCTCTTTGGCACCAGAGCTTTTGGGCAGACGGGGCTGATGAGGAAACTGCACCTTCCCCCCTGCCCCATCCACCTCCCCTCCCTGCCAGCCCCGTGGCTCTGGGGGAAGCTGCTCATCCCCACGGAGCTCTGGATCATCAGAGCATGGCCGGGAGCCCGGAGCAGGATGGGTGGGAAGGCGGCAGAGCTGGCAGCCTTGGCACGTTAGCCAAGATAAATCCCGGATAAACGAGGCGCTGACGCAGGAGTTTGCCGTGCCCCGTTTCGCCCCCGTAGCTGGGGCTGGCGCTCTCCCAGCCCATCCAGGGCAGCTGGTGCTGCTGGGCCCATGGCAGGGCTGGAATGCTGCTCCAGGTTTGCTGCTCCCCACGGCTACCCGCACCTGCTCGGAGCTCCCAGTCAAGAGATTTGCCGACTGCGATCTCTTATTTTACATCGATTTGTGAGGAGGTTCCCCCACGCAGCTCTCCCACCCACCGCTGCCTCTGACAGCTTATTTAGAGGGGGCTGGTGCCCAGAGGTGGAATTTGCAAACAAATAACTCTCACCCGACATGACAGTGCGGAACAGGCTGCGACAATCCGCGCCGGCGCTCGCTGACGCGATTCTGACAAGAAGAGTTTTGTGCTCATTAGTTTTCCCAACAGAAAGACTCCAGCTCTGCCCGGCCCCCGCCGTGTGTCACCGGGAACAGGCTCTGCCAGCTCCCTCCCGGCTGCTGTGCGGATGCTGTCGCTGGCTGGGGCTGTGGAGCCCTCCTTCCCCCTCCCCAGGGAGCTGATGAACACCAGCCTTGGCTCTGATCTACAGCAGGGTTTTACCCCTCTGGGTGCATTTGGGATGAATCCACCTCTGGTGGAAGAAGGGAGAAGGGAAGGGATGAGGCTGCCTTGCCTCTGGTGCTTAGTTACAGCACATGTTGCTCTTGTCTGTGGTCACAGAAAGTTCCGCATTAATTTTCCTTACTTTTAATCTGAAGTATCTGTAGTTGCTGTGAGTTGTCTTCTGCAGCGTGATCTCCATCACTTTGTTCGGATGGGAGTGTGGGGGGTGGCAGAAGAGGAGGAGGAGTAAATCCTCCCACCCCTGGAACAGCACTGCTGGCTGGGATTTGTGATGGGAGTGCAGAGGCTGAACTCCCTGGGTCTGTGAGGGGCTGAGTGGGGATGGAGGGGCACTCCAATGTCATAATTTCATAATTTATCTCTTGGGCAGTCTGTCTGACAATGCATCTGCCCACTTAGGACCACTTACCTGATGGAATATCCATTAATTCTGCAACTTCAATCCTTGGAGGATGGAGGAACCCCTTCTCCACCCTTCCCCTCTCCCAAACTGCAGCAACCAAAAGCCTCAGGGGCAGCTGCTGAAGGTCCACAGCCCAAACCTGCCTGTCTCCCCCAGAGCAGCTGCTGATGACACCTCTCCTGCTGGGGTGCAAGCGGGCTCCCATTTTTCCTAATTAGTCATGATGTCTTGCCCATCACAGGAATAAATAGCAAGCTTTCCCTGAGGGTGTGAGATGAGAAGCACTATTTATCGTTGCTCTCAGAGGAAGCTGACAACATGTCAGGTGAAATATCAGGAATAATTAAGAAAAATAAGGGCTTTATGTACTTTATTGCACCACCAGCAGGGATGTATTGCCAGCCACTGCTGCATCCTTGCGTGTGCCCCCATCCTTTTTGGGCTGCACTCCTGTGTTTGTGCAGTGCCTTGTGTCAGGGGCTCGGTCACTGCTGGCCATCCCCACAGGCACCCCGGGCTGCCCAGGGCTGCCAGGCTCCAGATTCAGTGGAGAACAGGCACCAGCTCAGTGGTGGCTTCACCCTGCAGTCAGGGTTCCAGCTCTGAGGTTTGCACAAGTTGGGTCACAAACGTGTCTCTTACAACTCCTGTTTTCCAGCGAGCTCTTTGTCCAGGACAGAGAAAGGAAAAACCCCCAAAACCTGTGTGTGACTTGAGGATTTGAGGTTTTTTCTTCAGTAGCTGGCCCCAGAAAGTGGCTGAGCCCCCTGAGATGTGCTGTGCCAGGGCTGCAGCCGGGCTCACCCCTGCCTGTGCTGTGAGCTGGTGGCTGTGCTGAGGAGAACATTCCCCCACTACCATGTGGAACTCGGTGACAGATGATGCACAGGGGAAGGGGAGCAGCTCTGGCACCCTGGTTTTCCATCACAGCATTAGCCTTGCCCTGGGGTGTTCCTGGGTCTGCTCAGGCTGATGCTGGTCTCTGTGGCCTCCTGGGGAATTCAGTTACAGCTGCATCCTGCCCGGGCTGGGAGATGTGTTTGGTGATGAGGCCGGACAGCTGTGGAGCTCAGGAACTGTATCTCCTCAAACAATGTGAAAATCTGATTACAGCAAGTGTCACTGGGCATCACTTAACTCTTCCTCTGCAGCCCCAGCCTCGCCTGACAGCCGTAATAGATCTCTCGGATGCATCCTGCCCGGGAATAAAATGCCCAGTCAAAAGCACTTAAAATCCCTCAAGTTTCAGGTTTGCTGATCACATCCTGCTCGCTGGCTCGGGGCTCTTTTTGGGGCCACCCAGCCCACACCGAGCCTCATTAGGGCAGTGCAGCCGCGCTCCCAGGCGTGGGCAGTGAGATGTGTCTGGTTTTTGGCACTTGGGAGAAGAGCCATTGTGTGCCACAGTCCTCGTCCCCTCTGGCCGTGTGCTCCCAGGGCTCGCTGCCGCTTTCTCGGAGGCTTCTGAAAGGGACCTTTTGTCAGGGGAGTAGAAATCCAGCAGCAAACAACTCTCAAAATGGGAAACACTGCTCCTGGGGCACTTATATTTAGCTCTCTTGCAGCACTGTCCCTTCAATTTATCCTTGTGCTTTTGTCCCTTTAACCACGGGCACCAGGGTCTGAAAGAGAAAGATGCCGGTGAGGAACAGCAGCTGCTTCTTGCAGAGGTGAAAGTATTTTTAACACAATGCTCGAGAAAAACGAGCTTGTTTCCTCCACCCTTCAGTCCAAATCAGCCTGTGAAGAGGCTCTAGAGGAAAGAGAAGCCCGTGCGTGTCTCTCCACAAAAGCTCGTGGAGACAAAGCCACATACAAAGGCTGGAGAGGTGAGTGAGATACACATGCAGGGCTTTGTCCCAGCTCGGTGGCCTGCTGTGACTCACTGAGGAGCCAAGGTGCTGCCAGGGAGGCAGGAGAGCCATGGACATTAATTTAAAACATGCAGGGTGGCCAGGATCCCAGCGCAGGCAAAGGAGAGGATGAGGGCCGAGTCACAGCGAGCCAGGTCCCTGTCAAACCCAGCCTGGGGTTTGTTCTTTTAAATATTTATGGAGCCCTGGAGCACCTTGTGCTGTGGCCTGCATTCCCTGAGGGTTTGGAATAGGATAAAATGTCCAGAGCAGGGTTTGCATCGCTGTGCGATGCCACTCCAGAGCTGCCTGTGATGGTTGGTCACTCCCTGCTCTGACTCTCACACTGAAGGGTCCCCCCGTGCACCCTGGGGACCTGGGCAGGGTGGGGGTGGCTGCTGGGGCCTCTCTCGACCTGGAGGATCCTCGTTGGGGGTCAGGGTGTGCAAGGAGTGAGATGTGCAGGGACTGCATTCCCAATGGAACCCCCCCAGCTCCAGGGGTGCTGGCTTTGTCCCTGTGCTCCCAGGGACAGACACCCTGCAGGAGCAGCCACCTCATCTCCACCAGCTCCTCTTCACTGCAAGCTCTGGGGATACTCCCACAACTCACCAGTCCTGCTGAAGATAAGCTTTTCCCCCACTCCTTCCCTATCTTTAAAACATTTGTTCTCTTTATCAGGAGCTGGCTGGGATCAAGTCCAACAAGTCTTGAGTTCAACTGTGTGACCCCTCCACTTGCCAAGCAAATCAGCCCCGATAAGATCTGGACCTCTGAAGCCAATTGTAATTTAATACAGCTTAAATTGTAAACATCCAATAGTGGCAAAGGAAATATGATCAAAGCCATTGATTTTTTTGTAGTGACACAGTGTCTTTTTGACTAATTCCCAATAATGAGAAAATTGAAACCTGTTTGTAGATATTAGAAGCTTAAGTGGTCAAGTAAATAATTAGCAAGCTACTCATTTAAGCTCTGAGTATGAAAGACCATTGAGGTCCTTATTTTCAAGTGAAATGCTAAAAGATGCTGAGCATCTTCTTGAAATAAAATGGGGAAAAATCACTTCAGGCAGCAGAAGATGGATTTCTGCTGGGAGAGCAGGGTGTTTACTGTAGAGAACAAACAGCTTTTTCCAAACTGCATCAGTACAGCACTGCTCATTCTCCTTTGTGCTCCCTGCATTTCTGGCCCATGGATTAATGCTGGAGCGCTAAGGAGCTGGCCTGGCACGGCTTCCAGGGAGGGGCTGAGTGCAGTCACACATCCAGGGTGTGTCTGCCTGACATCGGGCGGCACAAGGCTGGGGTGAGCAGAGCCCTGGGATATCCCTCCCTGAGGAGAGCATCCTGGGCAGAGCACATTTGGCCGTTTCCATCAAGGAATGCCTTTGTAGTTGGATGTGTTTGGTGCGGGCTGTCTGTGGTGCCATAACAGAGGGGAATTCAGAGCACAGTTAGAGCCCAGCTGACTCCCCTCTCCATCTGGAAAGGGCAAAGTACACCTGGGAAGAGGTTTCAAGAAATAGAAGCAATTTGTTCCTGCTTCCCTGTGAGAGGAGATGCTCCTGCCTGTGCTGAGCACGGCGTGCCTCACACTGTTCCTTCTCTTTGCTGGAGGAAAATCTCTAACCTGGAAATGGGGGGCACAGGGAATCCATTTGGCTTGTGTAATTTGTGGAGCGATGCTCTGTGGTGCTGCAGCGGCGGCAGATGCCAGAATTTAGTGGTGTGTGTGAGAATTATGGACTGGAGGGCACGAAAGTGAGGTTTCTGGTTTCCCCAGCAGACAAAATACCTGGCTGATTGCGGGCCCCGCAAAGGCTTGGAGCCTTTCAGAGTCGCGCTTCCCTGCCAGGCATGTTCGGTGGGATGCTTGCCAAGCCCCCTGTGGAGACAACATTCAGGTTTGTCTGGATTTCCACGTGCTTTCAGGTGTCAGGATTTCAGCTGGGTGTCTCAGCTGCCGTTCCAAGCGCACAAATAGGGTGGCCAAAAATCAGCAGATAATGGTGCTGGTCACAGAGGAGCGGGGCTGCCACCGGGAGCAGGAAGGCACCGATTATTGTTCATGCCAGGCCCGGGCTCACAGTGGATGTCCTCAAAACAGCCGCGCTCTTCCCCGGCCTTTCAGGCAGGAATGAAAAGGCTTTCATGTTCTGCGGGGGCAGAGAGCACAATTTAAGCTGACCCGGCTCCGGCTGGGATTCGAAAGGTCACTTTGAGTACGGCGCTATCTGAGCCCATCGATTTAAAAAAAAAATAAAAAATAAAATTTAAAAAAAAGAGCCCCAGCGCTGTATGGAGGGGGCAAGCGGGGGAGAGGAAGCGAAAATAGCTCTGGCAATAGTCATTGTTTAAAACCAACAAAGAGGCACTGAAAGGCTCCCCGCCCGCCGCCGTCAATAGCCGGGGCCAGCGCTGGAGCCGTGCCCCGGCCAGAGCCTCTGCCCGGGGCTGGAGAGGGACGGGATGATGGGCTGGCAGCGAGGACTGGGACAGAAATTCTGCCTCAGGGAGATGGAAAGGGGCTCAGCCTGGGGAAAAGGAGCTCAGGGAGACCTTCTGCCTCTGCACAAGTCTCTGACAGGAAGGGACAGCCGGAGGGGTCAGGCTCTGCTCCCAGGGCATAGAGAGAGGAGGAGAGGGAACGGCCTCAGGCTGGGCCAGGGGAGGCTCAGCTTGGACACCAGGAGGAATTTCTCCATGGAAATGGTGGTCAGGGATTGGAACTGCCCAGGGAGGTTTGGAGTGCCCATCCCTGGAGGTCCCCAAGGAAGTACCAGGCATGGCAGTGCTCTGGGCTGGGGACAGGGCGGGACTCGAAGGTCCTGGGGATCTTTTCCAGCCTCAGTGATCCTGGGATTCCCTGGAGAGGGCACAGGAGGATTGGCAGCTCCCTCCTGGTGGGGAGGGCAGGTGTTCAGTCAAACCCAAACGGAGTCTGAGGGACCAGCCATGGCTGAATCACTGCCTTGAAAGCATCCGAGGCCAGGAAAGAAACGATTTGCCCTAAAGAGCTCAGCCCACTGTCAGCTGCTTTGTGAGCATTAGTGAATAATAAGGAGCGAGAGCAGCATTAGCCCTGGGTCCATGCAGTCATCTGTCACGTAACAAGGGAAGTATTGGCACACTGTCATGTTTCAAAGAGTGCTGATCAATGGCTTTAAAAAACCAAACTCTGCAGCCTGGCCTGTGCATGCCCGTGCCGTGCTGGCTGGGTGTGGGGGCTGGCAGCGCCAAGGCAGCTCCTGCCCACCCACCCAGCCACCCTGCAGCTGGGCAGGGCACAGACACACTGCCCTGCCTCGATGCTCACAAGCAGGGAAGGGGGCAGTGGTGGAGACCCAGGTGTTGTCCTCATTTCTGTGGGGCTGAGAACATGGGTCCCCAGCTCAGCGCCCTGTGAAATAGGGACAGTGACATCTCAGAGGTGCTCTGGGATGGTGAGGGGACATCAGAATCATGGGCTGTCCCTCTGCTCTGGCCTGGGCAGGGGCTGAGTGCTGGAGGGGGGAGAAGCCACACAACAACCATGCTCTGCCTGTCTTTCCATCATCAATTACAGGGTGCAGGCAGGGATGTTTCTGTGGCCAAGAGGGAAAAAGGAACACTCAAACTTTTGACTGGATTAGACAGCAGGGAAAAAGAGGATTTTACTGTGGTCAGTGGTGAGCAAAGGTGGGGGCAGCATCTCCTGATCTGGCTGTCTGAGAGAAGAACAATGAAAGAGAAGAGGACGCTCTTCCAGAGAGCTCACACTGACAGGTGTTTGAGAAAGTGATATTTTCCTATTGACTCAGAGGGGGAGAGGACGAATGGATTGAGGGATGGGAACCCCTCTGCTCCAGACACAAGCCCAGAGGATGCACCCAAGGAGGCAGAGCTTTGCACCAGCAGGAAGGCGCTCAGCAGAATCCCTTAATGGATTTATTCCTTCAATTCCCCTCAGCTCTTCCAGGCTTTGGATATAAGCAAGGAAAGCAAGTTTAGGCACAGATTATAAAAGTGATGGATCTACAGAAACAGGAGAGGTTTGAAGGGCTGAAATTTACTGCGAAGCCTGGCCCAGAAATGACCCTCTTCCTCCTCCTCGACATTTTTTGTCTCTTGTGCAGAAAAATGCAGCTGGTCAGTGTGACAAGTGGAAAGTGGAGCTTTGTCATTGCTGTGCGGTGCTGGAACAATGATGTATGGCTGGCGATAGATCATGTTGGGTTTCCGGAGAGCAGCGAAGACGAAGGCATGAGACTAATTCATGATGCATGAACACATTGATCTTCCTGGCTCTGGAAATACAATGTAATGAACCCCCGCTAACAGATCATTTTTGTGCCACTGCACTTCACTAATATCTAATGATTTCACCTTGCTCTGAGATAAAATATAATTGTATGGGAGTTCCAGCTTTGTTCTTTAATACTCGCGTAGAGTTAACGAATTATGTTTTCCTCTGTAGCTGTCGGCAAGTTGAGACAAGCTTACAAAAGCCCCACAATTACCAGGCTAAGATGCATGTTTAAAACCCTCTGTGTATGTGTGGTGTGTTTATGTAGAATGGCTCCGTGCACGGAGCCTGGTGTGCTGCTGGGAGCTGAGCAGGGGAGGAAGGGCAGGGAGGATGCTGAGCAGGGGAGGAAGGGCAGGGAGGATGCTGAGCAGGGGAGGAAGGGCACAGAGGATGCTGAGCAGGGGAGGAAGGGCACAGAGGATGCTGAGCAGAGAGTGGCTGTGCTCAGAGCCTTCTGGGTCTCATCAGTCCAGCTTAGGGAATGGCAGGAGCTTTGCAATGGCAACCTGCAAATGCTGCTGTTTGCAGCATCCTGGCTGGTGGATGGCAAGCCCAGCAATCCCATTGGAAAGCAAAGCTCTCATTTTATCTCCCAAAGTCCATTTGGAGATCAGCCTGCCCCTGTCTGCCCTCCCAAATCCCCAGCCAGGCAAAGCCTTTTGCTTAAGAAGATAAGTTTGGGGTCCTTTAGCCAGCACCCCTGTGAGATCTTTGCACTTCACCTCAGGGGAGGAGCACACTGAGATTTTCCCTGCTTGTTGTGTGTCTGTAGCAGCCACTGTCTCCCTCCCCAGCCTGTGCTGATGCCCACAGCCTGTCTCTGGTGGTGAACAAGAAGGGTGCTCCCCCGTGAGGAGGAGGGCAGCTGGAAAGGAGAGGACAGGTAAGCACTGAGTGCCAACAGAATCTCCTTGTGCTGGTTTGAGGGTTGGTGACCCTGGTGTGCGTCCTGGAGCAGCACCACGGATGCTGCTGGGCTGTCAGCTCTGGCCAGCAGTGTGCCAGGGCCGGCCACTTCTTCCTCTGCCCCTCTGGCAGTGTTTGTCTGCTGGGATGAGCAGCTTTTCTGGGGCAGGAGTGGTAAACTCCTGTTTGCTGCCCAGCACCTGCTGCAGCTGGGTCCCAGCCCTGCCTGAGCCTTTGGAGCTCTCTCACCACGCCAGGAACGAGCCAGAGCGCAGATGGGAGCTGAAGGTGAAGATGTTTGTGAATTCTTCAAAGCGAGCTCGGCTGGTACAAAAGGAGTCAGTGAAAACCTAACTGCTCCTGACAGGGAGAGCTGCAGTAATGCTGAACCTCATTTGAAATTCCCTCTAGGCTAAGTAAGGCTCTTCCTTTCATGTGTGGTGTTTGGATCCTTTCTGGGGGACCTTTCCTCTGCACCGTGCTCGGGTACGTGCGGTGTTGACAGATGATTAAGATGTGAAGTCTGAAATCCGAGGAAGGGCCCCAGTTTTGCATTGTGTGCTCAGGTGTTTATTCACGTTGGTGTAATCATCTCAGCCTCACTTTTTGGCTCAGGACCTGCCACCTCTTGCAGGAGTGAGGTACCAGAAGGAAACCAGTCCTTTACTGGTGGCAATGTGTTTATAGTGGATGGTCTTACTGGATCTGCTGGTGTCCTTAGAGGTCACTTTGTGAGGCTCACTTCGTGGAGATGAGGAGCAGAATGTTTTTGCAGACTCAGACCCTGTCCTGTGATTTGGGGAACCAGTGATTGCTGCTTGTGCGCCTTTTGGGTGTTTCCAAAGGCCAGGGTTAAACAGCACCACTGCGATGGAGCTGGGTTTTTGGGAATTTAGGTGGGGCAGACAACACCCATGAGACATCATGTGGTGGGGATGATGCTGGGGAAGATGGCCTTTGATGGGATCAAAAAGGGGGATTTTTTTTCTCCCAGCAGCTTGTAGAAAACAAACAAACAAACAAAAAAACCCCAAACGATGTGCTGTGGTGCCTGTCTGGAGCGTGGGGCTGGGCTGGCAGTGCCAGAGTGTCCCTGGCTGCTCCCAGCAGATGCTGACACTGAAACCTGTGTGCTGGGATGATGAGTGCAGCTGACCCCAGCTCTGCTGTAGGACACAGGCTGAGCTCATGAGTGGACTGTGCTGAAGCAGTGTCAGTGGTGCTGGAGCCCTCCTCACACGGGGCTGTGGCTTCCCTGGCACTTCTTTTGATGTCTTCCTTCCTCCCCTCCCTGTGATCTCAGTGTCTTGACTTTTCCAGGCACTTTTCTCCTATAAGAATATTAAACACACTTAAAAAACACTTAAATGCTAATGTGAAACCTGAAAAGAGGATGTCAAATGCATGAGGCACTCTGAAGACATGATGTCTCTGTAGAAGGGTTTGACCCCAGTAATCTAATTTGCTTTACATTTAAAATGATACTTCATTCTCCTATTATAAGGCTCTGTGTCATTGGCTCATAAAGATTACCATTTCTTGTCTTCCAATTGTAATAAATCCCATTCAAGCACCCTCTTGATTTGAAATTTGTCACGACAACATGCAGAGGGCACAGTTCCTGCATTTTATGGTGCGGGTGCATTAGAGACTCATCTGCAGGAAGGATGATGCAAGAGCACAAAATGATTTGTCCCTTTCCTTTCTCAATTAGATACGTGTTTAAAAAAAAATTAAAAATCTGAATTATAGCTTACTCCTCATTCTCCAGCACTAAAAAGGTTGGGCTGGCAGGGGAGCCAGGCTGGCTGGATTGGCCCTGCTTTGCCCTTACTCTGGGGAATAATCTGGTTTCTTTAAAACCATCTGAAAATATTTCATCTTGTTTCAGCAGGCTGCGGAGCTTTAACCTTTCTGGTTGTGCTTGTTGGAGATGAGAGGGAAGTGAGTGTTTGGAGCCCACACCTTATCAGGCACTAAATGCCACAGTCATAGCAGCTCCTTGTGCCAAAACACAAGGCTGGATCTGGGGCAAAAATGAGACTTTTGGGTAAACTCAGGTGTCCCAGGGTGGAAACACCCCTGCCCCATATCAGGGTGAGTCAGAGCAGGCTCTCTCACCCAGCTTGGTGTGAGCAGAGCTGGAGCCAGCCCACTCCTCTTTAGGGCTGAGACAGCAACACATCAGCCATCAGTGCCATGGAAATGTTCTTTTTTTTTGGGAGGTCTTGAATAAATCCACGCAAGAGACTTTGCTCAGGGAGAACTTTTATACTTTTAATATCTGTTGTTCCTTAGGGTTTGGTTGGTTTTGGTTTTTTTTGGTTTTTTTTCCTTCTTTTTAACAAAGGTTTTAGTTGAGCAAAGAACCCCATCTGTATGGCTTTTTTATTAAAAGATAAAAAGCTGGAGTTCACAGGAGTTAGCATTAAGTCACAGTCCGCAGCAATCCGAGGTACTCGCTGGCTGGGGACTCTCTCTGTTTATTTCAAATACCCCTTTATCATCCTGTTGAAAGAGCCCTGTGCTCTGTAAAGCTCAGCCAATTGAAAAAAGAATCAGATAATGAAGACTGATGCTGCACTGATGACAGCCCCTCAGATCTTCAATAGGATTGCTCCAAAATCAAAAGACTTTCGCGTTTTATTGTCACACTCGTGGCTCAAAAATAATTAAATGGAATCTTTTAGCTCCAGAAACAAAAATGAAAATTCGAAAACAGCCCCCCACACCTGCAGGAAAGTGGCTAATGGGAATATCCAGTGGGTATTGGGCTGGATTCTGTGTGAATTTGCAGGCTGTGCAGATTCTGTGTCAAAATCTGGTGATTGCAGCGGGTGCCCAGCACATGTGTGGGACAGAGGTGACACCTCTGCTCTGGGTGACAGGACTGGACACCAACTCCCAGAGCTCCCAGCCCTGATGGAGCTGGACAACCCCACGTTCCCTCTGTCCTTGGCACAGCTCTGAGCTTCAGCTTCCGTTTTACCTCTGGAAACTTTGAACAAATTTGCTGCTCATTGCGGTGGAAGGCAGATAAATAAAATATATTGGGAGCGATTTGTGCTGTAACTAAACCCTGAATTTATAGAGGGAGAGCGTGGCCAACGACAACTTTGTCACAGCACATGAAAGCCTGGAAATTAGGCTTTGCATTTCTACCTGATCTTTAAGGAGGCATCTCTGGAGTCCCCAGGCTGGGGCCAGGTGTGGGGAGATGCTCTGTGTCCCACTGGGAGTCCCACAGGAGGAGGGGACACCCCACACCCGGCAAGCACCGAGAGGTATTTCAGGCAAGGCATTAAATCCGAAATGCTATAACTTGATTATTCCTTCTGCAGGCTCCTTTTGACAAAACTCCTCCACTTTCAAAGAGTTACACAGGATTTAGCCCCGCGCCGCTTTCATGTGAATTGTGTGGCCAAAGTTCCATGCAGCTCTTTGAAAATTTCAGAGCCGGCGCTTTCCCCAAGATCGACAACTGTTTTATTTCTCTTGACAGAAAATGGTGAGAGAACAAACACTGCCAGGTGTGGGGGAAGAGGGTTTGGTCGTGGTCTCTGCAGCACTTTTAATGTGAGGCTCAAAGAGTCACACAGGAATGGCAGCTCCTGCTCTACCTGGACCAGTTCTGGATCACCCTTTTCTAGGGGGAAAAACTTGGGTGGCTTTGGGTTCTTCTTCCCTTCTTATCTGGATGTAGGGAACAGCACCTTGGCTCCCTTTGTCCCTCTGTGAAACCAAGGAAAGGGAACTAATTGGTCATTCCTTTTGTAATCCCATCCTAAAATGGCTTCTACCATAAATTCTTCTGCAGTGGATGTAATTAGTGCCAGTTATTTGTAATTAGCCACCCTTTGGGTGATGTTTTGTCCCCTAAAATTGCCCCCAATGGTGGCAGTGGCAGGACTGGCACCAGTTTGCACCAGGATTGCTCCAATCCCTGGCCCAGTGTGTTGACAGCAGCTGCTGCTCATCCATGGATCTAAGGCTTCATCCTGCTTCCAAATGCCACTCCAAGCATGTCCAAGCCACTGTCCTGTGCTGTGTCACAGGGGGATAGAGCACAAATCGCCTTTATCCTTCTCCTGCCTTTCTCTCTGTGCCTGAAACTGTGGGGCTTGGCTCCGTCTCTGGAATTATACCACAGATTGAAATTCTCATTTTTAAGTTCATTTTTGCTCTGATTTAAAGGCTGAATTAACAAACAATGGCTTATTTGGTTTAAAATGCAAAAACACCATCTGGTCTTTGAGATGTGCTAAACCACAGCGGGGGGAGCCAGAATGACACATGGGAAGGGTCTCCAAGTGGCACGGGTGAGGCTCCCAGGAGGAATTCCTGTCGCTCCTGACCCATGTCAAGGCAAGGAAAGCTGATCTTCGGTGTGGGCATCACTACAGCTGCAGCTGGTGGCCTGGGGACAGCTCCATTTCAGGGGATGCAGCACTTCAGCTCAGAGCAGCGTCCTGGGAGCTTTCCTCTGCCACTGGCTCCTCTCCTCACCCCGATGCAAAGTTCTGGAGTGGCATCCACAGGCTTTGCTGGCCCTTGGGTTTTCCCTGGGCCACAGAGGAATGCTTTTTCCTTGCTCCAGAGCTTTCCAGCATCCCTGGCACAAGCGAGTCTCAGAAGTGAGTTGCCCACTCGGCCAGCAGGGCTCAGGGAGTGACCTCATCCCGTAACACCCCCGATTACACCCCCTGTGCTCGTGGGTCAGGTCTGTCTCTGTGGTCCTTCATGCCCCAGCCCCTGTGCCCACGCTCCCACTGCCACTCCCAGCTCCGTGCTGTCCCTGCCTGCCGGTGATTTGATTTAATACAGCTTTCAATCACTGCCAAGGGGCCTCACGCTGCAGCAGCATCACTGCTAAACACTCTGTGACAAATAATCTGAGGCTAAGCTTCCAGGACAGAGGAAATCGCTTTCCTCTTGAAATTAAAGTTGATGCATAATGGAAGGCACTAAGACGTCTCCAGCAGGAACATCGCCAGTTTGAGTCCATCCCGAGTCCCTCTCCGTCTGCTGAATGAGCGGGAGGTGAGGAAAGTCATTTCCTAGAGTTCAGGATTTGCAATTTGCATTCTATAATCTCCCGGCCGTTTACCAGCAAATAATTTGTCATGGTTTGCTTTAGCTGTTGTGATATTGATATTTATTATGCAAATTGTATTTCCTACTACTTATTGTCCTCACCCTCAGAATGCTTGAATTATTATAAACCTGTTTAGTTAATACGGGTTGTCTCTCAATTGCTGTCTGAGGCGCAGAAGGTCGCAGTGTGTGATCTGGTGCAGGGGGGCTGCACTGTGTAATTAGGGACAGCTAATACAGGTAATATCCTACCCAGGATACCCAGATATGGGATGGCACAGTGACCACTGGAGCCGCTCTGCTGTGTTTAGTGGGGCTGGAGTCCTGCTGGAGAGGAGGGAATTTGGGGTCCCAGCATAAGACAAGCACTTTCTCACCAACTGGGGTGAAGCTGGCTTAGTAATGGAGTTGTCATTGCTAAGGTGGCCCAAAACTCTGCTTGTTGAACAGGAAACAGATGCTTGGCATGGCTGTAGAGCAGAAGGGCTTGTCATCATGGGAGAAAGAGAGTGGCATGGTGAGGTGGGGATACAGGGAGGGATGATGCCCCAAACCAAGTCCCAGGCAGGAGCATTTTGGGTTTTCTTGAGTGTGAAACCACCTTGGTTTCACATTCCAAAGGGTGAAAACTCTCTCCAGCCCCACAGTGTGACTCATTGCTTGCCCCAGGCGGTTTTAACCTCAAGCTTGGCAGAATCTGGGATGATAAAGTTGAACTGACAATTCACCTGCCTCAGGTTAACTTGGAATAACCTAATTAATAAGGTTGGGAACATTTGACAACCTCTGCGTTTGCTCCATTAACGCTTGCATGGACCCACTGTCAGCGATTCTATGGTTCCGTTCCTGGTGCCGTGGGTGGGGGGAAAGCTTGGACCCTTCCCGGGCGGGATGAATCCCCCGGTGACCCCGGCCGCTCCGTTTGTCGTGTGTTACGGTACAGCTGAGCACTCGGGGGAACGGCAGGGGGCAATTCCGGGGCTTTACTTGTCAATTTGCTCCGTTTAAATCCGTTGCGTGGGTGAGAAATCCGCAGAAAAGGTGGACTGGTTGCCGGGGCGCCGCTCCCGAGCCCCGATCGCCGCTCGTGGGCTCCGGCCCCTCCGCTGCCCCGGAGCCGCCAAGGCTCAACACCGCCTCCAGCGGCGCGGGGCGGGCGGCGGGACCGGCACCGGGGACAGCACCGGGGGACACGGTCCCGCCAGCAGGATGCA
>VZSR01000242.1:501649-578940 GCA_013398615.1 Brachypodius melanocephalos | reverse complement strand
CCCCCCTCTCCGCTCCCCCCGGTGTTTGCGGCGGCGCGAGGATGCTGCACCCCTGCGGGAGCGGGGAACCTGTTGGAATCTGAGTGGAACTTGCGCAACGCTTCGCTCTCTCTCTTCGTCTCCCTCTTCCTCCCTTCCCTCCCCTCTCTCTCTCCTTGCTCTGCTCTCTCTCTCGGTGTCCCCTGCCGCAGCCGCGCCCCCCGCCCAGCTGGGCGCGCTCGGGGCGATCTCCCGGCTCGGGCGCTGCGGCTGCAGCTGGCGCTAATTAACTGAGGCTAACGAGGCCCCCCGAGCGGGGCCGGTTGGGTCCCCTCCGCGGCAGCCTCGGGGTGCGGTGTCCCCGGTGCGTTGGGCGAGCCGCCCTCCCAGGCTGGCATCGCTCCCCGGCGAGCCCGGCAGCCGCATCAGCGACCTGCGCTCGTGTCCGGTGGCTTCGGTTCGAGCATCCCCCGTTAACGCCGTTCACGTTTCCAGTATGTCCGTGGGGCGGCACGGGGCCACACGGCCGTAGGAGCGGGTGCTGTGTCCGGGATGTTTGGAAAGAACAAGAGGCCATTGAGCGATCTGTTGAATCCCGCTCGTAGGAAAGGGGGGACGAAGGGGCCGCCAGCCCGGCGAACAAAGAGCTTTATTCACAGCCTGTGTACATGTCCATGCCTTCCCCGCTCTTCCCAGGCGGCCTTTTTGGTGGGATGGTGGTGGGGAGAGAGCGCCGGGGTCGTTCTCAGCTGCGCACGGGGCCGGGGCTGGTGCCCTCCCGCCGGCTCCGACAAGGGCTGCGCTTCCCGGCTGCGCTCGGTTGCGCTGGGCAGCCCCGAAGGGCGACTCTGCCCCGATCCCGGCGCTCCGCGGCCCCGAGCCCATTCCGGAGCGATGGAAAGGAGCCACCGCGGCCGCTCTTGGCGCTGCGAGCCGGGGAAAAAGCTCCGCTCCGGCTCCCCCGCGCCCGGGGTTCCTGCTGTCGGTGGGTTGTAGCTTCTCAGATGTCTCGTCACAAGGTGCTGTTTGTGTGTTTGGTGTTTTTCGCTGCCTGGTGAGGCTCCCGCCGCTGTCACCTGGGGACCCTGGTACTGAGAGACGCCCATATTGGAAATACGAGCCCTGCTCTAGGACGGCCGCGTTCATCCTTTGTTTTGCTATCTCGCTCACCTCAAATTCCCTAAGAGCAGTTTTTAACTGGAGGCCAGAGTGATCGCCCGGCAGGCTCAGCCTGTTCACCGCTGCCCAGCGGAACTATGATTTGGGATCGCAGAGCTGCTGAAGGGAAACAAAAGCAGGACTGGATGCTGGCTCGCAGTGGCTGTGCCTGACCCGTGCACCGGTGTGAGCTGAGGTTGTGGTGCTTTAGTGGAAAACAGGTATTTTGTAGTTGTGGTGCTGTGTTGTGAATTGCGGGATAAAATCCCAGACTGTCTGCGTTTAGGCAAAATTTCCTTACAGTTGAGGACCGTTTTTTTCCTTCCCCCGCCCTCCTTTTCCAAGCTGTCAGTATTAGCTCCAGTGTTCTGCGAAGAGAGAATCAGAATGAGCGTGTGGCAGCAGCATCAGCGCCGAGCGCAGAGTGCTGTCGTTGTGTCTCCTGCACAGTTGCCACCCGAGGCACAGCGGTGCCAGCGCTGTGTCACCGCCGTGGTGGCACCCCGTGATGCGGAGTGGGGCTGAGGGTTCTGCTGCCTCCTTTCACGGAGCCGACTGGAACAGCAATAGGCAGCAGTGAGATTTGGCTTGAGCTGAGCCGGCAGCCTGGGGTGAGCCTGTGCGATGGGGTGGATCCGTGCGTTTCTGTGGTTCCTCTCCAGCTGCTCTCGATGCTTTGCAGTGGATGGAGCTCCCGGTGGCCCCGTGCAGCAGGGCGAGGGCTGAGCAGTGCTCTTGGCTCCCTCTGAGGAGGTTGGGCAGCACCGGGCTGGGACTCGGAGTCTGCGTGCGCTGCCACTCGACACTTCAGGGAGAACAACTTTCCAGCAGAAGCCACAGGAGGTGTTTGGAGACGGCGTTGGTGTGGAGCTGCGAGCCGGCCGTGGCATGGAGCTGCAAGCCGGCCGTGGCATGGAGCTGCGAGGGGCTGGCCGGGGGTGGCTGTGGCTGCAGGCTCCGTGTCTGCCGACCCCAAACCGGCCCAGGAGAAGCCCCCCAGGAAGGCAGCGAGCGCTCCCAGCGCGGCTGCGCTGAGCCAGGCTCCTTTGTAAACACAGAGTGAGTTTCCAAGGAGCCTTTGCATGCAAGCGAGGCGAGTCTGCTCATCCCTGGCCTTCAGCAACACGCGCTGCGCTCTGCACGCGACGCAAACACCGGCGGGGAAGGGGCTGGGGAATAAAGCGATCCATCTGGGTTGCAGCTTGGGCTCATTTGTCTTGCGTGTAGGCAGTTGAGCCCAGGTTTATAAGCACGACAATCTGCTTTGAAACCACTGCCAAGGAGGCTCCTGAGGATGGGAAGGCGAGGAGATGGCTGTGCTCCGTGCGTGCTCTGCACTGAGGAGGGGGCGGCTGTCAGTGCCTTCTGCAGGATGGACATCCCCAGGGTGGACGCTGCTGGGATGGACACACCGCCAGGATGGGCACAGCCGGGATCCCCTGGCACGGGTGGCCGCTGTTGGTGTGCAGAAGTGGCTGTGGTGATGGGAGGCCAGAGAGGAGCCGTGCCCCGGGGACCCCCGGCCGTATCAGCGGCCGTTCTGCTGATGCTGCGCTGCCGTCGCCTTTGTTTGCCTTGTGCTGTCTCTGCTGGTGTGTAAATAAAGAAGGCTTTGTAATCAAACAGCGCTGGCTCCTCAGCCCGGCGCTTGGCGAGCCTTCTCCCGGCCCTGCCAGGACCGGTGGGGCCGTGTCCGTGCCATGGGTGAGCTCTCTGCCCTATTGCTGGGTGGAAAATGGGTCAGCTCCTTAACCCTGCGCCTGCCTGAGGCCACCCGGAGTAAAACCTGTGCTCCAGCCTGGATACACCCTCTTTTTGAATGGACCATCCAAGCACTCCTCAGAACACATTTGCTTATAGAAAGCAAACCCACCTTCCTGCATGTAGGCAGAGTTTTCTGGATGTTTCTCTTGAATGGCTGTTTTTCTAGGGATTATTGTCAGACTTCGTATAGGGGTTTTGACAACCTGTTCCTCTTCTGGGTTTTGGTAGCAGTTGGCGGTACTTCTGTCAGGAATGCAGGGGCTCCCTCCTGTATCCAAATATTTCTGCTCCTGTCTGCGGCTCCAGATCTGAGCAGGCTCCAGGAGCAGAGCGTGAGGCTGCAGCCTTCCCTGGAGCTGAGCCAGGAAGTGAATACTTAACACAGTGGTTTGAGAGCACAAGCAAAGCTGGACACGCAGCCAGTGTCTGCTGAGAAATTGGATGCTACGTGTTAAAAAAAAAAAGTTGTGCCTGTTCCTCCGGGGGACATTGTGAGGTGCAAACCCACCGGCGCTAAATAAAGGACGCTGTGGAAACCTGCCATGAAGGAGAGACCCTAGGTGGAATGTTGTAATTAGGAGTGGTATGTACTTGTTTAAGTTCCATAAATCAGTCTCCTTCCCGGGATGTAATTGCACGCTGCAGAGAGCAGCTGCTGCTGCGGTTCCTGGGGAGCTCCACCGCAAGTGCTTTGAAGGTCGCCCAGCGTGGGCTCAGGCGCTTCAGGGCAGCGTGCTGGGGAAAAGGGTGAGTTTGGATGTGTGGCAGGCGAGTTGGAAGGGAAGCAGCACCAGGCTTTGCTCTCTGCTCCGGTGGTTGGAACGCACTGAGCTGTGGGCCGGGGTGCACGCGGTGCCTGCCCTGCCCCACCGAGATGAGCCGGCCTTTGTGGCTCAGCCACGGGCTGGATTTAGTTATTCCAGTGTTTAATTTGCAAGGGCAGGGTGAGCCCCAGCTGCGATACTGTGGCTGCAGGCGACTGCTCTGATGGCCCTGCCCGTGTGTGACCACCACCCGCCTGCTGTCAGCCTTTTTTTGCTGTGAAAACAGTTTTTCTTCTTCCCAGTGTCCTCGTTACCTGTTGAACCTCTAGGTTTTCCTGCTCTCGTATCTTTGCAGGGTGTTGAGTTGGGTGTTGGGGTGCCCCACAAACCACTGTGTGCTGCTGGATGAAGCTCTGAAAACCCGAGTTTCGTGTCAGTCTCTTTCACCCATTCCAAATTCCAGCAAGGAATACAAACCCCCCCCAAGGAGATTTGGTTCTTGGGGTTTCTCGGAGCCATTGCTGAGCCCACACCACAGTCTCACCCGCAGTATGTGCCTGGTGGCTGCTTGCATTTAAAACGCTTGGCTGGGTTGTACCAGGGACATTTGCTGCCCTCCACTCCTGGTTATTTTAGACCAGCAATGTCCCTCTGTAGGGTTGGGCTGGCTATTTTTACCCTGTGGTGTGGTTTTAGTTTACTGTGTTCTTCTGTGGTTTAAAAACTTGAGCATTACAAAGACTCTGCCCTTACCAAATTCTCAAGGTGAATCAGTAGAATATTTGATACCCCGTTAAGTTCCAGTCTGAAGGATCAAAGAGATACTTAGGCACATCTCTTTGCTCAGAGATATAAAACTTTTGTGGGCTTCAGCTTAACTGGAAAATGTCTTTAGTTTTGCTTTTTTAGGTATTTTTTTGTCCCTGGAAGTGCTGGCAGCTCCCTGTTGTTGTTGGTTTGCTGACAGTCTCACATGCAGGTGCTGCCTTCTGGCGTGTCTGTGGTGGGTTTGCTTTGGTCCTGCCCCTGTTTGTGGGTCCTGCCCGAATGACACAGCCCAGGTCCCCCCTCCCCTCTTAGTGGCAGTTCCAGTCAGGTGTCAGCATTGGAAGGGGAATAGTCTCTTTACAGTAAACGACTGCCAGTATTTTTTAAAGCCCAGGTGTGCATTTGGCACTGGGAAAAAGTTGTGTTAGAAACTCTCCTCCTCTGCCAATCCCAGCTGTGAAGTTTGCCCTGAGCAGTTACACTCCTGGCTTGAGCCTTCCCTAGGAAATGTCCCATTTTCTGGAGCCCTGAGCAGTGGCAGCCGTGGGAATGGAGATTTCTACCTGCAGGTCAGGGAGATGCCAACGAGCCATCAGAGCCAAGGCTGCCTACAGGGTCACCTCCTAAAGTTGTGCTCAGACTTGAAGAGTTGGGTGTATAAACCCCTGAGTTCAGGTTACGTCTGGAATAAACCGCTCTGATCCCGTGGTGTCCTCTTTTAGCAGTTAGTGAGTGCCTGAATGTGATTTATGATCTCCTCCAAGGTCTGTTTCCAGAATGGAAATGACATTGCATTCCCCACGCTGTCAGCAGGGCTCTCGAGCTGGTGGCTCTGACTGGACCTCTGCAGTGGGGCCTTCCCTTCACAGAGATGCGCTTGGGTGCTGATCCCAAATGTGAGACCTCAACATCTGATACAGAAACAGACCTTTTTGTTAGAGCAGTAATGCTGTTTATAGAGGTGAATTTTTCGTGGACAGCATGAGACCATACTGGGGCTTGGCAATCTCCAGCAAGGCTGGTCTGGGAGCGCTGATTCTGTGCGTGGGGGCTCAGTGGGGTCCTGGGGACCACTGGCCTGTGTGACACCTCATCTGCAGGGTGTGTGCATCCCAGCCCCTTGCTGCCATCCAGCCCTTGCAGTGTATATCCCCTCTCCAAAGTGTGACAGGAAGAGAGAAATATGAAGCAGCAAAGTGACATCCCCTCCCTCCTCTTGTCCCCCCGTGCAGCAATAGAAATACGAGTCTGAGTCTGCAGCGTCAAAAGAGAGATCAGAGTAATCGGATCAAGCATGAGGAACTGCTTGTTGCTGCTTCCCTGTTTTTAAATGAGGCTGCCTGGCAGCTTCCCTGGCAGAGCACTTTCAACATTACTCGTGTTCAGCTTTGGAGCTGGGGTTGCAGCAAAGTCGGGCTCTGTGAGAATTGGGCTGGAAAGGGAACTTTCTGCGTAGCCTCTGGGCTAACACACAGAAATAAAGGCTCCCTGTGCCCCCACGGCCCTGGTTTTGTAGCCGAGCAGAGGCACATCTGTCCCTAATTCTGCAGAGAGAGCGCTCTCTTCATGCATTTATCACACTGATGCTGCTCTGGGATGTGCTCCGTGATGCCAATACATCCCTGACCTTGGAAAAGCACGCTGACTTTCTCCAAAGCCGTTCCTGCCTCGCTGCCCTGGTGTGGCACGGGGTAACTCTGGGCAGCAGCTGCCCTTTGTCTGTGGAGAGGTGTTGAAATGGTCCAGCTGGGTCAAACCAGGGGGGAGAGCTGCTGGCCCAGCTACAAAGGCTTCTCTTCCTGCAGTGCCTCTGTGCTGGCTGGGTGTGAGTGTCCATCCACACACCCACCCACCCCAGTCCTTAATGCTGGCAGTGCTCCAGAGCATCTGGACAGTCACCTGCCCTGCTGCAGTGCCTTTGGTCACAGAAATCCTGTATTGCTCCATGGAGTTTGGTTGTGAGGTTGTTCAGCTGATCCTAACTGGTTTCACAGTAATGAGAACCTGAAATATCCGCATTTAGAGAGCTATTGCTGTGGCTGGGTTTGTTTTGCATTCTCATTCTGAGCCATTTTGCTTGAAAACATGGTTGGAAGGGTTTGTCTGTGCTCCCATTGCCTCTTTGACGTCTTCATTCGCGTTGGCTAATGCAGACATGATGTTAGAAGCTTGGTGGAAGCGGGGAAGCTCCCAAGGGTTGCCCCTCCTGCTTTTCCCACTCTGTATGGAATTAGTTGCTGTTTTCAGCTGTTTGAGGACAGGCCTTGCCGTGCATTCACAGGCTGTTTAAAGCAGAAAGCCTGCTGTGCTGGTTTGGGTGTCAGCAGCTCTCCAAAAGCCTTGGTGCCAGATCCCAGCCTGCCTGCTCCGGGAGGGCTGTGGCTGATGGGGCAGCGGTGCCGAGATCCCGGTGCCTCCTCCCGTTATCATTTCCCGGTGACAGCCTGGCTGGGCTCCCCGGCGCTGGGGGAAGCTGGTTGACAACCATCAAACCCTGAGTGCTTGTCATCGTCGGCCGGCAGCTTCGTCAAGCGGAGCTGCTGGGGGACGCTTGGTTTGTTGGGGCCCCGCGGAGCCAGCCGGCTTTCCCAGGGTGGGCGCAGCAGGAACAAACAGAGCCAGAGCCCCGCTTGCCTTGGGAAGAGTTGTCTTGGTGTGGGCTTGACAGCAGCTCTGGGGCTCCAGGCAGATTCGTTCCTTGTTCCAGGTTTGTTGCTGTGCTGTGCAGTCTGGAGAAGCAGTGTGAGGTTTGCCAGGAGGATTCCTGTCCTGCAGGGTGAGAGGCAGTGCAGATCCCTGTCTGGAGCAGAGCAGGCTGCCGGGCACTGTGACACCCCTGACCCTTGCAGTTCATCCTGGGATGAACCAGGACCTGTGTAACCTGATCCTGCTTCTTGTCCGTAGTCGCTGCGGGGGGATGGATGCAGGGAGGATTTCTCTTGGCGCATAAAATGCGAGTGTGATTTCTCCTTTGGCACTTTGCTCTTCCGCCCTTGGTTTACTGTGATTTTACAGACTGCTCGGAATGAAGGCTTGCATCATTCAGCGTCTGTGTCTGCAGGGTCACGACACACAATGGCTTTTCTTGCCCTGTCACGGTTCAAGACCAGCTTTGCTCGGCTCCTGGTCTGTGGGTGGCTCCGGAGGAGACGTTACTCATCCCCGAGTAGGCAGAACCACCGAAAGAGAATCCCACGCCGAGGTTGCTGAGCTCTGTCCACACAAACAGCTTTTCCTTCGATTTAGAGGTCTTGCACCTTTAATCGTTCCGTGGAATCTTTAGCAGAAGGGGCAGGTTTAATCAAGTCCCCGAATCCATAACTGCCAGGTATTGCTTCCTCAGCACCAGGAGCAGAGTCGTGCCTCTCCCTGGGAAGGGTGGAGATTAAAGTGGGATAGAGGGAGATTAACAGTGTTCCCTTCAGACATCGCCAGGGAAAGGGGAGACACTCCGAGATGAGGAATAAAGGAAATACTTGGAGGCAGATCACTTACTGCTCTGTAGGAATCCGTGGAGCCTTGTAAACAGAGGGTTTACAGCAAACCCGGTGCTGTGGCTCTTAAATCACTCTGGGGGAATTTTGGATGCACAGTTAAAGTATGGCTGGCTCCTCCAGGCTCTCATTAGCAAGTTCCTGGATCCAAAATTTTTTGTGTTAACACGACATGATGTGTGTGGAATGCAGCTCAGGGGGGTCGGTCCAGCTGTCGGGTTTGGGATGCTGTTTTGTGTTGAGGTTGGCTGGATCTATTGTTCTCATTCCTGTTTTGGAAAGGGGAGGTTTAGCAAGAGTCCCATTAAATGGGATTTCAGTGTTTCCTACAGAATGACTCTTTTTCAGTTCCTACAAGAATAAATTATCTTGTGGACAACCTGTTGCATTCACAAGTCACTGTTTTCTTCCTCTCCTTCCCCTCATGCACTGCACTCCTCTGAATCTGACTTCTTTAAACAAGGCAGGATAAGGAAATGAAATTAAATTAGTTCTCTGTTAGTGATGGGGGTCTGTGGGGGTGTAAAAATCCTGTCCAAAGGTAGGGAGTGGCTGAAACGATCCTGCAGAAAATAAATGAGGATTGATAAGCTCTTTTCAGCCTGGTCATTTGCTGCTTCTCAGGGAGAGCCCAGTGGAGTGGCCAATCCAGTGAGTATCCTGAGGGATGCGGGGATTTTGTGCTGGAATTAATGTGGATGTTGGTGGGTGTGCATGGACAAGGAGGATATTGGAGGAAAGTGGTGGGATCATTCCCTTCTCCTTCTGGATTTCACTGCCCAAAGAGCAAATCTTGCTGAAAACTGTCCCTGAATTCTCTGGGAAACCTTTGGAAATGCAGCTCCTCATTGCTTTATGTAAAATGTCTCTGTAGCAGTTGAGGATGCCAGCGTCCATTAAAGACACAATCCAAAGCCATGTGAGAGTTTTAATAACTTGGTATTTTTGTTGTGCCAAAAAATCCAATTACATACGGAATCACTTTTCCTTTATAAAGGTCTGGGAAAGTGTTTGCCCAAACTGCTGTAGAAGCGGCATTTCAGTGAGCCAGCTGAAAAGTCATTTTTGTCAGTTTAATGGGTGTAATAAAATGGTCCATCTTGGGGGGCGTGAGGGAGGGGGACAGAAAAGCCTCTCTGAAATTGGGATCTTTTAATTTTAAATTGGTTCCTAGGATTTACAAGGATTGCAAAGGCAGATGGAGAGGGAAGAGCTCTGGGTAGGTGTTGAAGCAGCTTGTCCTTGTTTTTCTGAGAAATAGACAGATCCCATAGATGAAATATTTACAAAATGGACATGAAACACACACGTATTTACAGAAAATGCACCAAGGTGTTGTGGATGGCTGAGGGCTCGTGGCTGTCCCAGGCAGGGTGGCCCTGGGGCTCTGCCATCGTGTCCTCAGTGCTCTCAGTGATCTGGGAGTGCCATCTCTGCTTGTTTCCCACCCAACGTGGTTTTGTTTGTCTGGTCTCCTCTTGGAGAGGCTCTTTTCAGCCTTCATTTGTCCAGATTATCAGCATGCAGAGGAGAGCTGCCTGGTATTTACATGATTTAGTTGTAAATATGGTTAAGTGTTGATAGATATTGTTGTCATAAGTGCTTACAGCTCCTGGACTGATTACTGAATTTCTTATGTGGAAATCTGTACAAGCTCGGCGTGTGAGCAGCTTCCCAAGGGAAGTGCAAGGAAGGAGCTTGTGGTTTCCATGTGGAAATCAAAGCCCAGATGTGGCTGGAGTGGGTGAATTTATGGGGGAAGCATTGTCGGGTTTGGTTGGCAACAACTGGGGTTCCGAGGCTGTGATGGAGGGATAATAAAAGGCTCTTGTTCCCTGTTTTTGTGGGAACAGATGCTATTCTGTGCAACAACTATTCAGGGCTGATATGCATAGGGAACATCTGTAGGGTTATACACCAGGGGCTCAGGCTGAGGGATGTTCATCGCTGCCACTGGGCTGAAGGAACAAATGTGTTATTAGCTGGTAGTTTTATTTTTAATTGACTAATAGGCTCTGCTTGAACCGCCCTTGTTTAACAGTCTTATTTCCAGAATGTTTTACATCCCTCCTCAGAAACCTGAATTTGCAAGCGAATATTTCTGGGAAATGTCTCTCTGAACGCAAAAAGCCTGGATTTGGCAGAATCCTCTCCGAAGGGTGAGGATTGTGGAGGGCTCTGCGATCTTGATCGTGGTCTTGAAAACCTGTGGATCTTGTGCCCACAGAAAGGGAGATTTGGAGTTCTGAGGTGGGAAGGGTCATTAGGATAAAACACGGGAGGAGAGGCCGGTTGTGTTGTGTGCAGAGGGGATTTGTGGATGTGATGTTCAGCTCGATGCTGAATTTAGGGCAGGGATAAAAGCCTCTCCCCACCCCGATGTACATCCCAGTGTAATGCCAGCACTGAAATCCTCGCAGTGCTGGCTCTGCTCGGGCTGTGGGAAGGGAAGGGAACCTGGGAGCTGCATCCCCGATCCTCCGGCACCGCTGCCTCTCGCAGCGCCGTGCCCGTGAAACGAGGGGCAGCGTGTCTGTGCCCACCATCCCTGCATGTGTTTCTTGCTTTAGAGCTGCTTCCTCGGGAGTACAGGCAGGTTGGAAGGAGCCTCTGTTCCCTTCCAGGCAGAGCCTGTCCCTTTGGAGGGAGCTGGAGCGGCGGGCGTGGATCCGCAGCGAGGTTTGGCACTCGCTTTGCCTGTCAGCCCCTTGATTCAGGACTGTTTTGCCTTAAGGGGGGAAAATCCCCCAAACCCCTTCACTGCTGGGGTCAGGAGGGAAGGGAGGAGAGGAGCCCCGAGTACTTAGTATGGGCAGTGTGAGCTTTGCGGAGTCACACATCCAGATGGATTACATGAGGAACTTGACATCTTGTTTAAAAACAAATCATTCATTATGTAGCAGTGAATAATCAAGCATTACAGTTTCATCTCTGGAGGTTCCTTTTTTGGTTGGAATTTTGATAGTTCAGTAATTAAAAGCTGTAAGCTATTACGCTGTCTACATGTTGATCAATTGGTAATTAAAAAGTTGATGATAGATATGGTATTTCATGGGACTGGTTGGTTACGGTCAGATTTCCTTCGTGTGTTTTGAAAATTGTCGTTTAACTTAACACTTAAACGTTTTTCAATATTCATGGGCTGTTTTACTTGATTTTTATAAATGCCTTTTAATGATCGCAATTTGCATATGGTAATTTAGGATGAGAGAATCGTTTAGGTTAGAAAAGCCCTGTAAGATCATCAAGTCCAGCCATTAACCCAGCAATGCCAAGGCCACCGCTAAATCGTGTCCCCAAGTGCCACATCCACACAGCTTTTAAATCCCTCCAGGGGTGGTAACCCCCCCTCTAGGCAGCCCGTGACAGGGCTGGACAGCCTTGTAAGGGAAGGAATTTTGCCAGTATCCAACCTAAACCTCTCCTGGTGCAGGGGAAGCCTGTGGATCTGCTGAGCCCCTGACGGCTGAGGTGGTTGGAGATGAGTTTGATAACACAATCAAGGATAAAGCAGTCCAAAATAAGGGAAAACTGGGTTGGTAATGGCCTCCGTGATGGAAGATTCATTGCTTCAGGAGTCTAATCTGAGACCAAAATGAAGCCCAAACCTGACAGTCTTCAGAGCATAATGCAAGATTTACTGCTCTGCCACATTCAAGAGATTAAAAAAAAAAACAAAACCCCAAACAACCACCCTCCAAACAGCCCTTCCTGCACCTGAAAACTTGGGGAAAGCTGAGGGGTTTTGCTTCTTTTGAGTAAAAAAAAAAAAACAAAATAACCCCAACCAAAATGGTTTTGCCCTGTGTTTGCCAAGGCATGCAGAGTCCTCTGCCTAATGCATGTGGAAGAGAAGTCCTCTTCCTCCTGGTGGTGTCAATGCCTGTAGTGACTTCACCCACTCAGTGGGGACAGGGGCAGTGTTGGAAGTGAGTTCTGCTGGAGATGAAGACAGAACACCAGTGTGTGTGTCCTGGAAAGCCCTTGGTTTAAAAACCACTTTGTCCTGAGACACTTGTTGCTTTGTGACAGCTGGTTCCAGTAATTTGTTTTTATAGGGCAGTTTGTAGTAAATGAATGACACGTTGAATATTTTAGCGAGATTTTAGATTATCCGAAGAATGTTTTCCGGTTTACTAATTGGTAGATAATGCCGAATACATTGATGCTGACACGAGCAAATGGATGTAAAATGATTTTGAAGCGAGCCTCATTAGAAGATGCTCTAATTCAGTCAACAGGAGATGTCAACTCGTGGCCATGCGTGCTCGGACCCGACTGCGCAGCGCTGGCTTTTCCAGGTCTGTATTAATTACAGGGAGACGTGGGGCTCTTGGTGAGGCTCGTTACAGCCCTGGTGACAGGTTCTGTGAGTTGCCCTGTTAGAAGGCAGTAAATGAGTAATTAGTGATCTTGAAGAGCTCCTTTTGGCCTCTGTGCCATCCTCAGCCAGGTGAGGGTTGATTTTTTGAATCAGACTTTTGCTGGAAAATAGCAAAGAGAAGTAAACCAAGGTGGCTGGGGTGACCGAAGGTGGGCAGGGTGCCCAGGTGAGTTTCTGGAAGCAGGCACTGGGTTCAGAAGGTTTTCCAAAGGCCTGATTCTCCTGCTGTAACGTGAGCAGAATACGCTGCGATGTGCGAGGTGTTCCTTGGTGATCAGATCCTCAGAGTGGCTCCTGATGAGCAGTGACAGCCCAAAAGCATCTTGCTTTAACCCCAGAGAGGAGGTGGATTTTGTTGTTTCCTCAGGTAATAAATCCCTGCGGTGTCTGCTGCTCCAGGTCCCATTTATTGTACAGAGCAGGAGATTTTTCACTCCCCCAGATTAGGATCTGCCTTTTTTTGGGTCTTCCATCAATAAAATTAACTTTTCCTTTTCTCTGTGCTTCTATGAAGGATGTTGCTTTGCTCTCTTGCAGGCAGTGTCTGAAGTGTTGAATTCATAAAGCTGTATTTGCCCAGATCTCTTATTTTCATTCTCTGGAGACAAAGGGGGCAGTTGGTGCCTGTGCAGCCCAGTGTTAACCCTTTGTCCTTCAGGCTTTGTTTTGTGTGACAAATCACGGGGGAGATCCTACAAAATCTGATAATTCTATAGGAAAAATCCCCTACCTTGTGTATTTGGAAATGCTCAGAAGGGATTTCTGTAAGGTGATTGATTCTCAAAATGCAGCCAAGGACAGTGGGCATCAAGACTGGGGGAGCCCTAAGAATGTTTGGCAAAACACCCAAACCATCCAACCCAACCAACCAAAACATATTTTTGAGTAGAAATGGAGCAGTTTGGGGTTAACTTTTCTGGGAGTGAGTCCTCAATTTCCCGAGGCTGATCTCTGCAGGCACATGGTGGATAAAAGCTGCTGCGGGAAGAAAATGAGGGAGCAGAGTCCTTTACCAAAGCTGCTTTCCAGGCGAAGGATGATCAGGAAAAGCTCTTCCAGAGGGGGAGAAAACCTCAAAAAACCCCAAGCAATCAAGTTTCAGCTTTCCCCTGTCATCACAGGCTTGCCAGGGGCATTCAGATGGTAGCTGGAGCCTTGCTGAATTCTCACTAATGTCTAAAATTAATCAAAATGAGTGTTATCCATTTAGTGCATAATCCCTTCTGTAGGCTGTGTGTAGGCATAATCAAGGGATGCCAAATGTATTACATTACCTGGGATATTTGGGGATATTTTTATTCTACTCAAAGTAATCTGCAAGATCTGATATGAAGAGACACAAAAGGTTAGTTGAAAGCAGACAAGAACTGAATCATTGACTTGAGGAGGAACTGCATTGTGCGAGCTGTAATGCTCCTTCTTATTCATTACTGCAATTATAATTATGGAACCCAAAGTATTTAATTGGCCTCCCAGACTCTTCACACTGAATAGATTGCATTGTTACCATTTAAAAAAAAATATCCTCTTATGCATTGCAAATACATGTGTGTGTTGCTCTCTGGCTCTCAAGAGGTTTCTTTGTTTATGTGATGAGCCATTAACTGAATTAGGGATCTTTGCTGTGTTGTGTCAAACCAAAATCCAGCAGAAGAAGAATTCTTCCCTGGATGTCAGGTGATATTAGAAGCTCTAAAACCAGAACTTGATGCATTAAAACCACCAAAACCCAATGTAATCAGGGCTGTTCAGAGTTTTCAGAAATAGGAAATTCTGGAGGGTGGAGTCAGCACTTGGGGCTGAATTCCCCCCGCTCTGGTCCCATGGCAGGAGGGTGTGGGGTTGTGCCCACTGGTCCAGGATAATCCTGCTCTGGTTCAGCCAGGAAGAGCTGGCTCAGATTGGCTTGTTTTATGTGACTTTGTGTCTTGTGTGTGGAACAAACAGACACGTTTAATTACCTAGAAGTAATTCCGTCCGCGGGGCTCTCCAAATGCAGGCAAAGCCTGTTTGTTCTCCATTAACAGCACAAAGGTGCGGAAAGGTTTGTTTTTCCGCCCTCATTCCGGCATCCCTGGTGCCTCTCAGGCAGCATTTATTGTCGTTTCCCGATCTTTTAATGCCTGCACAAATGGAAGGACAGCGGGTTTGGATATCCCTGGCTCTCCAGTGCCCATCCAAAGGGTTCTTTAATGGAGCGTTCCGCCGGAATTGCCGCCTCTCCTCCTTGGCTGATCCTCGCCGAGGGGCGGTGGGGGACGGGGCTGGGATCGTCACACACAAAGATGCTGTGTGTAACACTTGGCAGAAGGACCTGAAATTGGATTACAAGCTCCTATTCCAGCAAGTAAACGTCCGCGGTGTTTTTTTATAGCTTATCTCTATTCATCTCTGTTTGCAGGCTCTGCTTGCCAAGCGTTAATGTAAACACTCTATTTTGAGATGTCGGTCCATTTGCCTTCTGGAAATCCTTCTTTTATAAGGTGGTAGTAAAGTCTGTGCATAAAACCAAAATAGCTCTGTGGTCATAACTGCACTGATGCCGCGTGGCTGGCGGCGCTGGGCGCCTCACCTGAGCTCTGGGGGTGACAGGTGGGGACAGGAGCAGCCAGGGCAGGGAGGCAGAGCTCTGTGTGTGTGTACAGATGTGTATATATATACATATATATGATTTTCTCTCTCCCCAGTGAGGCTGGAGATCTCTGATAGTTGAATTTGAAAGAATTAAATTGACTTTCAACTTATTGGACTCGCTTCCAGTACTCTCCTAGAAACAAATTTCTTGCGGTTGGTGCTCGGTGCAAAATGGATGATGGTGCAAACTCTTCAGGGGATTTAGGGAATGGTTTTATTGTATTGCTGGTTTGGCTGAAAAAATCATATATGGAAACATCACCTGAAAGAGATTAAAAAGAGAAAATGAACCAGTCTTGTGTGTCCAGCCAAGCAGTTGCGTATTCTGGTGGTGTAATATGTTGCACAATATTTTGGAAGAAACTGTAAATTCTGGGAAACATGGCCTGGAAAATGTGCGAAGAATGCCGGCGTTCTGTGAATGTGCAATCTGTGCAGCTCTCGGAGGGAACCGGGTGTCAAGTACTTAAGAATATTTACTGGTTCAGAGCCTTCTCGTGTTTATTTTGGGCTGCTTTGTGATTGGAAAAAAGCGTGAGGATTGAGATACTTCCTTGCCTCCTTTGGGAGGACCGACAGAAGTGAATGAGGAGATGAAGGCGGAACTTCCCAGCAGAGAGCTGTTTGTATGGGAATGAAGTGAAAATGTGCCTTCATAGCGTCGGGAAATCTGTAAATAAAACCTGTTTTTCTTCCTCTCCGTTTGCTCCAGTTTCCCGAAAACTTGTTTACATATTAAAGGGTGTTAAACTGTTTTCCTTTGTGGCAGGTCTTACTTAGAGCTGGGCTGAAGCGATGGGAATGAAAGGCTCCCATCGCTGCTGTGGATAGCGGGCCGGCAGTGTGACAGTCCCTGGGAATTGATTTGGCACGGAAAAGGAAAGATTCTTGTTATTTTCTGACATTGCCACGAGGTCAGGGGGTGAATGAAGGTACAGGAGAAGCTTCCTACACCCATGTGGGGTAGAGGGACAACCACTAAACAGGGCACCTTTCTGCTGCCCTCTGCTTGGCAATGCTTCCTGAGATGGGAATTTTCAGGTTGTTAGTGGTGTTGGTGTAGCAGTGGTGTCTGGAGGAGCTTGTTCTGGTTTAAAAATTTTGCCCCATTGACCACAAGAAAAGAGGGGTGAGAGGAAGGACATCCCTGGAAGTGTTCAAGACCCAGATTAGACAGGGCTTGGAGCAAGCTGGTCTAGTGGAAGGAGTCCCTGCTCATGGCAGGGAGTCTGGAACAGGATGGGCTTCAAGATCCCTTCAAAGCCAAGCCATTCCTGATTCTGTGTCACAGTAAAACCATGAAATTACATTAAATGTGAGACCCAATTGTGATTCCTTCTGAGAAGAGTCATGGTCAGGCAGGAGCCTGTGACTGAAACGTGTTCAGGTGGTGTTAGGAGTGGAAAGCAAAGCACAGCTCAATCACCCTGTTCAACAAACACATTTTTACTGGTCTGTAATACTTTGATGTTCTGTTGGACTCGCAGTCCAGGCCTGGGTTCTGCAGCACCCCTTGGCTCTCAGCCATCAGGGTCCTTGGGATCAGGTGTGCTCTGTGTGATCCTGTGAGCAATGTGTGCCATCAGCCTCCCTGGTGACAAATGGCAACTGTTGCTTAATTTTTATCCCCAATTATGTAGCTCCAGGACCCATTTTTCAGGTGGAATGTTGGAGCCATTAAGAAGAAATAAGTAAACTCTGCTGTATTCCATCATTTTTGGCAGGTACCCAGTGGTCTGTAGCCTTAATGTATGTGCATTTCTCTGCAGGTATTTTTCATAAAGCTGCTGCTGGGACTGTTTGTAGCTTCACTCAGGGCAGGAACGAGTGTTGAGTGAATCCACAGTCTTGGGTTGCTGTGATATCAAATGGAGTGAGGAGCAGAGTGTCCTTACCCTCTGTGAGGGGGACAGAATTCCTGCATCGTGTGAGCACGCAGGATTTCCCATCTTGGCTTCCCTTCAGTGAGAAGTGAGGCAGTGACTCGTGGGTGATCTGACATTTGCAGAGGTTGTGTGAGGGAATCTGGGTTGCCTTGGGAGAGCTGGCAGAGCCTTGGCCCCGGCTGCACTTGGGTGACCACGGGAGGTTTTGGTGAGAGGCCCAGTGGCTTTGCTGGGAATCTGTCCCCATGCTTTAAATGTGTTTGTGACCTTCCTAAGTGGAGAGAAGAGCTTCCAAAGTTTCCCTGATTCCTTAGCAGATGGATATTCACATAAAAACACCAGAACCTGCAAAGTGCTGCTGGGCTGGTGGGATGTGTGTCTGTCCTTGCTGCTTTTGATGTACCAAAGATGCACCTCTAGAGGAAGGGTGGGAGATTAGGATGTGTTCTGTTTTCAGAGGAGATTTTGTGCCAGATTTGTCAATTTAGACCTCTCAAAAAACTGCAGAAGAAGTTTACCAAAACACTTGCAAGGGTAACTAACATCAGCTATAAACTTGTTTTTAGCACTGGGCAGCAGAGGATCCAGACAGCCTCTGCATTAAAAAAAAAAAAAAATGCATCTGAAAACATCAAATTCTTCCTGGTATGAGCACCCAAGATCGTGGAAGGGTGGCTGCAAGAGATGATCTCTATTTCTGAGATAGGATCAGAACTATCAGATAGTTTCTAATTTGGTTTTGAAAGCCCTCCATTTGCAGGGGATCCGGTGACATTCCCGGCAGCTTTTGCCATGCTTATCTCTGCCGGCACTTCAGTGTTCCTAAGTTTTACAACTGTTATGTTTAAACCTTCCTCGCTGCAGAGGTGTGTGCTGTAAAATTGCTCGGTGGGATTTGGGCAGGTGTGTGCAGATTGCTGGGGCCAGCCCAGAGCTCTCCAGCTCCAGCCTGAGCCAGGAGACGAACAGAATTTAGCAAACCCCGTTCAGGATAATGTGATTTGCTGCAAGAGTCTGTATTTTTAGGATGTTTACTACAGAGGTCTGAAATTACGTGGGCAATTTGTTGCCCTTGACAAGAGAAAATGTATCTCCGGTGAAATTTCATACTAAAAGCAATCTTTTAATGGACCTTTTCCTTCCGAGCGGGGTCTGTAATGGCCCTGCCTGGGCTGTAAATCACCGTGCTCCCCGTGCCGGCCTGGGGCCGCATGGTTCTGTTCTCTGGGGAGCAGCTCTGGCACTGCAGCCCAGCTGGGATTGTTGTTTGCTGTGGGTGCAGCCCAGGATCTGCAGAAAAGAACCCTCCTGGTGCCAGGCTGGGGCTCCAGCAGTGTCCCAAGACTTAAAATCCTGCTCTGGTCAGCACTGCCAGACCCAGGGGGGCTCTGAGCATCCTCTGCTGCCCAAACCAGACCCAGGGGGGCTGTGAGCATCCTCTGCTGCCCCAGCCAGACCCAGGGGGGCTGTGAGCATCCTCTGCTACCCCAACCAGACCCAGGGGGGCTGTGAGCATCCTCTGCTGCCCAAACCAGACCCAGGGGGGCTCTGAGCATCCTCTGCTGCCCAAACCAGACCCAGGGGGGCTCTGAGCATCCTCTGCTGCCCAGACCAGACCCAGGGGGGCTCTGAGCATCCTCTGCTGCCCCAACCAGACCCAGGGGGGCTCTGAGCATCCTCTGCTGCCCCAGCCAGACCCAGGGAGGCTCTGAGCATCCTCTGCTGCCCAGACCAGACCCAGGCGAGCTCTGAGCATCCTCTGCTGCCCCAACCAGACCCAAGCAGGCTGTGAGCATCCTCTGCTGCCCAGATAACCAGGCGTGCAGTGTCCAGGGGCCCCGTTGGGGAGTGGGAGCTGTGCAGAGCAGCATCCCCAGCACACCTGGGCTGTGCTTCCCCTTCCCCATCCGGCCCCTCCTGTCCCCCCGGAGGCTCCTGGTGCATCCACAGCCCTTCTGTCCCGGGCCAGGTGTCAGAGCACAGAAATGTGCTTTCACATCCCCGGGACTTGCTGGGACAGCTCCTGTGCTCAGACACATTTCCTTGGCAATCCAAGGAATTAATGCTGGGTTTTGTTGACCCACCTGTTCGGGGGGAGGTTTTTAATTACCTTTTTGGTGGCTGGCCAGCAGGATAATGCCTCTACATGTTCCTTCTCCTCTTGTTTGGTTCCCCCAGCTTGAACACAAAGCAAGCATTAAATTGCCTTTTCAGAAGTGTGGCAGCCTTTGGAAGGGGCGCCTGCTTTCCCCTATCCGAGTTGTATCTCACACCCCGGGGTGCCAGGAAGTGGAATTTCAAGGGGAAAATCTCAGCAAAGGTCCCAGAAGGAGCTGGCAGCCGGGATGCTGCAGCAGTGCTCGGAGCAGGCAGGGAGAGGCTGCCTGGGCACCAGCTGGGACTGAGGGAAGGAAGGAAGGAACTCTGGTACCTGCTGGCATGTTTGGGCACAGCCTCCTGTGGAAGCTGGCAAATGTGCCGTCCTGAGGAGTGTTTATTCCGGTGTGGATCAGCAGCAGTGCCCTGGCAGGGTGGGTGAGCTGTGCCTGCTCGAGGCTGCACAGATTCCCAGTGACAGCAGCAGGGGACTCTGTGCCCAGCCAGGCTCCAGGAGCTGCACTCTGCTGAGAGATTTTTCCATGCTTTTACCCCAGGTGCCCTTTTGTTTCCTCCTCAGTTGACTTTTTGGTGTCCACTGCCTTTCATAACCTGTCCTTTGCCCCTGGAGCTGGCAGTTCCACGTGTGCTCCCTGTGCTGGCCCTGGTGGCTCCACTTTAGGGACAGGGATGTGATGTCCAGGGGACTCTGGGGACTCCCGTGGGGGAGCAGTGCAGGGATGAGCAGGGCTGGGCATGGCTCAGGTTTAGCTGCTTTACTGCCAGCTCTGCAGCCCCTCCTGAGCGCCTGCCCTCAGACCAGACCCGTCCTGTCTGCAAAAACTGAAGGTGAATGGTTGTGACAGAAGTGCCAAACTCCTCTAGAGCCCTCCCTTTTCTCCCCAGCTGCCTTGTCAATGCAGCTGCTCTGGATGCTCGTGGCCAGGGCTGGTGGCAAACCCTGCAGCAAGGATGTGCTGGGGGCTGCTGCCTGGCTCTGAGGGGAAGCCAGTGTGAGTTTGCTGAGGTCCCACATGCATGGATTCCCCCTTCCACATGCGTGGATTCCCCTCCCCTGACTCCTTCCTGCCAGAGCCGAGCACTGAGAAGCACTGGGGTGTTCTGGCAGGGATTTCGGTCTTGCTGATGGGATGGTTCCCTTAGCTCTGGGGGTGTCCCTGACAGGGGGGGTCCCAGGGGAGTTGGGCAGCTGTGGCAGCACAGCTGGGTTGGAGCAGAGCTGGGGCAGCTGGAGCCACTGCCAGCACAGTCAGAGATTGCCTCGATGCAGAGAGAGGATAACTCTGACCTTCCTCTGAGGGCTGTTAAGGATTAATGTTTGCACAGGGCTTTGAGTATGTCAAGCTTTATGTAAATAGCAGTTATGACTCTTTTATTAATGCCCTCCCCCCCAAGTAAATAACCCGTGCTGTGTGTGGCTGCTTGCTGCAGCAGGGGAAGGCAGCGAGGCTGGGCTGGGCTGGTGCAGCCCCCTGTCCCCTCCCAGGGCCACCCTGACCCCAGCCACATCTGCACCCCCCTCCCAGTGCCGTGCTGGCAGCCCAGTTAGGCAGAGGTGCAGGTTTGCAGCTGCCCTGCCCAGGTGTGTGACCCAGTCCTGTCCCTGGGAATGCAGCAGGGGACGTTTCCAGCAGCCCCTCAGGACATGCCACCCCCCTACTGCCAGGAATTCTTTGGAGACTTCGCAGAAATGATTATGTCCCTCCGAAATGCCAGTTCCAGGTCTAAATGTCCTGCCATTTTGTGCTGCACAGTGTTCTTGTGCAGAAGAAGATCTACATTCATCCGTGTCACTTTGGACTCCGTGTTCCGTGAATTTATGACTTGGTTTGTTCTTAATGTGAGATGTTTAGAGAGGAGGATTAGCCTCTGGGGTTTAGCTCCTCTGCCCTTGTGTTTGTAATCAGGCAAAAACATCATTAGAAGAGATCTCAGTGAAGGGTTTAAGGTGTGAGAGTGACAGGGGTGTTTCACTGCTGAGTTCAGGAGCTCATTTCCAAAACTTACTGTTGTGCCTAAAACCATGGAGGGTGGGAATTGGCTCCTTGCCAGTTAGTTACTTAAGTTTAAGAGATCTTTGCATTCAAATTACTTATCTGGAGTGCTGGCAGGCTAATAAATTCCAGGGACTGTTCTAAATATTGTCAATCTCCAATGTAATCCTATTAAAATAATTGAGTATTTTCAGGGTAAAGAATTCCCTCATCCTCTGTCCCCAACACACAGGAGACAACATGAAAGGCAGCCTGGAGTGTCCTCTGCACATCATTGAGCAGACACAGCTGAGATTCCTGGCTGTGGGGCTCTGAGATTCCCAGCAGCCAGGACTTGGAGAGGCAAACGCTCATACCGAGGCGGTCTGCGTTCCAATTTTGTGCCTTTTTCATGGATAGGAGTGGGTTTTGCCCTCGTTCCCTGTTTGATTTGGCCTGCTGCACCTTGATTTCGGTGTTATCCCCTGGGGTTTGCTCCTGGAATGCAGGGAATGCCAGAGCTCACTGTGCCTGCTCTGCCCGTGTGTCCTGTGCCGTTCCCGGTGCATTCAGTGCGGTTGGGGCGTGCTGAGCCCGTGCGTGTCTGATCCTCAGCAATTCCTCTCTGGAATAGCTGGCAGCAGAGCCCTGCCTGTGCTGTGGCCCCAGTTAAGAGGTGGATCAGATCTCTGGATCCCGTTCTTTCAGCTGAGCTGGGACAATGGACCCTCCCGGTGGCGATGCTGCCGGAGCAGCCCCCAGGACATCAAACGCAGCCCCCGTTGCTTTTTCAGACGAGACAGTTTCTCCAGTTTGCCTTTTGATAATCTTCAAATGCAGGCCTGACCTGAATTTACAACACGGAGGAAGAAAACGGAGAGGAAAAATATCTCCCGACAGCTTTTAAGGTGTCTTTGACAGCAGCAAACTAAAGAAAATAAGCACGAGTTCTTCCCTTCCCCTTTGCTTTTGTAGGTCACTTCAGGGGAAATCTGAGCAAATCAGAGAACTTCAAAAACAACCTCCAGCCCAATCGCTTCCCCCAGGCACCCAAACCCCCCCTGCACACAGCCCACAAACCTCACATTATCCTTGGCAGCCTGGTGTGAAAACCATCTTGGAATAACTCGCCACAAAGAGGACATGAAGTTCCTTGGCTTTGGCAAAGTAAACAGGTTTATTTTTGTTTGCAGGAGGTTTTGCAGTGCAGCGCCCTGGCAAAGCTGGCCTGCCATCTTTTCCTTGCCTGGATTTACCCTTGGGCCCAGCAAGTTTGCAGGATGAGGTCGCTTGGGGAGAGAGTGGGGGGCTCCTTGGTGGCTCCTGTCACCTGAGCCCTCATGGCCCTGAGGTGCCACATGGTTTGTTTTTGTGTGGAGCAGCAGCCCCAGCACTCCATCCCTGGCACACGCTCCATTTCCAGGTGTGGGTTCCCCTGGCTTCCAGCTCCATTCTCAGGTGTGGGTTCCCCTGTGTTCCAGCTCCATGGGTTCCCCTGGATTCCAGCTCCATTTCCAGGTGTGGGTTCCCCTGGATTCCAGCTCCATTCTCAGGTGTGGGTTCCCCTGGGTTCCAACTCCATTCCCAGGTGTGGGTTCCCCTGTGTTCCAGCTCCATGGGTTCCCCTGGGTTCCAGCTCCATTCTCAGGTGTGGGTTCCCCTGGGCTCCAGCTCCATTCCCAGGTGTGGGTTCCCCTGGGTTCCCCTGGTTTCTGCGGTGCTGCTCTGGGTGAGGCAGAGCAGAAATCTCCCATAACTCAGCTGAGCCTGCCCCTGCAGTGATGGAGGTGGCTGGGGATGATGCAGAGCCCATCCATCCACGCTCCCACGGAGCTGGGCTGGGAGGGGCTGCTCACCTGAACCTGGGAGCTGCTGGCACTGCTCCCGTGTGTGTCAGGGCTGCGGGGAGGGATGAGCCATTATTCCTGAAATATGGGCTCCCTGGCCTCTCGGGGGATGAGGAAAAGGCTCTTTGCTGCAGCGAGGGCGTCGGGATAACGCCCCGGCGCTCTCACGGCAGGATGTGGCTCCATAGATTTTCTCCTGGCTGGTTTTAAAATCAACCTAGCAGATACAGCTGATAAATGATGCTTCAAAGCTGCTTTGGGGTGTCTGGTGGTTTTGGCTGGAATGGTTTATGTGCTTGAATCATGAGTTGAGTTCAGCCTGGCCAGTGGCAGCAGGGCTGCTCTGGGCACTGCCCCGTGTGTGGGGCACAGGGTGGTGTTGGGCAGAGAATGAAGGAGTCTCTTGCAGGGTTTGGGGAGCAGGTTTTGCTTTGCTGTGGCTTTCAGGGAGCTGCAGTGGGCTGGAGGCAGCTCTGGGGGTCTGTCCCAGCACTGTGTGTGCGGTGGTTTCGGCAGGAGGGGTTTGCCTCCTCCTTTGGAGCAGCACAAATCCAAGGCTTTCCCTCTAAGTAGGGCTGAGGAGCCTCTGGAGGTGTGGGTGCCGTATCTCAGCGTTTTCTTCTCCTTTGCTCAGCTTCCCACATCTTTTGCCCTTACAAAGCAAGATGGAGTTTATTGTCTAATCACCGAAGCTGCCGAGTCAGGACTTGTGTCCAGGGTGATCGTTGTCAGTGCCAAGAAACAGAATTGAGCAAAATTAAACCCAGACCTGATTAGTGACCTACTTACAGGATGGGGAAGGTGCTGAGATTCTGGCTGAAGAGAATTCAAATTCCCTGTTTCATTGTATTTCCTTGATTAATAATAAGTGAGTGAAATATCAGTCAAGATTTTTTTTAAAGCGAGGAAGCAGATTTAAAACATTACATTTATTTTACCTTGGGAGAACTTAATTAGCTGTCAACAGCACAACACATGAGTGGTGACTTTTGAATGAAATTATGAAATCTCTGCTCCTGAGGCATTTTTCTCCCTCCTTCCAAGGCAGAGGGAAACACAACAGATATGTTTAGGTAAAAGCAAAGTAATTTTTAGGAGAATGCTTTTGCCTTCACTGTTTTCTTGTATTAATTACAGAAGTATATAACCCTTCAGTTCTGATTGGAATGTGAGCAACCAGCACAACCAGGTTATTAAATCAGGTTGCAAATCCGAGATCAGGGTCATGTGGTTCTCTGTTTGATGGGCTGATTTCTTAAGTGATTGAACTTCTATCATTCCACTGGATACCATGGTAATTTACTTATTTCGCAAATGTGATAAATAAACCACAGCCAGCAAATCACTCCAGTGGTCCTAATTTAGAGCTCCTGGCTTTTGCTGACACATGATGGGAGCATGGCAGGGCTCTCAGGGAAATGGATGTGCTCAGGAGCCAAGGAGAACAAGGTGGTTTGGAGTTAAAATATCAGAAGCCATCAAAACCCAACCCACTGTCCTGGCAGGAGCAGCTGCCCCTCCTGGGGAGCTTTGGTTTGTTCCTGGGTCAGCAAACCTCCGAGTGTGGCTTCATTTGTGTGGCCAAGTTGCTTTTCTCAAGAGCTTTGGATAGGGAAGGGAGATGGATGGATGGATGGATGGATGGATGGATGGATGGATGGATGGATGGATGGATGGAGGTTACAGGCAATGGAGTTTCCCAGTAATTCTCTTTCTTAAATCTTCAGAAGTCATTTGAATGTACCTAAAGCTGTGGTTTCAGGAGGGGCTGAGCACAGGAAGAGAAGGAACCCCAATATTAGGATCCTACGGAAAAAATCTGCCAAAAGGTTTGAGGAAATGCTGAAAAGCTGAATGTTTGTGTGAGAGTGACCCTGAAATTGAGCTGAGAGAGGTCATCGGTGTTAATTGCCTGGGTAGCAACAATTGTTACAAAGTGTAGCACCCACATACTTAAAAAATATAAATAAAATTGACATGTGAAGCATTCCTGGGGCGAATTTGCATTTCAAAGAGCTTCCATGGGACAAAGATCTGCTGTTTGCGGGCAGTGCTGGGCTGCGGGGTTTGGCATGTTTTCCTGTTAAAGTGTGGGTTAACCTGTAGATGGTGGGGACTGGGAAACATCGATAAAGTCCCACTGTGGCTGAAGCCCCTCTTGTGCACCCGTGGGGATGGGCGTTCACTGAGCCTGCTTGGAATCAGAGAAAAAAAAAGGATGGTTCTGGCAAAGCATTTAATACAGAATATCAGGTTGTTTTTTCAGTCCAGATCTCACCTTCAGCATCCCTGTCACAAGTCCCCACAGACCTTCTGATTGAGATTCCCTGCTCTTCCAGGAGACGGGGAAAGGACGAAGAGCTGCCCACGTTTTTGTGGCGACTTGTGACAAACAATTTCAAATCTGGCAGCTGCAACAAAATTGTTGGCTGTACCCTGCCACCACTCTGGGGCTCAGGAATGTGTTTTTGTAGCAGATGGAGCTATTAGTTAGCTGTGCTATCTTGAAGAATTGCTTTCCCAGGTAATCAGCTCTGCTCATTTAGGATGTCGTTTCCCCACCTCGATATGTCAGCCGAGGAAGCGGGAGTGATTAATCACTGCGGCTTGGACACTGCACAGGAATAACTGCGTGGAGGGAATCGTTCTGCCGAGCACCAATGCCACAGGGACTTTAAAGTGCTCTGATGCAAAGCAAACAAGATGGAAAAGATGACCGTGATGCTTCCTGATGGCTGTGTGGCACCCTGAGAGTTTCTGTGGCAACCTGAAGATTTGCAATTCATGGGGAGCCTGGAGTGAGACAAAACTTTCCAGGCTGGGCTGTGGCTGCTGCAGAAGGGCCAGCACCAGCCCCGCTGCCTGGCAGGATCCCCCTTTTGCCTGGCAGGATCCCCCTTTTGCCTGGCAGGATCCCCCTTTTGCCTGGCAGGATCCCCCATAGCCTGGCAGGATCCCCCACACCGGAGCTGCACACCCAGCACAGCCGCCGGAGGGACGGACAGACAGACGGATGGACGGATGGACACCTTCCACACTCCCCACCAACTCCTGCTGAAGGCTCCCTTGAAAGGTTCATTGAGAATCAGCTGTTGATCCCCACCACAGACTCTGCCTCAAAGGCTGGGTTTGCTGGACCGAGCAACAAAAATACCGTAAAAGCAGCACGGTTTTATTCTTCCTGGTTTAAAGGCTGAAAAAGAGATTTTGTTTTTTTCAATTACTGATACTCTTAAATTACCAGCAAAGAAGGTTAATCCTTTTTTTTTTTTTAATTATTATTTTCTGGCAGATCTCAAGCTTAAGCCTGCTGGTGGCTGCCTCTATTTTTATTTCACCCCTTCGAAAGCAGTTTGGGATATTTTGCAAGACTTAGTGTTGCCATGTGCCCTATAAACATAAGATGCAAAATAGGGCAGTCTGGGATTTGGGATAGAGGGAGTATCAGCTTCAGCTCTGAAGTGTAACCAAGGAATTTAAACTTGTTGTTGGGCAGCCTCATCTTGTGAGGAACATGCAGGATTTTCAGCCTCATCCCTCCTTGTAGCAGCCTTTTACCACTCACCTTCCCTGCTGGGCTGAGCTCTCCATGGCAGCGTGCTCCTCAGGCTTTTCCTCGTGGGGAGGGATTCTCCAGGGCTTGGATGTGCTTGGAAGGAGAAAGATGAAGGGACTGGTGGTGTCCCAGAGCTCAGTGCATCAGAAAATAGCTGCGGAGGGGTTTGTTGGCTGCTGGGGTGAGTTAGAACAAGCTCAGGTGGGTGGAAGGCAGCAGAGCAAAGCTGTGCTGAGGGAATTCCTGCAGCTCGGCTTTGCAAAGCCAGCACCTCGGAATACAGACACTGGGACTGCACCAGCAGCACTGCTTGGTGACCATGAGCTTTAATCCATTTCAGACTGGGCTGTACAGCCTTTGGAGAACCTGCATCATAAAAATTACAGCAGCATTAAACCTTGTGCCGTGAGCTTTATGGTGGACGAGTGGTCCTGCAGGAATTTATTGCGGGAGCTGATCGGTGGCTGTTATGTGGCCACAGCAGCTGGTGCCAGCACGGTGAGCGTGTGGCATGTCCATCATTCCTGCTGCCACGCTGCTGCCTTTGGGAGAAACTCTTGCAGGAGCTTTCCAACTTCATCTGAAACTCCTTGGGATGATCTCCTGGGCTGCCCAGCTCACAGCGTGTCGCTGTCCCCACACTGATGGTGACACAGAGCTTTCCTTGGCCCTTCCTGCACCTCATCCTGAGGGCTTCCATAAACCCTGGACAAGGCCAGGCATCTTTCCCTAAGTCTGACACAACCACGTTGTGCAGAACCAGCTGGGTGAGGCATTGCCCAGGAATGCAGAGCCCCGGATGGGTTGTTCGGGGGAACCTGGCAGCCTCCTCCAGGTGCCCTGGGTTGTGCAAGTGAGGATATTCACCTCAGAGCCTGTCGGGGAACTCATCTTCTTCCCACCTAGCTCAGTCATGGCTGTTTCTGAAAAATCTTCCTGTTTATTTTCAAAGCACCCCGTGCCTGTAGCAGAATTTTGAAGTTAATTGCCTGGATGCAGACAGCACGGAAGGCGGAGTGTTACAAGGAGATAGCTGGAGATAGAGGCTGAGAAAATAACCTCAGGGCATCTGCCTGTGAGCAGGCATGTAAAAATACTAATTTTTGAACTTTTGACTTCAAATGGTTTGTGTAAAAATGTTTAAGTATTTTTTTCCTCTCAGATTTGATCTTTTTGAGTCACAAGACCTTTTTGTGGTTGGCAGGGCTCCTGTAACATATTTCTTTTTAAATGATCTCTGAAGTTGTTGAGTACACGGGTATGAAAGTGCCTGATGGAAAGCTGTACAATTTGTTCAGGCAGGAGCATAGAATGAGTTTCTTTTCAGTGGAAACTGAGTTGGCTTTTTGAAGCTCCTCTCGCTGCTTGAGAAGAGATTTTCTATGTGAGGGCTCAACTGCTGCTTTGTGGCTCTTCCCAGCGAGCCTGTGAACAGCCCTGTGTGGAAGTACCCTCGGGGGTGTGCACTGACAGGTACAATTTGGGGCAGCCTGGTTTTTGAGAAACTGGAAACTTTCCTAGACTAAAAAATGAAAAATGCAGGGGTGTGGGCCCGGTTGGAGATGTTTCCATGTCAACTCCAGAGTTGTGTCTGTGCCCCATCTGCCGGCATCGTGACGGGCGAGCTCCTTGGCTCCTGGTTCCCCGCCTGTTTGGGCTGAGTAGGAGCATCCCAGCACACGGCACTGCCCCAGACTGCAGCTGAGTCACAAACGCTTCAGCTCCCTCCTTTGGCACTTCCCACACGAACACTCAGAAATGGTCCCCAGGATCCCAAAAACGGGAACTTCCCATGGCAGGGAGAGAGCTCTGAAGAGCTCTCCTTTTAGATAGGTGTGTAAATAAATTAAAAACCAAATCACTCACCGTGATGGCAGGGAGCTGCAGTCTGCCCATCCAGCCCGTGCCCCTTGGGGTGTCCTTTCAAACCTCCTGTGGGTTGCAGAGGATGTTTCCTGGGTGCTGGAGGTGACTTTGTTCCTCTGAGTCTGACTCTGGTGTTGTCTTGAGGCAGGGGCTGGAACATCAGTGTGCCTGCCCGTGTCCTTCGCCAGCATTAACCGCTTCAGTGTAAGTAACTTGGAGCTAAGAAACACAACAAAATGCTCCTGGCGTGTTTCATAAATCCATGAAAGTTGTGTTTCAGTCTTGGTCTCATTCTCTGGGAAATGGTAACATGCACCAAAGGATTTTTTGCTAGTCTTGACTCTGGTTTTGACCTAATACAGCAAAAGCACAAGGACAAGAGAGCAGAAATATGAAATGGAAAATGGAAGAGGTGTCTTGTTTGCACATGGTGCTTGGCAGGCTGCCCTTGGTGACGGGGGCTCATCCCCCTGTCCCTGCAGCTTTCCCAGCTCTCCCAGTTACAGCTGAGCACATGGCAGAACATTTTGCTGAGTCTAGGACTTAATGAGGGGCCATGTTGGGAATAGAGTTGTGCTCCCAGACTGGAGTTCATGGTGGAGTGTACCTTTAATATGAAGTGACACTTGTCAAAACAAATGAGCGAGATTTTTATTGCATGTTCACTCGCTTGTAAAATTCGCTAGTCTGCAGTGGCTCTTAATCACCGCCGTGAATTAGCCAGGTCCTCCTGCAGTTCAATTACTGGTGTGTCATGTTTAAATTCTCCCTTGATGAACTGATGGTGAGATTATACGCACGGTTTCATAATAGGTAACGGGCAAAATACAAACACAGGAGGGGAGCACAGATGGTGCAAAGTGCTTAATCCACAGCAAGGAGAGGCACGGTGGCTGCTGGAGCGGGACGTGGGGGGAGCTCTGGGTCACCACAGCCAGTTGTGGCTCGGGTGAAGGCAGGGATGTGGCCTAGACCAGGATGTGGGAACCGCATGTTGGCCTGACAAAAGGGACAGGCAGTGCTGGCCTTGCCATAGCCAGCATTCCTTCAGGTTGCCTCCGTGTTCCAGTAGCATCGTCACTGGCACTGGGCTCTCCTTGCTGGTGGCACCATGCTGTGCCATGTTGGTTTTTGACAATGGCCGTGGCCAGTCTGATATAAAATCACAGGGACAGAGGAGTGGCCGAGGATGCAGGCTTTGGGAGGCTGGTTTTTCCCTCTGCTGTTGCTCCCGTTCCCGAGCGCGCTCCCGCGCCGTTCCACGGAGCCGCTCGTGCTAATTGTTCCAGGCAGCGCTCGGGCGCGGGCTGAGCCCCAGCGTTTAACCAGAGTGGCAGGTGGAGCAATAGATAACGTTGAACTGCAGCTCTGTGCTGATGCACTCCCACAGACCGTCTGCCTTCCCTGGGCGCTCCGGGGCTGGGCAGCGGCGCTGGCCGGGCCCGCGGCAGCTGCAGGCTCACCCGTCTGGAGACAGCCACGGAGCCTCCCTTGTCTTGACCTCTTGCTCAAAATGAAATTCTTAATTACCAGGGAGCCGATGACTGAGTCATGCCGCGCGTTGTCAAGGAGACAAATAAAGCCCGTTGAACTCGCAGAGATTGTGCTGGAGAGACTGGCACGGTTCCTCCTTGTTCTAGAAGCACTCTGAGGCGGTGCAGGCTTCCAGATGTTCTGTACAGCTGCTGCCTTTACAATATAGATTTCAAAATTACGTACAAAAAAGCAAACTCGTTCCCTCGTCTCTTATCTGCGCTCTGGAAATTCTCTGCTTACCTTGATAATGTGGTTTTCTAAGAAGCCACCTTGATAATGACCAGAGGAGATGAGATGAGATGCAAGAAGTCGTAATTGGAGAGGAAATAACATTTAAGAAGTGGGAAATTGAAGATGCTTTCCTGATGCTGAACAGGTCTAACTGATCTCCATAAAGTTTCCATAGAAAATTGAAATTAGAGTGTTAAGTCCAGGGCTTTAAACTTCACACCGAGCTGTTAGAGCATGGTAAAACTGGGGGTGGAGTGAGTGTTGCCACATCTCTGAGCAAAGGATGATCAATACCCTGAAAGCTTGGCCCCTCTGCTGCAGTTTGGTTACCCAGGAAATGCCATCCTGTGCCTGTATCCCACTCGGGGCTTGGAAGGATCCAGATGCACGTGCCCGTCAGCCTGGCTGCTGAAATTAGAGGTAACAAATTATTGATAATTAGGGCTGTTTTTTTTGTTTTACCATTGCAAAAAGTGAATTTATAAAAGCCAATTTATTTTTATCTCTGGCCTCGGGAACTCCAAAGCAGTTGTACTTATTCTTAATTGCTTGTTTTATGGGTGAAAATGAAGCTGGGATGTAAACGACGGCACGGGGGGGCTGGGAGAGAGCTGCTGCCATGCTCAAACCACGGGGAGGAAAACTGGCACTGAGGATCGCCCAATACTCCACAAATTCCAATTTTTATTAAGTTTAACAATGCAACCGTTTCCAACCATCCTGGAACTAAATATAGTAATGAAATTTTATTTGAAGTCAGGAACATTATCGAGATATGACTTGATATGTGTAAGATACTGCACATCACCAGAGTGGTACAGATTGTGTTAAATGGGCCTGAAATAATCTTCAGGAAAGAAAATCGTTTTCTATTCTCCTTGACACAAAGTGTTTGTCACAGATACGCGTTCTTATCCACGTCTTGTTAGTGAAATCGTTATACTTTTCATTACAACTTTTATGCAAATATGCTGGTTTTCCTTGATTAGGTTTACATGAATAAGCTGTAATTGTAGGCTGAGGTGATATTAATGCGCAACAATTAAATACGTAATTACTGTGTGTAATTGTGGTGTGAGGGGTGGCACCCTGTGCTGGCACAAGGTTTGGGGTCTGGGCTGGGGTCCTGCTCGTGGGGCTGCTGTGATGTGTCCAGTATCCAAAATATATGAAAATAAAAGAAGCGTGAGATCACGGGAATGCTCTTGCAGTATCTTGCTGCTGCCCGGTATAAAGAGTTGGATTGTTTTCACTTGTCCCACTTGCATTCCTCCTTTTGCCCACCTAAACACGTGGAGCCCTTGAAGTATTATATTTAGGGATACTTTTGTTCCAGGCAGCTGCTTGTGCCTGCTGTAATTCCTGTTAATCTCTGTGTCCACAGGGCTCACTGGAGCAGCGGGTGGTTTCCCTCTCTGTGACACTTTGCTGCGTTTGCAGTTGGTGCTGCAGAGGAAATACAAAAAAAAAAAAAAGCCAAAAGGAAAAGCTCAAAAGGAGAAATACTGACCTGTGGGTACCTGCCAAAATTGTCCTTTTGGCAAGCAGTCAAATGTCTAATGTCTAATGGAGGTGGCAGTGAGCCATTCTGGTGCTGGGGATACCCAAGTGCCGCCCTGGAAGCATCTTGGAGGCTCTGTTACTGCTTTGGAGTCCCCAAAGTGCTGGGCTGAGGTGTCAGTGTCCCCAGCCACAGGGCTGTGCTGCTCCAGGTGACCATCAGCAGTGCAGAGATGTCCTGGCAAAGGCAGGTGTTCAAATGTCTTTGCCTTTTTTTGTGTGCAACCAAAGCTCCCACAGCTCTAATTCCTTTATTTTTGGTTTTGAGTGGATTTTTCTGTTGTTTTTTTTCTGATAAGGCAGCGAGGCTCCTCTGGTGGCCCCTTTTTGGGGAGTGCAGCCCCTCCTTTCCCTGTGCTGTGCTGGGACCCAGCACACCAGAGCACAACTCACTATCTGCAGCCTGAAGAATGAGTTATTGTGCCGCCAAGAATTGTTTGAAGAATTAAAATTGACCCATTTCCTTCAGGCACGGGCAAGTTAATACTCGGGAGTGTTAACATCGTAGGAGTGATTTGAGAAGTATTATTCGTCAAATCCCTCTGCTCATATGTATGTAGGTATAAATAAAAAGGCCTCAAAGGTTGTTTCAGCATTTATTAACCTCTCCTCCTCTTCAGGGGCTTTACTTGGCCAAAGCTTTATCTGGTTGTGTGTTTTTTTCTGAGTTTGTGGAACTGGAGGAGCAGCCGTCAACACCTCCCTGGATTGAAACTTGTCTTTGTCCAGGGTTTTATATCCAGGTCGCTACATTTGTGCTAATTTTGTTTTCATGGCTTTTTTTAGGTAAGTGAACACGTTCAGAGGTGGGATTTGAGCGCTGGTGTTTGGCACGGGGCAGGTTCGGGCTCGGACAGCGGATCAGGGAGTTGTCAGCCAGGAGATGCTTCATTAGTAAGTCTGAAAATGATGAGTTATAAAAAGGTGCTTCAACAGCTTTTGGAGATTTTCTGGGATTCTCGTGTTTGGATGAGGAAAGGAGGACTTAGAACTTTTCCTCTCATGACACTGTAGGGAAAACCCAAACAGCCCTCCCGGTCTTGTGATTTCTGTTTCTGATTTTCTGTAGTATATTTAGGAGTGTAACTCTTCAAGGAGTAGTTTTTAAATACAGCTGGATTCCTGGGCTTGGGAGTGTTCTCCAACCTCGTGTTGAAAGGGAGCATGAGGAGGTAGGAGGCAGCAGGGGTGGTTTGTTGTTTTTTTAAATAATGCTTAATCTAGAATTAAATTCAGAGGAGTGCCTGGAGAAAATGAGATCTCTCTGATCAGATGCTCAGAATACTTTTTGTCTTCTCTAATAAGCAAGAAAAGCTAGTAGAGGGAATTACATGCTGGAAGAGGAATTTTAATAGCAGCAGATATGCAAAAAAGGAGGGATCTCAGGTGGATAGGAAGTGCAGGCTGGTGAGCAGGAGGAGATCCTTTCCCAGCTCCAAGAGCACGAGTTTTTGTGGCACAGACACAAATCTGGTGTTCCCCAGCAAAGCCAGAGGAGGTTTTCAGTCCCTGCCTGTTGTGGGGAGACTCCCAGCTGGAAGGAGCAGGAGGAAGCAGCATCCCCATCTCCCTGTAGCAGCCTGGTTCTGCGGGGTCTGCGGCATTGACTTTATCCACTCTCAGGTCCCCTACTCCTTTGGCTAAGGGAAGGCATTTAACCTTGAAGAGTTTCCCGTGAGAGACCCTTCCCTGCCTTTAGCTCCTTGTCTGAGTGTGCTGCATTTTACCAGCCCTGTCACCACCCCCAGGCAGCTGAGTGCAGAGGGGAAGATCCTCCTTTTCCCGAGGCGTGGGCACACTGCAGGAAAACAGAAGCATCTCACAGTGGGCACAGATGCTCCCAGTGTCTTTTTGCCTGTGAATCTGGTTAAATAACACAGGGTTTTGCTGCAGGTGCCATTCGAGGTCGGTTATTCGGCAGCACTGTAACTAATTCCAATTAAAGCAGAAAGCTTTTCCCATTTTTTTAAAAATAGACTTAAAAGCTTTAATTTGCTGCAGTGAGCTGCAGCTCCTGGCCTGGGCAGAGTGGTCTGGAAATGTTCCTTGCTCCAGTAATGCCCCCCTGAGCTCAGGAGCCCAGGCTGCATCTCCCAGCCTCAGCATTCCAGAGGAATGGGGACGGGGGCTTGGGCAGGCGTTGGGCACCTCCGTGTCTGGGGAGAATCCAGACCTGTGGAGAGGGCTGGGGAGGGGGAGAAGGGAAAAACAGGAACAGAAGCAGGAGAAATTGTGTTCCCAAAAGCCGTGTGTGCTGTGGGAATCCCGTTGTGGAGCAGCAAGAGCCGCGTGCCTGTGCTCAAACACGGCGATAAACGCTTCCATCTGAATTCATGATTCTGGGGCTTTTTCGTGGAGTCGCTAATTATTGAACATAACTGCTTATTCATAATTTCTCTTCTCCTGCCTGATAGCCCTAATCCCGTATTTGTGCCGCTGTCATTCCCATGGCAACAGACTGGTGTCTGAGGCAGAAGATTATTAAATACCGAGCAGCACATTAAAATAATGGGCAGGTTCCCACTTCGAGACTTTCGCATGGGGGCAAACTTCAAAAAAAGAGAACACTTGCACAAAAAGCAATTTACTTTGGCAGTAATGTTCTCTATTCCCACAGCTCTCACTGGAGAGAGCTGTTTGAGGAGCAGCCCGCTGCCTCGCAGCCCATCTCCTGCTCCTCCCGCTTTGCGGAGAAATCCTCAGCTTATGTTTATGTCATCAGTCTGTTGCCATGGAAACCCTGTCACAAATGTATCGTGACCTCACAACGGGATGGCAAAGGAGGAGAATGTGGGCTGGAAGACGACATTAGGAATGATCAGCAGCAGGGGAAAAACAGCCCCAGGTCTTGGGAGATGCAACAAAATAAAACAGAGAAGGAACCGGGGCTGGGGCGAATTTACCTGCCCACTGATCCTGGTGTGCAGGAACTCTGCTCCAGAGCCGTTTAAAGCTCAAACTTTGCTGTTTCCCCGTCGGTTCCCAGCACTGTCAGGTATCCATGGCAAAGGAGAAGCAGACCCTTCCCTTCAGCCTGTGGTTCAGACAGCAGGGCTGGGAGCTGGGGGGCAACTCGATCTCTTTATAAGTGTCAGGTATTTGTCTTTTTGGGATTTCAGCCCTGTGTCAGATGAGGGCAAGGGAACAGCAGAGCCCTGGGTTTGCTGCAGCACTGCTGCTCTGTGGAAGGTGTGTTTGCGGGGGTCTGCAGTGACAGGTGTCAAGGTGATGCTTTTTGATGCCTTTCAGAAGTCAGACTTTCCCTAATGAAAGCTGCAGCTAAAATGTGAAAGAGGATTAAGCAAGGATTAATAAAGGAAAGGTAGACAAGAGATTTGATTATCTGTCACAGAGATACTGGCTGGGTACCGTGTGGCAGCAGTGAGATGGAACAGAACATTCTGCACACCTGGGGTGTTGCAGCTTATGGTGCTTTTTGCTCATTTGTGCTGACCCCCAGACTGATGGAATACGCTTCCCAAAGCAGGGGATTTTCCCTGGAGGGGCTGCTGCTCCTTCCTGCCTCGTGAGAGGCTGTTTGCTGTGAGGTGGAGCTGCCCCAGGACTCCTGGTTGCCAGGTACAGCAGCAGTGGAGCTCGGGGCTGGTGCTGATGTGACACCGCCTCGAGCTCAGCCACCTCCTGAACACCAAACCAAGATGATACAAACAGAGAGGATGGTACAGAGAGCCAGTGCTGCTCCAATGTTATCTCCCTGTGCAGGTGCTCCAGGCAGCGCAGCCACATCCAGAAGTGCCATTCTCTGCTTATTTCATGTGTTTTTAATCCAATCCTATAGTGCACTAATAAGATCTTTGTGCAGCTTCCCTGAGAGGCAGTGGCAGCACACTGAGGGGTGTTTGGGGTGTGTGTTCTGCACACACGCTGGGGAAAGGCAGCCTTGGCTCCCCCCTCACCAGGGCACACAGGGCAGGTGGGAAACTGGGGGGTAAGAGCCTGGCTTGGAGCCAGCCAGCCCAAGGAGGGCAGGGCAGACATGTCTGCTGTACAAAACCCTCTGGAGGGGATTTCTCATGGTGTGCTGGGACAGAGGCAGAGGAACAGCATCTCCTTGCTGTTTATCCCTTCGGTTTCCTGCAGGGAATGAAACGAGGGCTGGACTGATTTGTGGAGCGTGTGCCTCAGCACTTCCTTTCTCTCTTAAGCAATTTCCCTGTTCTCTGGCTTCTTAAGAGCTTAAGGATCATTTTCCTCTTGCAGTTGGTAATACAAGAGGAGATGAGTAAGTACAGATCTCTGCGACCCATAAACCGTAAAGTCCTGCCTGCAACTTAAACCTCCGCGGCTTTATTTGCTTTGTCGTGGCTTCTCACATGTGTTGGGGTTTAACAAACACGAGTTTTCCCTCTGGAGATAGACTTAAAAAGAGGCTGTAAGGAGCAGTATTGTTCTCGGAGCATCTTGTCTCTCCTCTGCCTTGAGAAGCGTGTGACTTCAAAAAGGAGCAGCAGCAGCTCTGCGCGGGCTCTTTGCTCCTCCTGGGTTCGTTCGCAGCCTGGGTTTGTTTTCGGCTGCAGCCTGCAGCGCCTCGGGGACAGCTCTGAACCAGGAGATGCCCTCACACTTCCTGCACCCTGCCGGGATCTTGGCTCCTGCTGCTGGGAAAGCGTTCTGCTCGCAGGGGCCGCGGCAGGTGCGGCGCAGGCAGGGATGGAGCGAGTTGGCAGCCCAGGATCCTGTGGAAGTAGGGCATCCCGGTGCTGTTGTGTAACAGCAGCTCCCCTCCCCTCCCCAGCCAGCCCTCTGCCTCCTGGGGAATTTATGACCGAGTTCACCGCGATTCTATATTTGGCTGAAATATTGAAAAATGCATTTGCTGTCAATGGGTTCCTTTAATGTAGAAGGAAGGAGATTTATGGGAAGAGGAGCGTTGGCATCACAAGTGCCCTTTGTCTTCTTAATTCCATCTTACCCTGGACCTGTTTGAGCCAGGTGTGTTGTTGGGGAAGGTGAGGATGTGAAGCCATAAGGGTAACTGGGATTTCCACCTCCTGGGAGATCCTGAGGACACAGGGCAGCACTTAGAGGAGGTTTTGAGGGTCGTTCATTTTAGTGCTCTGCCCATTTTTAGCCTTGAGCTTTTTCAGTTGAAGATGGAGGGGTAAAACCGGGGAAGTGTGACCTGGGAAGCAACCATCCCTAGCTTTAACTTGACTCTTTTCCTGCCTGTGTCCAAATATGTGACAGTGCTTTAAAAAGACGCAGTAACCGCCTCTGAAGGGTGCAATCCAAAGTTAGTCAGGATAACAGCTCCCACCTCTGAATAGAAAATGTCGTTGGCAGACAGGTCAGGGCTGCAGTGTGTGGGTGTGTGGTGACAAACAGTTGCTGAACCCGAGGCACCGGAGGTATGGAATGGTGTGGAACGGAACAGGCTGGGCACAGCCAGCAGAACCGTGTCACAGCCATGGCCTCAACACCTCTTGGCAAACAATCCTCGCATTATCCTCCTGCTTCCCCTTGCAGCTGAGTGGCTGTGCCAGCATCCCTGGCCTCCAGGAAAAGCCAGGGAGCCCTGAAGCTGTGAGGAAGGAGCAAAATTAATTTGACTTCTAGAACCAATGTGTTGTAGGTAAAGATCTTTCTAGGAAAAAAAAAAGGGGTAGGGAAGCACCGAGGTTTGCAGCAGAGTATTCAGTCTAAGGTCCTTGTTTTGGGTGCCATGGGAGGGTGTGGCAGGAGCCAGAGGGTGACACAGCTCTGTGGAGGGCATCGAGGAGCCTCTGTGCTCAGCTGGGATCTGGGTGCTCAGCTGGGATCTGGGTGCTCAGCAGGGATCTGTTTTCATCTGGGATCTGGATGCTCAGCTGGAATCTGGGTGCTCAGCTAGGATCTCTTTTCATCTGGGATCTGGGTGTTCAGCTGGGATCTGGGTGCTCAGCTGGAATCTGGGTGCTCAACTAGGATCTCTTTTCATCTGGGATCTGGGTGCTCAGCAGGGATCTGGGTGCTCAGCTGGGATCTGGGTGCTCAGTTGGGATCTGGGTGTCCATCTGGGATCTGGGTGGGCAGCGTGCTCCTGGAAAGGAGCTAAGGAATCCAATGGGAACTGTCTTTGTTTTTGTTCTTTTTGATGAATTCTCTGAACTGTGTGTCTAATTGCTCTCAATTACTCCCGCCTGGCTCAGGTGGGTTCACGGTTTCCGGGCAGGGATGTACATTGATTTCTTTTGCAGGCCTGGAGACAAAAGTCATTCATAAAGGACGAGGAACTTTGCTCTGCTGTCAGTGAGGGGGGGTTGCATTTCTGCCTCTGTTTTGTTGGCAGCTTTTGCATTGATTCAATTTGAAAACTGAATGAGAGATTAACGTGTTCTTGTGTGGACACATTTCAGCTAAATTATTAAATGAAGTGGTTGACTCTTCTTCCTGCATTAAACCAGGAGAAAAACTATAATTAACTATTTCATTGACTGAGGAGGAGTGGCAAAATTGATGTGAGACATTGACCTCATAGATTTTTGTTGCCTGTGCTTTGAAAGTGAGGGTGAGCTTTTAGGAATGAGAGTGGTGGGTCAGCTCTGTTCCCAGAAATACAAATGGTTTCAGTTCATTATTGCACCTTTTGTGCTTTATCTCTCCTTGCCCTGGGAAGGACCTGCTTCTGCCTTACTCTGCCAGGATTTAGGAATCCCATCACTCTGTGACTTTGTGTAATCCCTGTTCTCCTGGTGGTCCTTGCTGGCTTGTGTGGAAGGGAAGAGGCACAGCACAGCCTGTGGTTGGGATGTCTGTCCTTTGGAACTCAGTTCCACTTACTCATCATACCCAGCTTTTCCAGGAAAACTCCAGCAAGCCTCGGGCACCAGCAAAGGTCACTTGGTGTGAGTCCCTGGGATGCTGGCAGGTGTCCTGGCTGTCCTGGGCCCCATCCAGCAGCCATCTGCTGCCAGCTGTGCTGAGGGTGACAGGGAGGTGCTCCCCTGGCACAGCTGCCTGCTCCTGGTGGAGCACTGGAGCTGGCAGTGTGGGAACTCAGCACGTGGGGAATGGCTGGGAAGGGACAGCAGAGCAGGGCCCAGCTCTGGCTCAGGGATGGAGAAGCACTGCCCTGAGAGAGGGAGGGTGAGAGGTCTGTGGCAGAAAGCAGACTTGCACCTTTGGTGTGTTCCAGCCTCTTGAACAGATGGCTGGCAATGCTGGGGCTGCTGGGAGCAGGGCAGCAGTGACCCTGGCTGACCCCTCGTGTTCTCCAGGGCTCTAATGTCTGCGTTCTGGGCACAGGGTGTGGCTGGGATTAAGCAGAGATTATGTAGAAAATCCATGGGATGTGGAGTGCTGCCAGCTGTTTGCTCCAGGGGACGATGTTGTCGTGGTTGGAAGAGCAGGCAGTTTTCTGTGCAGCACAGAAAATGTTCTTTTGTAAAATCTGCACAATGAGAACTGCAGGACTGCATTCCCCTCACTGTGAGTGCTGCCACAATGCAGTACTCCAAGCCCCTTGGAGACAGGAAAACACAGGCATTTTATCCGGAATGGCCGAGTTAGTCTTCTAATACAGAATTTTATTGGGTACATAGGAGTGCATTTCCCACACTGTGTGGCATCAGTAACAGGCTCTGTTGGATCCAGTGTAATACCTTTAACTATCCCAAATGTGCATCTGGGTACATAAAACACAGAATGCCTCAATGGTTCAGGCTGGACAGGATTTGAAAGCTCATCTCATTCCACACCCCCTGCCGTGGGCAGGGACATCTTCCCCTGTCCCAGCCTGCTCCAAGCCCTGTCCAAGCTGGCCTTGGACACTTCCAGGGATGGGGCAGCCTGTGCCAGGGCCTCACTACCCTCACAGTTATAACAGGGCATTGTAGGAATAGCAGAGTTATTACCATAGTGATTCCATACTTAAAGTTTCATTAGGAATTGCTTGGGACTTCATGGGGCACGTGATATTTTGGTATGAGGCAAGTGTGGGAGGGACATTTGTGTTTGCCCACTTTGAGGAGTAATTGGGATGTTTTTTGCCTGTGGTTTATTTTTGTGCCTTTTTCAGCACCTCGATGCTGGGGAGCTGCTGAAGGTCCCTCACTGCCTGTACTGAGGGGGTGCCCGAGGGAGTGAAGGGTTCAGTTCTGCAGCCTGGAACTGGTGAAAGTCTCGTGTGGGGGTCTGTTAAGTGTGTTCACACAGCTCTGTCGTACATGTGGCAGCTCCTTGAACCTTATCAATTTTTAATGGTACTCTGCTGTAATAAGAATATACGATCACTCACCGGGCAGGAGAGGCTGGAATCCCTGCAAATGCAGGTTTTCTGTGAGGTTTCTGAGAGCAGTATAGCAGGAGGCATTTAAGGCATGCTGGTGGAAGAAGGTGAGCTATCCATCAAGTGCACAATCTTGGATTTGAGTCTTCTATTTAGATTAAACACGTTAAGAAAGATGGATGGTAAACGTATTTCAGCAGCATTGTCCCCAAACCAGAGCGGAATATAAAGAGTCTGGGAGAAGGATTCAATTACACTGGCAAATAGCTCGAGCAGGGGCTGGGTAGGAAGGGAGCTCGTGGGGCAGTGGGATGCGGATTTATGGAGTTCTGCGATAAAAACATCGCTTTCATTAAACCCTCCGTTCACATCACATTTGTACTGCGAGGAGACGTACCTGGGAGCTGCTGGAGGGGGTGGCTTTGTGCTGTGCAGCTGTCGATGTGTGTGTGATGGTTTATGTACATGGAGGGCAGCCCGAACTGAGGCTCCCTGCAGCTTGGCAATTTGGTTTTCTGTGTTATTGTTGGGAAACACTTCTGTGCTGGTGCCGTGGGGTGGCTGAGAGGTGATGTTGGCATTCCCTGCCTTAGGTACACGGAATTGGGAGAGGGAGAAACCTCACCCAGCCCCTTGGTAATCTCAGTGTTGGCTCATGGGGTGTTCTCCTGGGCTGCTTTAATGCAGGACAAGGAAGGGTGAGTCTGCTGGTTATGCCCAGAAAGAAATGAGTTGTATTCTTGACGTGTAAAGGACGTGCTTGAAAAGGCCAAGGCATCGAGGTGGCTGTGTTACATTCCTTGTACAATTAATTGGTGCCCAAGACAAATATGAACAGTTAACTGTATATTCTGCCTCAGTGTGAGGTTCAGAGGAGCAGGAAACCACTGTAAACCCCTTTTCCTTCAGCGTTCCTTGAGGTGTGCAATTACCTGGTGCTTGCGGGCAAGGTGTTTTCTTATCTTGAGCTGAAAACTTTGTTCTTTTCCTCCCAGTCTGGCACCTGGCAATTAAGGAACCGTGTGATGCCTGTACTTTGATCTTTAGCTGCTCCTGCAGTCCCTGGTGTTGCTGTGATTCAGAGCATTTGGCCATTGCTGTGACCAATGGCTCGTGTGGCATTTTACTGTCAGTGTTTCAGTGGTGGTGTGCTCTCACTGCCTCCTTCTGTGAAAAACAAACCCCCCAAAACCTGCTGGGGTGAAACTCCCATCCTCGAGAGACTCAATTCTCTGCTAATGCTCCTCTTTGGTGCGTTAGAGTTGACATGTTTGTGTTCTCTGTTGTGGTTCTTTTCTTGTTGAAAATAGGTGATTTTCCTTTCCAAATTCTTGTTGCCGTTCTTTGTTCAGTTGATTTGCCCTTGTTTGGGCAGGTGTGAAGGCTCAGGTGTCTGCCCAGGATTGGATGCTGGGTGAGATCAGGATGAAGTTAAGATGCAGGGGATGGGTGAGGAGCCGATGTGGCTGTGATTCCTCCCAGGGGTTGGCAGTACATGGTTTTGTGCTCGAGTCCTCCCTGCAGTACAAACATCTCATATCAGCTCACGGGCTGTAGGACAAGAGGCCCCAGTAGGTTGCTGAGACTTGTGAGCTCATTCTGCCTTCTCTGGGGCTTTTTCACTTGGCTGTTTAACAAAAAACAACACAGAAGCTGAAAAACCCCAACCCACACATGCGTTCGCCTGGGATTTCTCCCCTCCTGGAGTTCTCCTGGATGCACGGCCTCTGTAGGATAACTCGGCTCTGTGTCTTGCTTTCTTTCTGTATTTTAGGCAGGGTTTGTGCAGGTGGTTTTTTTCATGCAGGTGGTGTTTGGTGTTTAATTTCCTTCCAGTTTTGACTGACCCACGAGCTGAATGTCCAGCAGAGCTGCCTCTGTGTGTTTGTGTTCCCAGACACCTTCCCTGCATCCCTGGGGCCACAGGGCTTTCACGAGGAGGCAGCATCAGGAGAAGCTCTCTTGAGTGAAACTTTTAATTCAGCTGTGTGGATTTCCAATATAATTTCCCAAGCCATTTTTGGTCCTTGTTGCTGTGCAGGTCACAGAGTCCCTGAGGTGGGAGGGACCTTGCAGTGCAGGCTCTGTGTCCAACCTGGGACAGAGCTGGAGCCAGGCAGGAGAAGGTGGCTTGGATGAATTTCCAGCCGTAGGAACTACCAAAAGCCTTCCTGCATTTTTTTTTTGTTGTGTCTGTAGCCTGTCAACCATTCAGATTTTTTTTTTTCTTCTTTCGGGTTTGGTGGCCAGCCAACATTTAGGGTGTTTTTTTCACTTCATTGCTCGAGTCTTTTCATTTCACACCATTACCCGTGTGATTTGGGAATGTTTGAGTGTGTGCCACGCTTGTGCTGTCGAGCCACAGTCACCGTGCTGTGAGCCAGGTCCCAAACCTTCCCTCCAGTTCCTGGAGGTGGTAGAGAAAGTTGTGTAGGTCAGCTTGGAATCATCATGCTTGCAAGGAAAAAAATTAAAACTGACTTCAAAGGACAACTCTGACACGGTCAATTAATAATTAAAACAGTTTTTTAATGAGCTATGCAATTACCTGTGTGTCCCTGGAGATGATAGTTTATGGTATTATTGCTCAGTGCCCTTTCTTTAGTCATGGCAGATGACATCTGTAATTTAAAGCAGGCGAGACATTAAAGTGACAGAACTTTCATTAACCTTGTCTAAAGTTTGTTAATGACAAATGTCTCGTTAGAAAAAAAAAAGCTATCGTCAAAAGAGCAGCTTGGTGTCAGGAGGAGCCTCAGGTCCTGTGGCCTGGGGGTTCCCTTTGGCCAGTGAGGGTGTGTGAATCCTCCTGCTGTCCCAAGGCTGGGCTGTGCCCCTGGCAGGCAGGATTGATGGATATTTGCCTCCCCTCTCACCCTGGAATCCTTGAATGGAGCATCCCATATCTGGGGTGTAGTCACAGGTTGTACTCCCTGGGGGTTTTCCCTTGGCCTTTGTACTCGGGGAACTGGAATGAGTTCAGGCTTAACCTTTCACTTGAAACTGTGGCTTAGAATTTGGTTTATCAGGTTTTAAACCAGGGTTTTCTGAAAGACCCCTGGAAAAGCAGGATGGCAGGAGGGGCAGAGCCCTGGGCTGGGTGGGGAGCGTGGCCACTGCTGCTCCTGACCAGGCTGCCCCTTCTCTTTCCCCAGCTGGGAAAGGCAACAGTCTCTGCCTGCCCCAGCCCTCAGTCCTCATGGGGATTTGTCCCTGCATCCATCAGGAGCTGGCTGGGAGCATTGGGATCCTTCTGTAAACACCTTCTCTGAAATATCAGTAAATCACACAGCCTTTACTCTCAGGTGCAAGTTCTCCAGGGCACCATCATACCCTGAGGAGTTAATTTAGTTTCCACTGGGGTCCTGATTAAAGAAGAAATTATCTGCCTGAATCATGAGCAACTTTGTGGGAAGGGGGTGAGGCACAGGGAGGTGCCTTAGCAGGGAGATTGCTTTGAAAAGGGTCAGTCAGATCTGAACATCTCAGTGGTGAATGCCACCTCAGTGGTGAACACTCACAACTTTTGCAGCATTGTGTCAGTGAAGACACTGCAGGGAAAAAAAATCATTTCGTTCGGCGTTTTTGCGGTTTCTAGTACGGAACAGGTAGGAAGTGCCTTGTTAAGTTATTGATTACCTTCAGATGAACTTCCAGGAGTTTATAGCAGTGTGCTGTGCCCTCAGACTTTGTTAAACTGGATTAATTTTTGCTTCTGATCCCGTGAGGCTCCCAAACCTATTAATACTGACTGCAGCATTTAGGAAGCGTCCTCCTGGCAGAACATCTCGGCTTTGGATCACCAGACCTGGGCTTCATCTGCCTGGGAGAAATGTGGTTTCCCTTTTCAAATTAACAATGAGGAATGTAAATGCCCGTGTGAGGGCTAAGCAGCATTTCATGCCTTTGTTTGTTGTGGCAAATTGGATTTAAAACACTTGCTCCTGCGAGAGGGTTTTATGTGCCCTGAAGAAAGGATTTGCTATAGTTGGAGGGGCCCTCCCTCCAATCACTGTGTGTGTACACACAAACACACACAGACACACACACAGACACGCAGATATTGTGTTTGTGTGTGTGGACGGAGAAGACAAATGCAAGATCTGCTTGCTGTAATGTTTTGTCAGGATTTGGGATGCAGGTTGCTCAAGCAGGAACAGTCCCTAGTCTCAGTGTATCCTGATTTCAGTGTAGAGCTCCTGTGGGTCATTTGTTGGCATCAGATTCGTACTTCATCTCGTTTGGGAAGGAAACAAGTCGTGCTGATGTTCATGGTGTAGTTATAACCCAAGGCTGACTCTTCATTCCACGTCCCCTTCGATTTCTCTGTAATTGTCCAACAGGAAAAGTTTCTTGGACAAAAGGCACTCCCTGTGCCTTCTCATCATTGTTGGTGTCCTGATGGAATCGAGGCAATCCTTTGGTTTCCCACAGAAATCCCACTTGCTCCTGTACCCCAGCACTTCTTGATAAAGACAGGACAAGACACAGCAGACCCTGCGGATTACTGTCACGGAGAGAGAAAGGGCACTGGGGGTGCTGTGGGCAGCATCATTATAAGTGGATTTTGAAGGCGACTTAGATTATTTACAGCCGTGTCTGCTGTTTCTGGTGATCCCAGAAATGCTGCTGAAGCCTCTCTGCACTTCCAGGATGAAACACCAGGTCCCTGGTGGCTGCTCTGACCTTCCTCCCTGTGCAGGTAGCAACCCTTTGAGGGTATTACTCAGTTCAAGTGGTAGCAGAGGTGCTGAAGAGAGAATAGCTATTATATCTGTTTATCTAAGTAAGACATAATGTGTATTCCCCAGATGGGCGTATCATGTTGCCAAACTTTGGTCTACAAATTGCTAAAACCGGTTAAGCAAGCACGTTTTCAAATGCACACGGCTCCAGGGAACGCACTTTTGTGTGAAATAGCCCATTAATTTGAACAAAACGTGTTAAATAGTTTTGGATGATTCTTGCTAACAGCTCCATTGCTCCAGCACAAGGAGTGGAGGATGAAGAGCAGGATGCTGCTCCTCTCTGATGGGGATGGGCTTGAGAGGGCAGACCTGGGTGCACGGGGCACTGAGCTCAGACAGTGCCTGCTCTGCTCCTGGCACAGCCAGCACTGTCCTTTCAAGCAGCCAGGATAGCCTCGAGCCCTGTGTTTTGGTGTTTCACTCCCCTGGACCTGCAGGAGCACCCCAGGCTGCAGTCTCACCTGTCGCAGCTTGCCCGGCCGTGCTGTCTGTGCACAGGGATGTGTTTTCCCTGCTTCACAGCGTTCTCTTTTCTGCTCAGTCTGTGTGCAGAGTGTCTCTCAGGGAGCCTGCAGTGCCCAGCCCGGGCTCTGCTCCAGCTGGGAGCAGCACCTGCCTCTGAACTCCTGCCAGGTTCCCTGTGAGCCTGCAGTGTCTGTCCCCCTGCACAATCCCACCAGTGCTGGGACCCAGGAGCAAGCAGGACAGGTGGGGGACCACGTCTCACTGCTTCAGCTGATCCCCCAGCCCCTGGTGAAGTCCAGCACCCCTTGTTTATGCAGGATAGCTTTGTGTGAGGTGTGAGGAGGTGCTGCTGTGGCTTGGCAGGACGGTGGGATGCTCACTGGGTGCCTCCTTTGATTTGTGGCTGGCTCCGGCGTGATTTTGTGGCAGATGGTTCAGCTTTGCCAGTCTTGAAGAAGGCTAAAATAGGAACAGGTTTGTTTTTAAAGAGCGAAACAACCGGTGCATGGCAAACTTGTGATTATTGTGGCGTTTCTTGGTGGTTTACAATACAAAAATATCGAATGCTGTACGGTTCAGGACTGAGGGTGCTGGGGGGAAGCAAGGTTAAGCAGCATCTCACACCTTCCACTTCACATCTCATTATTCACTGCTAATAGAAGCCTGGACCATCTGTCTCTGCAGAGAACATTTGGATGTGACAGGCATAGGAGATGTTACAAAACTTTCTCTGCGAGATGTTTATTTCTGGTGTGTTCTGGTCCTGTTGTCCCTGTGCAGTGGACGAGGAGCCCTGGAGCTGGGCAGCTGCTGCAGGGAGCTGGCTGGGGTGCCAGGGTGTCCCTGTGAGCTCTCCAGGCCGCCAGGAGCTCAGTGCTGCTTCCTTGCCTCTTAAATTCTCTGTAACTGGCAGACAACCCCCCAGAAATCCTCTGAGTTTTTGCCACATCTTAGCAGCAATGCTGGGTGTCTGTCCAAGGCAGTGGGGTGGGAAGCAGAGTATCCCATCAGGATTGTGGGGTGGGAAGCTGGGTATCCCATCAGGATTGTGGGGTGGGAAGCAGAGTATCCCATCAGGATTGTGGGGTGGGAAGCTGGGTATCCCATCAGGATTGTGGGGTGGGAAGCTGGGTATCCCATCAGGATTGCAGCAGTGTCTGCCGAGGAGTTGCTGCAGGTCCTGCCCCTGTCCCATCCTTCCCATCCCATCGGTGCTCTGCCATTGGGATGTCTGGATGAGCTGAACCCAGAGATGGGGCTGCAGGCTGTTTCCCTCTGCCCCACAGCACACACAGCACCCCTGAGAACATTGCCTTCTTCTTTCCCTACAGTTCTGCCGTAGGGAGACTTAAAAATCAAATATCCATCTCCCCTGGAGGGAAGGAACTGCTGTGGGATTTTGAAATTCTTTTATGTTTTCTTTCAGCAGCGCTGAGGAAAAATATCTTCTTGGTTCCATCAGTTAAAGTGATGCTTGTGAAAGACTTAGCAAATACCTTCTTTCCATCTGTTTATTAGGCTTCTGAATTTAAGCAGTAATCAGAAAACCAAACAGAAGGAATCCTGTTGAGTATAAAGTCCCTCCTGATTAGGTTTCAGTCACCTTGGTGGCTGTGGTGCCATCCAGAGCGTGTTTCCTCTCCGGAGGAGAAAATCAGATGGAGCAAAGTTGGCTTTTGGGGGGCTGTGTTATTAACTGCAGCTCTGGCTCTGTGTTAGCAGCAAGCCCCTGAGCCCCAGCACTGCTGGCAGAGCAGGGACACACAGTGGGCACCGCTGGCACCAGTGTCCCACTGTGTGCCACTTGTTAGAGAGGACAGGGATCCATTTAAATGCTGAATAATTGAAGGCCAGGAGTGCAGCGGGCGAGACGTTAAGGCTGGCTACTTAAGGAAGAGATGATGGATTCCTGCAGAATCCTTTTTTCTCACTTTTTGAAGGCATTTTAGGGAGAGATTCTTCCTAAGGGGATTGAGGTCATCGCTCTTTCCTGTTTAAGACCTGGTGAATTGCCTCTTGGACACTTTATCTCGTGAATGACACGGTGTTCAGTCAGGGGGGTTCTGCTGACAGCGTGAACCACACGAGCACGGCTCAGTTTGTGGACATCAGCAGAATCGCAGATGGAAATACCTCCGTGGCGTTGGTGATTTGGTCATGGAATGTAAAGAATTTTCAACAGTAAATGCACCGGCTTTTGAAGTTTCTTTATCCTCTGCAGAGTTTTAACTTAGATGGCAATGGGATATCGATATTCATTTTATAGAATTTTTTCCGGGAGATATTTTTCTTATTTTTGCCAGCCTGACGTCGTTTGCATTCAGTTCTTCTGTTATCAATAACTGTAGAAGCAATCCAAGCAGAGTTTGCAGAAAATGCTTTGTCTGTGCTTTGCTCCTCCAGTATTTATTGGCTGACACTCTAATGTGATTATTTCTGTGTCCCTGCTAAAGACACAGCTTGGAAAGATGCTACCCCAAGATGCCAAATCTGCACTTTTCTTCCTATGAATTTGTGAGAGAACAACTGTTTATTACAGGCACCTGATTTGAAAATTATTCCTTTGGAAGATGAAGATTAAGGAGCGTTGAATTTATATTTGTAATAGATAGGTCTCAGCACTGTGATAAAACAATAGGAGTGTTGAAATCCTGGAATGATTTCATGTGGTTGTGCTGACAGGAGATGGTAGGAGAGAAAAGTTTTTACAGGACAAGAAACAAGTTGCTGAACTTGGCATCTGCAATAATCTCGATTGGCAATACATGCCTTGGAGCAGAATATTTGGTCACTGAGCTGGAAAATTGTTATCAGTTGTGGCAAGGCTATTTTTAGGCAGTAACATCTGTGGAACACCATTTCCTCAAACTTTCACTATCTTTTGACAAGTCAGCCAGATGTGACTCACTTGAGCATATTGGGTGGAGAGGAAAAAACAAAGTGTTGTGTTTACCAGAAATGCAAACATGACCTTTTCAGGATGAAGGCAGTCTTCATTCCCAGCCCATGGAAGAGGCAATAAGAAAAGATGGATTTTCATCATCAGTATTAAACTTCTTTACAGAGCAGTATTGTGGTCCAATGCTCTCACAGAAATCATGTTGAAGAGGATTCTGCAAAAAAACAATTTTGTCTCCTCTTCAGAGCAGAAAGGGGAGAGAGCCAATGATGCTGTCCTGATTGTCACCCCCCGGTGTCACCTTCTGTCCCAAGGCTTGGGTTTGGCACTGCCTTGAAAAGCTTTTCTCATCCAGAGATGGGTCTGACCTTTCCCAGAGCGTCCTGCCCTGGGAGCAGAGTGTTTCTGCCCACCCTGGAGTCACCAAGAGCCCCTTGGTTAAATTAGATGGAGATTTGGTTTCCTGCCTGTACTCACGGCTTGCTGCTGCCCTGCTGCTGGAGCCCAAAGGGGAGGGTGGCCCCAGAGCAAGGGGTGGCACTTTGGGAAGGTTTGGGGTGGTTTTTGTAGCCCAGGAATCACGTTTGTACCATGCAAGCCACAGTGGAATTGCCATGGGAGGCTGCAGGAACCCCATGGTGCGTTTTCCTGCACGAGGAACCCGCAGCATTAAGGGTGTCTCATCCTCTAACACGGCTGAGTCAAAGAAAATAAACCCCAAAGAGGCACTACCTGCCAGGCTCCGGCTGGGGCGTCAGAACAGGAGTCAGACCTTGACATTTGATGTCTCTGAAACAGGTTTTGGCTTAAATTCACTTGTTTACTACCGCAGTCGGGAGCAGATTTGTTAGACAGGGCTAATTACATGTGCTTGTTCCAAAATCATTTGGAAACTGTAACATTTGTTGCTTTTCAAGCGCTTTAAAATATGCAAATATTTCATGCAATGAAGAGAGCTGATTTTTGCAAGAAGCCACAAATGGTGTAACAGCCAAATGTGATTTTAGAGGTGGCCCAAAGCAAATCCATTGGGTGCCCTGACAGGAGCGGGGAGGAGGAGGACAGGGAGGGTTCCTGTGATTGGTGCCAGTGTCTAATCACAGGTGAGAACTGAGCAGGTGGAGAGTTTGTTTGCTCTCTTCGTGTGGAATTTGTTCAACAAGTAGTGGGAAGATGACCAGGAGGCATTCCCAGTTCCAGAGGAAGGGATGTGCAGGGGGTTTCTCACGGGTGTGCTTCTCACGGTGCTGCTGTGCATCAGCCAGGAGGGGCTGGCTCTGCCTTCAGCTGCACTTACAGCCCTGACCCCTCAGATCTGCAAATTCCTGGGATCACAGTGTTTCAAATATTGCTGGGTTTCTGACTATGAAGTGTGTGGCTTGTGCTGCTCAGAAGTTCTGCTGTGTTGAAGGGATCCAAGACTCCCTTCCCCAGCGAGTGGAAGCTCAGCCTGGCTCTCTCTGCTCTTGAACAGTTTTGTAGAAAATGGGTGGATCTGGGGGTTTTCAGTGTTCTGCTGAAGGTCCAACCTCCCCAAACCATATAACTAGATGAGACCCTGGTTGTGTATCATGGGAGCAGGGATTGGAAAGTGTTTCCTTTAGGTAAGTCCAACCACCCAAGAGCTGTTGGACCATCCAGAGACACCAATTCCTCCCATATTTTAAGTCTGGATAATTTTATAAAAGCTCTCTTATTTTGTTTGTGTCTGCTGGAAGCCATGTCTATCTGCCAACCCTTCGGAAATGTCATGATGTAATTATTTTAACAGGCAGTCTGTGCTCCTTTATTTGGGGGATATTAACCTTTCTAAACAAAAGAAATGTTAATATACATGGGAGACGCAGCTAATGGGATTTCATTTTTCTTATTAGAACAGACTGGAGTTCTCTTTTTAAATTATTGTAAAAGAATTCAGCAAGTCGAGTAATTGCCTTCAGCTAATCCACGATGGCAAATTTGAATGTGAATATCCAGATCATTCTGTGTGGATGGGAAAAAGTAATGTGATTTTCTTGTTTTTTATTTGCTTTGGCTAAACAGTGTTGAAGGATGATATAAATTCATTGAATTCGAAACAAAGAACATGCTAATTATTAATGCGCCGAGTTGTGATGCGCTGCGAACATGCTGTTTAATTTCCAAGGCCTGCGGTGGCCTGCTTATATTTCATTGCATATTGATTCAAGGTTTGTGTTTGTCTGTGGTTTGGTGGTTTTGCCTGATAGCCAGGGAATTTCAGCTGGATTTATGGGCTTTTCCCCATGGTGTGGACACCGTCGTCAGATCCGGGCACGGCCGCGCTGGCCGCGCAGATCTGGACACAAATGGATAACTTTTCACAGGGCTTGGCACGGGTTGACTGGACTAATTGAAAGATTAATTTCTCTGTGTGCAGCCTGTCCTCAAGGCTGCCTCCTGCTCACCAACCAGCCCCTGGTCTCGCCCTGGCCTTTCTGGGGCAAACACTGTTGCTTTTACAAGCTGATGCTGCATTTAAAGTCGTTCCTTCCCCGGCGTGCCTTGCGGTTGGAACGTGTCGGGATAAATATCCCAGACTCTGCGGGATTTATCTCCCAATCTCGATTTTAAAGGGATATTTCCAAGCTCTCTAATCACTGGCTTTGTCTGCAGCCAACTGGTGTGGTTTGCAGCGTTCTGTGGCTGCCTGGACGCCTCCGCCGGGGCTCGGGGAGAGCCGCGCTCACGGCAAACGGATGCAGAACGGAATTCGCTGTGACCCCCCGGTGGATAAAGGAGGATGAGTGGAAAGCCAACTTGATTGCATGTCTGGAAGAATATTTGTGCCTGATTTATGTTCTAATTTTAGTATTGGGCTTTCTTCACAATAGTAAAATGTCACATTAGCATGGAACTTTCCGTCTAATACGCTGGGAACAAACACCGGTGCTGAGGCCGTGGTTTGGGCTTCCCTGAACGTCAGGATCTGATGGCTTTGCTACAGCAGAGTCTTGGTTAAAGCTGTGCTTTGATGTGCAATTGTGTAGGAAATCCTTGGTAGTTGCCTTCCCTTTTCCTTAGAAGTGCTCAGGGAGATCTGCCTGGGGTAGTTAATCCTGGTGTTACAATGTCAGGATGCTCCTTGGAGGCTGGAATAAAACAGCCTCCAAAGCCTGATGACTCCCAAATCCTTGGCAGTGTTAAAGTACACAGGTGGGGGAATTCCTTCTTGGCACTCCACGTTTGCGTTGGATTCTGACTATAAATCCAAGTGAAATTTTCATCTGATGAAAATTGGTGTCCCTTCAGTGCCAGCATGTCAGACCCCAGGCTCACCAAAGTGTCAGCTGCAGTGACTGCCCCCGAGTGCTGCTGGTGGGAAGCTTCCAAGATCTCATCTTCTGCAGTGTTGGAGGCTGCTCCTCAACCAGTGATATGAAGGAATTAATAATTCATCTTGTGTCTGTAGGAGGAAAATGAGTCTTAAATTTGATTAGTAAATGACAGGTTTCAGCCTCGTAATTTGCAGCCTTTATTAACAAACTTGTAGAATTTATCAATAACGCTGAAAGCCTCTTTATTTTGGGCACCTTTATTGTAGCTGGTGTCATTTTTCCCAGGAAAGAAGTGCTGGTATTCCTGTCTTGTGCCAAGCTCATTAAGGCTCCAGGACTATTCCACTTGTACGTGGTGCCTCTTGCCAGTTATATGCCACAGATGAGTCACAAGCCTGTTTTGATTCCTGGTGGGTCTCCGCCTGCTTTGCCAAATCCCCCAAGATTTCTTTTTGAGACGATCCTTGGTGGTTAACCACGACTTAGAGCCTGTCCACAGATTTTATGTGGGATTTTTGGGTTTCTCTCAAGCGGTGGTATGAGACACGCTGCGAAGAAAATAGTAGCCATATGTAGTCTAGTCTTGTCGAAAGTTGGGAGAAGCTGTGGAGTGAAACTCTTCCAAGTCCTGTTGGAGTTTCCTTGGCTCTGCAGTGCTGATGTGCTGGAAGCCCTGCAGTGAGTCAGTGACAGGCACTTAAAAGTCCCTTGAATTTCCTAAAAGTCCCAAGACAACTTGAGGAGCAGTTTGTTTTCTTGGTGTTTATTTTAGCGCCTTTGCAACGTACTGGGAGGTCACGAACCAAACCCTGCTAGATGGGGACCTGCTTTGGTTAAACTGTGCTGCACTGTGAGGATTTCAGTGAGGAGGAGGAGGGCTCTGGGGGTGTTTGGGGGGCCGTGGGCTGTGGACATGCTGGCAGAGTCTCTCTCTGAGCTGGTTTGCTATGCAAATTGGCAGCTGAGTGTTGCGTCGCGCTCGCTTGGGATGATGCTCTTAAAAGTTGTGCTGCTTTTGTAGATAAACACGAAGACATCCGCTTTCAACTTCACATTCTTTAACCTTGTTTTATTCCTTGCCTAGTGCTGACACTTTCAAGGCAGATGAAAATCAGACTAAATTTAGCAGGGAGCAGAGCCCCCATCCCTCCTTCCCCCCCACCCTACCCATTCCATGCATAGCATCTGTATCCTTTTGATTAGTTTTGCCCTTGGTTTCTGCTTCAGATGTGAAGTTTTGCAAAGTGATGTTGAAGAGAAGCCTGTGGTTTTTTATGAAGTGAGCCCTTGGCGTGGCATGTCTTCAGTCCTTTGCAGAAGTGAATCGGGAGACTTTTTCCCTTTGTTGGGCTGTGCCCTGGTCTCTTCCTGTCTTGGCACTTCTGCCTTATTTGTGCTTCAGAGAGGTGGATTTTCTGTATCTCTTGGTGCAGGATGGAGCCACTGGTCTGGAGAAATTTCATAGCTGGTACTGGTGAGCATCAGTGTTGACAGACTGTGTGCGTGCTGGTCCTCACTTCTCCTCTGAGAACCCTCCTCAGACATTCCCCAACTCATTTAGTCCCATAGTCTCATTTAGTCCCTGTTTGAGCAGAGATTAATTATTTTGCTGTGTTGTGATGGCTGTTCGAAGCCGAGCCCTCGGGGGAAGGAATTTTTTAAGGCAGTTGAGCCTCAAGATTTAATTTGAACTCCTGTCTCTGCATTTGGACAAGCAGATTAATTGACCCTTGATAGGTGTGGGCTCTGCTCCAAATGAACAAATCCCAGCTGCTTCCGCTGTGCCTGTGCACGGGCAGATAAACGGGTGGGATGTGAGAGGTGGGGCACTCTAAGCCCCCTTGTCCTGCTGAGAAGGGGAGCTGAGTGTCTGGGCATGATGAGTATGGCTCTGGTCACCTCGTTCATGTGACAGACTGCTCTCAGCTGGTCCTTTCCAAAGGGACCTTGATGAGCTGCTCCCCAGCTGCCTGGGGGCTCTGTCTGCCAAACCCCAGCATCTCCCTCAGCTCCTCCCGTCTCTGCTGCCTGGTTGTTCCTTGTTCTCCAGCCCTTCATCCCGCATCAGTTGGTGTGCATATCTAATGAGGAGAAATTGGTGACATCCCAGGATTAGCTAACCCCCATCACTTGTGAAATTAAGCCCTCTTGAGTGTTGAAATGCTGCTCGATGGCAGGTGAGCATTTCTGTCGTTAGACTTAAACATGCAGCTGAAGAACAGGACTGGCTGTCCCCTTACCTCCTCCTGTAGCCGCCTGAACTTGCCTTGGACCCAAACTCATCTGTGCAAATGCCACGAGTTTCACGTGGTGCAGAGCGTGGGCACAGCCGAGCTGAGCTGCCCAGGGGGGTGGAATGTGGCCCCTTCTGCTGTGGGCTGGGATGTGCCAGATGCCAGCAGGTTCTCTGGGTGAGAAAAAATGCTTCCAGCAATTTTCTTCTTAAATAACAGCGCTTTGCATATTCCCTTCTGCTTTTTATTTATGAGAAACAACTACCTATGCCCTTTAATTTTGAAACCAAAGGGATGTGTGTGCTCTTTCCAGTTGGGAATGAAACTCGAGTTTCCCCAACCCAAATCACATTTCCTCAGTGCTGTTTAGATGAAAATTACAAGTTCTGTGTGTTCTCTTACACAGTTGATGTGATTTTTAGCTACACACTGATAACATTCACGAGTCAAACATAACAGTGGCTCTGCAGTATGATAAATTGGCCCTGGTTTTTAGGTCCTCTACTACCTTTGTTCTGAGTAATCAAATTAAAGTAATCTCTTATTACAGCATGGCAGAACCTGCACATGCAGCTGTTTTTTATGGTAGCTGCAGGTCTTAAGGTAAGTTAAAGTTATTTCAGTTGTTACTTATCTTTGGAATGACGATCATGACAAATGGCCAGTGTAATTTCTTTCCTTAGTAGATGGATAGAAAGGGAAGATATTGCACAGGCTGCTCACTGAATTCATAAATTTTTAGGCTGGAAACACAGAGTTGGATATTGAAACACTTAACGTGACAAGGAGACAGAGAGTTGTTTTCTGATCTTCTTGGTGCCATAAAGGGAAACTCAGTTGGTGAACGTCGTCAGCAGCTTCTTGTTGCTGTGTAATTTAGATGGGAGGAGAAACAATCCGTGAGATAAGGATCGCTGGGGTTTGTTTTGCTTTTCCTGCCATGAGGATGGAGCTGTGGGCTCCAGCAGCTGCAGCAGGTGTGTGTATGTCACAGGGTGCTTGGGGCAGGGCGTGCAGTGGCCAGTCAGACAGGGATGCTCCAGCAGGGATGCTGCCTCTCACCCGGGATGGGGCATCCCGTGTGTTTTGGGTGCTGTAGGTGAGGGTGTTGGTAGAGCTCGGGGTGGTTCTGGGGCAGGGCACACACACTGAGACATCACCAGGCCCTGGGGAGCCTTTGTTGTATCAAGCAAATAGCAAAGTGTTATTTGAGTCTTCTCTCCAGCAATGTCTCTTTTAGCTGCGTGTCTCTGGTTCAAAAGGATAATGATGTTTGGTTTAAGGCACAGATCATGCAGAGAAGGGCCTTCCTTTGCTGTCTCTTGGCTAACTAGAGTGGACAGGAGCTTCAGAAAGGACATCCAGAAACCAGAGTGGCTTGGCACGAAGCTGCAGAGCGATGTCTTAAGGATTGCCAGCAGTGCTGATGGGAATGAGCTCCTTCCCTCAGCCCTGGCTCCGTGCTCTCCTGCCTGGCTCCTCTCCTTCTTTGCCAAAGTGCCAGTAGATGTGGTCAGCACGGAGCTCAGGGTGCAGATCCAGCTTCTCCTACAGTGTTCCTGCTTGTGTTCTGTCTTGACTGTGAGCCAGGCAGTGCTGGTGTGAGGTCCATGGGTTTGCTGATGTGCCCTTTTTTCTGCATGAAAGGAGGTTTTATTTAGCGTGATGTTAATTGGGTGTTGCCCTTCAGAATCTGTCGTGTGATCCTTTAGGTTTGTGAGCTGGATGGGAGAGGAGCAGCTCCCTGGCTGCATCTGCAGCACTTACACTTGCATTTGTAAGAGGGAAGGAAAATTTGGCTTTGGATTTTGCCAGCTATAAAGAAAATATTTTGATACAAGCTTGTGAGTCATCGGAGGTAGAAGGGAGGAAGTCTGAGCACTGGAGCTGCCTGTGGCTGCCCAAGCAGCCAAGTCTGAAGCACGGGGCTGTGATGGGAGAAGCAGCTCAGTCACTCCTGCGGTGCCAGTGCCCCCAGACCAGGGGAAATGTGGCACCCATGGGGGTTCCCCATTGTCTTTGCAGTGAGTGGGGCTGCAGCTTCAGCTGTGGGCTGACACTGAGCCCTGTGGATCGGTGCTGAGCATCTCTAGGTCACACCTGGGGCAGGCTCCCTCCCTGTGCAATAACCAGGTGCTCTCCCCAAGGATGTGACCACCCCGCAGTCCCCTCCTGGTGTGTACAGGTGTGGTCTTCAGAAAACGTGGCCTGGAGGGTTCTTCCATCGTCATTTGTCACTATGTGGACTGAAGAGGAATTGCCATGGATGGGCTGCCACCAGAGGACATGAACTTGGATAACCCTGCTGGGTTTCTGCACTGTTCAGCATCTGCTTCCCTGGGAATGCTCCTCACTGGTGCCTGGAGCCCCTGTGAGACAGAGAAGTGTCAGGGGAAGTGCCTGGGCCACTAATAGCATTTTTTGTGTGTGTGCCAGCTAGGCAATATTGACCTCAGAGAGAACCTGGGCAGGGGCTCAGGCACTGGAGAGCTTGGCCAGCATGAGAAGCTTCTCCCAATTGTCCTCCTTGATGTACCAGTGTTTAAACGATGCTAATTTTCTGTTCGCCTTTCATTTGTTGGATGGCTGCTCAGAAAAGATAATTTTTTCATTTTCCCTGGGCTTCTGGACGGTTAAAAAGAAGCCGTGTGTCGTGCAAGATGGTTGCGGAAAAAGCGGCTCTTGGAATAAATAAATGGAGCGCCTGTAAATCTGAGGCAGTTCAGTAGGGAAGGAGAAAAGGCGAGGCTATCGCAGGGGAAGCAGGTGGTGGCATCTCTGCCTGCCTCCCTTCAAGGTTCCATCTGACAGGAGAGCAAACTCACCCGCGCCTGTAACACCACTTATTTCCCTCCGCACAGAATCCTGATTATTAATTTGAAGCCGTATCAGTGTGCGAGTGATGTGGTGACGTGCAGACAAACAGAATACTTTGGTCTTCCAGGGGCTGGCTGCTCCGTATAATTGCGGCTTTAAACAAATTCAGTGGCCGGAAAGCTGTAAAACATTTGCAGGCGAGAGCACGCTTTGAATATTCATCTTCTGCGAGTGTCACCGAGTGACATCTAAGAGTAACTGGGCAGATATGGGTGCCAGGCAAAATAGAGAGTGGGGAGCCTTGCTCGCTGATTTGTATTCTGGATGTAAATCTTAAATTAGTTTGAGATTTTAAAGTGGGTTTTTAAATGCCAGGCACATAAGAGGCGGAATTGATATTAATATTAATAGGCTTAAAAAGATATTTAATGAAATATTTGTATAATTTAATTTCTTCGTAATCAAGTCAGAAAAGTATCAACTGACCACAGTGCTCAGAGACCTCCGTTGTGCCATCCATCTGATGGGCATTGATGTGTGGGGCATGACCTTGGATACCTGGATCTGCCCTCGGCTTTGGGCTCACCCACACCCCAGTTCTGCCACCCCAAATGTCACTTATTTGGCAGTAATGTGAGGATCCATATGGTGGCAGAGGCACCACGTTCGTCCCCTGGCCTTGGGGCTGGAGTTCTCCCCGTGCCAGAACACGGAGGCAGTGCCGGGAAGGCGCAGTCCCTGGGCAGGGAGCCTTGCTCCAAGCAAACAAGAACTTGGAAGAAGTAAGAGTGGTATCCTGCAGATATAAATAAAATGAGGCCAGTTGCAGGAGGAGGAGGAGATGGGAGAGACTGAAATATTAATGAAGATATAAAGCACTGCACCTACACTGAGAGCAGTGTGATGTTCTTGCTCATCTATTCATGTTGAGCTGGCTGGAGCTTTAAATTTTAAAGCCTGGGTGGAGAAGAGGGGCAAGGTTAGGCAGCTCGTTAGAGGCTGTGGTGGTGCTCACGGGCAGCTGAATGGCCCTGAGGGGAGGGAGCCTTCCATCCCAGGGATTTGGCAATATCCCAGTGGCTGAGCCTGCTTCGTTGGGCATCCCTCCCTTGTGCAGGGTGCTGAGGGTCTGGTGCAGCTGAGGGTTGGGGCTGGTGGATGGGATGTCTCTGGTGCCGAAAACCTGTCCGTGCCTGGGGCCAGGGAGCAAGAGCACAACACCTCTAGACAGACTGGGCAGCCTGAAAACCTCAGGGAGGCAAAAGATGGGCAAGTTAATGACACCTGCCCGCGTACCATGGTGATCCATGGGCTGGCAGCATTCAGGATGTTCTGCAGAGAGTGCTGTGGGGCAGCCACCCCATGGGGACACTTTGGAGCAGTGAGGGCTGTTGTACCGTGGCTGGGGCTGCACAAATCCCGGAGTTAGGATCCGGTTTTGGAGCTGGGGGTGGCATGGTGAGAGTGCTCCTCTGCAGGAGCCATCACACTGCAGGAGAGATGTGCGGGCTCTTCTCTGGCAGCTGCTGCAGGTACCTCTCGGCTGTTTTCCTGTCTGTCTTCTTTTCAGCAAGGAGTTTGCCTCCACCTACAGGAAGCAGAAAGCAAGAAAAACCCCCATAGTCACACAAGAGTCTCTGTTAGCCCTCGTCTTTGAGAGGAGCAGCTCATCCCTGTCCGTGAAGCACACAGCCCTGCTCCTGGAGGTGCTCTGGCAGCCTGAAAGCTCCGAGCCTCTCAGGTTTTAATTCCCTGTTCTTCGTACCCTGGCCTCGACAAGGAAACGTGTGAAAGCTGACAAGCCAATAATTGAATTTTGGTTGCGTTAGCGAGGCTTCTGCTGGGGTTTGTGCTGAGAGACGAAGCAGATCTTTCCAAGCAGTAATGGTGCAGGAAGGTTTGGGGAATCACAGCTTTGGGGAGCGTGGAGCTTTGAGTGTGGAGTCACTGGCCACCGAGGGCACAGGAAAAGGGGACCAGGGTTGATATCCATGTTGGCATGGATATGCATGATATCCATGTTGAATATCCGTGATATCCGTGTTGGCACACCAGGCAGGCTGGGCAGGGGCCTCAGGGGAGGAAAAGGGCTGGAACTTCCCATTGACGTGGACCCAGCTGGTGGAGGGCACTGGCAGTGCCTGCAGTGGGGCTGAGGCTGGGCTATGCTGTATCCATGCAGTCAGGTTCCCTATTCAGTTTTGTTTGCCTTCTCCCTGCATGTGAATGCAGAAGAGGAAGAAAGCAGAGCTTGGGTGGCTTCTCCAGGGCCTCCTCACATGGCATCTTTCAGTTCCTGTTTCACTCCCAAAATGACAAGTGGCTCTGTCACTTCCTCCCATCCCACTGCTGCCTTGGCGCCGTCACTCCCGTTTGGGGGCTCAGGGTTTGGTTTCTCATTTGAATATTGGAGGTTTTCCAGTATAAGAGACCTCTGCCTGGGATGTCCTGGTATGGAGGCCTTGCAGGATGGGGCACCCTGGGGTGCTGGGCACTTTCAGATATCTGTGTTGCTGTTGTGGGCACTCCCATGGAACAACAGGGCAGCCTGGGCAAAAGCCTTTGGCAGAATCTTGTGGATAGGCACAGTCCTTGGTGTTCCAGCTCTTTGGAGCAGTGTTCTCCAGGTGCTGGGGGCCAGCATGAGGATGGCAGGGAGGGGGTGCCCACCCTGGCCTGGTCTGGCCAGCCAGCCCCAGTGTACTGAAGGAGGGAACTGTGCCCTGGTTGTCAGTCCAAGAGCCACACATCAATCCATTGTCATGCTGCTGGAATGATATTTGTGTGTGTCGGGGGGATGGTGCCACGTTTGAGTTATGTCTGGGTGAGAGAAATTCCAACCCCTGCATTTTCTGTACAGGATACCTGACAGTAAAGCTGTGGGATGACCTTAATCTTTATGAGCTGGGAGAATTAAGGAGTTCTGTATTTTAGTTTAATTAAGCTATAAGGCATAACAGATGGTGCTTTTCTGGGTGATTATTGAATGTCTCTGCTTTGACTGAGAAGTGCAGTAACACCGTGGTCATAAATGGATTGTGATTTGAAATACCTGAGCTCTTGAAGAACACGTGTTGGTGGCTGTGTGTCTGCACTGCCATGGGGACAGAGGGACCAGCCCCTCTGTGCTTGCTGCAGTGTCCCACCCTGTGGGTGCTGGCATTTTCCATCCTGTGTGGCCGAGGTGCTTGGGTGGCACTGGCCAAGCTGCCACCTCATGTGGCTCGGCGGGGTGGCTGTGAGAGCAGAGTCACCTGCTCCCCCTCTGCATCCGTCAGCAGTTTCCAAGTGTGAGATTCTGCAGGGAAATGTTCTTGTTGTACCAACTGCCCTGGGCAGAGGCGGGTCTGTGCTGTGTTCTTCTAATAAAATTGACAAACAAATTACCCTAGAATTTCCAAAATTACCCTAGCATTTCCAAAATTACACGGATTCAAAAAGCCCCCAAACCCCAGCATTCAATCTGCAGAAACATCTCGCTGTCGGAATCACCAGCCTGATGAGATGGCATTGGCGGCAGCACAGCAAGGAGGGACTGAGAAACGCAATGGGCTGGAAACCCAAAGCAGCAGCCAGCTCCTGTGTCTGCAGATCAGGTACACCCAGGGCACTGGAGATGGTGCTGTTCCAATATTTGCATATACATAACCAGGTCAGGCATTAAAGATGCATTGTAGCATGGCTGGTGTGTAGGACTCGGGAAGCTGAGAGGAGCTGAGGTCATGGCAGGTTGATTTGCTGTTTGATTTTTTTTCCCCCTCTATTACATGAAAACTTTGCATGAATTTGTCTGTGCTGGGTGTTCCTCTGCACGCTGGCAGCTGCCATAGTTACTTCAGATGTTAGAAAGCAGCAGAAGCAAGGAAGAGTGTGGAATTAATTGAGCAGATCTGACCAGTCTGAGGCTTTTGCAACAGGGTTCAGGCAGTGAATCAGAATGGGTTGGGTTGGAAGGGGCTTGAGACATCATTCCAACCCCCTGCCGCAGGGAGGGATGCCACCCACTATCCCAGGCTGCTCCAACCCCTGTCCAACCTGGCCATGGACATTTCCAGGGATGGGGCAGCCACAGCCAGCCTCCCCAGCCTCACAGGGAAAAATTTCTTCCCAGTATCCCATCTAACCCCACCTCTGGCAGTTTCTCCCACTGGTGCATCATCATCATCATCCCCTTTTCTTTCCCTCGACTTGTCAGACATGGGAATTGCTCACAGCCTCACCCTGAATTTGTGCTTCCTCAGTATTTCAGATCACTGACTAATATGCCTCAATTTTTCTCATTAATGGAGTATTTGAAATGATCAAAATGAAATAGATTCACTTCCTGGCTGTAAAGTTGTTACAAGGATGATCTATGAGAAGTTTTTAACAAAGCTGTAGTCTTTTTTGGAGAAAACCTCCCATTTGTCTTGATCTTGTGCTGTTACAAGATGATCTGGGATCATTCTTTAAGCGGTGAACTTTGAAAACCAGCAGTTACGCAGGAAAGCTCCAAGTTGTGGTTTCAAAGGGCCTTGTCCCTTCTTGACCCCTCTTTCCTCTGGTTTCGTGAGCCGGTTCCTTGTTCCCCCTTGTCACAGGGTGGTCACCAGTGGTGGGACACTGTCCCTGGCACACGCAGGGTCCCACACTGAGCACGGGCAGCGCTTCCCTCGCCATCCTGGGGGCTGCATTTCACCACTGCAAAACACAATGAGAACCCTGGGCTGTGGATGAGCTGGCTCGGTGCCACTTTCGGAGACAATGCCCTGCCTAAATAGCCAGGATTGGGCTGAGAAGAATAATTGCCGCTATGAAATAATTCCGCAATTACCGCTGTAATTAAGGGCAGTTTGTTAATGAAAGTGCTCGGTGAGTAATGGCTGCAGGGCGCTCCATCCCGCGGCCCGGCGCGCACGGCGGGGACGGCTGGGGACGGCTGGGGACGCGGGGACACAGCTGTCGCTGGCAGGATGGATGTAAACACCCGCCACTGCCGGTGATGAAGTGCCGTCATTACCCCCCTGCCCTGCGGGAACTGGTCAGACAAGGAAAAATAAACTTAAAATACGATGGCGAGCGCTGTGGCTGCCCAAGGCCCCTTCTCCCGGCCGCGTTAATGGGATATGCAGATGCCCTTACCCGGCTGATCCATCGGGCAATTCCGAACCTCAGAAGCCATTTCTCAGGAATATGAACTTCAGGCTGCGTTTCTGTCGCTTTACTTGTTTTGAGCTTGTTTTCCGACGTCGTGTTTCCTTTTAGAACACAAATCCACGCAGATTTTTCCTTTGTATCGCTTTAAAAAATTGCTATTAGGAAATGTTACCCCGTTTGCACATCTGAGTGCGGCAGGAACGCTGGCTGTAGACCCTGGCACAGCGTGTTTGCAGGGAAGCAGCCTTGGAAATACTTTGGTGTGTTTGGGCAGGAGTCAGACTAATGGAGCATTTTAAATTGCTGGAGGAGGCAGCTGGCAATGGACACATTGTCCACGGGTTGAGGATCTGTGAGCATTTCCTGAAGCCAGTGCCACAGAATCGTATGGGACCGTTTAGATTGGAAAAGACCTGTAGGATCATTGACTCCAACCGTTTCCCTAGCACTGCCAAGTCCACCAGTAACCTGCAAAGTGATGGCAGTTCTGGCATTGTCAGGGTAGTAATTTTCAGGAGCCTCCCTTGTTTTCGGTGTTTGTGGCTCTTGGCTCTTTGTGGGGCTCGTGAGCAGATTTTCCAGCATGGGAGATGGGGTGGGCTTTGGCCTCTGATTGCTCCCAAGAGAAGGGTGGCTTTCCCGAGGTACCAAATTACCCTGCTGATGTCTGGGTGCCAGGCTGGCACTGAGCAAGCCAGATTCCTGGGGAATTTCAATTCCGGCTGCTGAAGGACTTTCCCTGGAAGGTCAGGGCCATTGACTTACACCAGATGGGAGCAGAGGTGAGGGAACTTGTGGGAAGATGGGAATGGGGCAGGTTTCAAATGTGCTGAAGAGCAGGGAGGCTGCTGGTGGTACTGTGTAGCACAATCACTGCACGCAGGGGGATGTTTTGTGTTGGGCTGCAGCTGTGGAGGAGGAGTGGTGGCACTTGTCCCCATCCCTTTACTCCATAGCCACAGGGCAGCAGCCAGCCTTCTGCAGAGCAAGGAGAGGCTTTCATTGGTGCAGCTTGTTAGAGGTGGAAGGATGTTTTTGTGCCCAGCACATCGCCGGGTAGCAGTGCCTCTTGTTTTAATTGGATTTGCAGCCTGCTGAAGAGCCGTGATTTACAACAGCTGCTCAAATATGCACAGCGAGGTCTTGGGACTGCTGAGGTGTTCATCTGACCATCAGCGGAAAATCATTCCGGCCCCGTGCATTCCGTCTGCTCGGAGTGAGCTCCGTGAAGTGTGCGGGAAGAGGGGGAGCGCACACGGGGCTGTGTCTCTGCCACCGCCACCGTGCCCGGAGCCCCGCGGACCCACCGCCCGTGCAGGAACGCCGCTGTGGCTGCGAGGAAGCAGCCTGTCTGCCTTTACACCGGGCTTGTCAAAGGTTTTATAGATCTCCATAATGAAGATGGATCAGGTTCATTCTCGTTGCCAGTTGCTCTATCAAAATAGCACTAATTACCGCAGCCGCACGTGCCGCGCGCTGCCATCTTCCTCCTTGGAGCCTAAAGCACGTCTTGTGCCGCTCACAATAGATAAAATGAGGCAACTTTTCCCCTTCTATTTTTGGAAAAGTAGTTAGTAAAGGAGAAGGAAATTGATTTTGGTGTCAGAAAGGACATTTCTGACAGGAGCATACTTTGAAATGATTCAAGGCATCTGTTTCTGTTGCAGACACCCAACGCCGCTGAGAGCGGTACCTAAATTAAACTGTTTAAGATGTCAGCTCTGGGTACGAAGGCAATTTACATCCCGGTAGCACGGTTGGAATTTTTATCGTGTAATGAACTTTCTCACTCAGTTTACGAACAAAGCCTCTCCCACGGTAACTATTTTTGTGGAACCTACAGATCTCGGGTGCAGGATTGATGCTCATGTTGGGAATGGATGGGGCAGGGTGTGAAGGTGTGCACAGGCTTGCAGGAACTTTGGACGTGCTATCTTCATGATGGCTGTCTTTGGGACATCAGTTTGGTGGCCTTTCTCTTACAATCTTGATTATCACATGATTAAACACTGAGGAGAAGCATTCCTCCTTGCTGCCAGTGGTCTCCCCCATCCTCCGTGCTCTGTGGAGGGTCTGCAGCCAGATCACCTTTCAAGGTGAACATTAAATTAATATGGAAGACTTCTAGAGCTCTACAATTAAAAGGTCTTTTGCTTTCCCCACTTCAGAACAGATCTGGCGGTTTATTGCCGGAGCCTTGGCTCCCAGCCTGGCTGACCTTGGATCTATGCCTTTTAACTGTCAGCGGGGTTTCTTGTGCGCTGTTGTGGCCTTTTATGCAAAGAACAAGCCCCTGTTGTGGCCACCAGCTTTGCAGAAGCATTTGTGATGCTCGGAGGATGCTAGCAAAGGTGAGAGGCTTGATTTTCCCTTTCACGTGCATCTCTTGTTGTGCCCATGAGGTGGTTGGGAATGTAGAGACCCTTTTTGGTGTAGATATTTACCTTTTAAAGGTTTGCCTGATGAACTGAGGCAGATGAGGAGCCCAAGGGGAAGCGCAGGCTGCGTTTCCCGCTGACAATCTGGGACTTCAGGGTCTGGTTGCTTCAGCACCTTTTATATTCCCAGTTCTGACACCTTTGGCAAATGGTCCAGAAATGACAGCAAGGCTGATCTGATCCCCTCAGAATCAGCTTTGTGTCCCTGCTTTATGTGCTTGAGTTCCAGCCTTGGCTGCTCAGGCAAAGCATCTGGTTGGCATTGAAAATCCAGTGTACAGTCTCAAAAAGGGGCATTACACGTGGGGCTGCTGTTTGGGGCGTGTCAGCAGCTCCACACTGACACAATTTAGGTATTCCTTCACCCAGAGTTAATTTTCACTCAAATTGAGTTGTCTGCTTAAGGGGAGGATCAACACCCAGCTGCCAACATGAGCAGCGTATTGAAGGGGTCATGGGTGCCATGTCATTATCATTTGTATTAGTTTATATTGGCTGAAAGGATGAAAGGGGAAACAAGAATATTGACTTACGTTACTTCATATTGAATTAGCATCCCTTTGCAAAGGGCTCCTGGCTTAACTTGGAACTGTGAATAGTTTCTGTTCAGCTGAGATGGGGAAGTTTTGGAGCAGGGATGTATCTGTCCTTTCCCACTGCCTCTTCCTGCCTTTTGCTGGGCATCTTGAGCTCAGTGAGACCTCGCCATGCTGTAGCTGAGTGGAGTTTGTTTAAGCTTTGATTTCAAACAGTGGATTACCTTTTATCACATTATATAATGAATTATTGATCCACTGATTGTGAATATTCCAGGGAAGGCACGCCAATGGAGGCTGCCACGGGCAGATCCAACCCTGCCCTCAGCTGAGCAGGCTCTCCTGTCCCAGGCTCACACTGCCACGTCTCAGCTCCTTGGGCATCGTCCTTGGCACATGACTCCAAGGGCACAGATCCTCAACCACCCTTCAGGCTGTCACAGCTCTCCCTGAAATCAGCACCGCTGCTGCTGCTGCTGCTGGGGAGGGAGGGGTGAGATATGAAACCTGCAGTTGGTGAAGGTGTCAGTAGGCAGCATTTCAGTCTGGATGGGGAGATCTCTGCAGAATGGCACCCTAGGTCAGCCCTGGAGCTTCCTAGGGCCTTTACTCCTTGGAAATGCAGATTTTGTCTGTGTTTGCTGATGCCAAAGAAACCGTAGTTTGTGTTTATTGAGTTGCTGGCGTTGAGGTTTGTGCTGACATTGTGTGCTGCTCTGAATCTCAGCCTCACCAGTCCTCTGTAGGTGAGCAGACCTCTTGAGGCATTAGTTCTGAGGCTTCAGACTTCAGGACCTGTTCCCTGGGGCACTGAGGGAGCCGGCAGAGGCTGGAACACACATTTCTGTTGTCCTCCCTGTGTGGAGGACAGAGATAAAGCGAAAACACGGGTGCCACTGGCTGCAGGCTGCCCGGACAAGGTGTTGAGGAGCTGTTTGCACTGAGTGAGACGTACGCCGCATGAAGAAGAGTGCTGGGCTCTGCTCGGCATCTGTGCATGCAGCAGATAGCATCGCTGGGAACAGAAAGGGTTTTCAGTCTGTGAGATGAGTTCCTGATTGTTTTGCTCCGTGCAGACTCGGCGGGGCCGCTGCCTGTCTTTGGCATTCCGGCAGCGTGGGTCTGCCTGCATCAATCGATCCCCGCCCGCCGTATTGACAGGCAGCCCCGATAGTTCTCATCTGAAGAAGTGCAGCATGGATAATTAAGCAATGCACTCTGCAAGTTGGTGATCAGCTTCTCGTGGAGGACCAGTAATGAATAAAAAGTACATTAAGTAAATTAAACTCTTGATGCCTGTAGGTCTGTAACTGCAGAGTTGCCTTTCTGAAATTCATTACAGTTTATAGGAGTTCTGTTAATCAAGAGACTCCTGCGGAAAACATTCTGGGAATTAAAGTTTATTTTATTTCTGTGTTGTTTAGGACAGAGACAAGTGATGTTGCTGCTGGTCTCTTTGAGTACTGAGCTGGGCTCTGAACCTGGGCCCATCAAATGTGGAAAAATCGAATTTAAGCAGTTAAATGGTCTCGCCCCACACCAAAATATACATATATATATATGTATATATAGCTATGTGTAATGGGACTTTATGCTGTTTGTTGGCAACATCTTGTCTTTGAACAAGGCTGATGGGCATAGTGTCTGTGAGGCAGGCACCTTTTGTTTCTTGGTGTGTGCATGGGGTATCCGAGCTCTCAGCAATGCCTGGGATCTGTCCCGTGCTGGCTGGCCACGTGGATTTGGTATGTTTTGATTTCTTCCTCTGGAGCACTGAATCTTTGTTACGTTCTGTAAACGAGAGAGAGCGCCCAGCCGAGCAGGTGCCCTTCTTAGTGTCCAGATGTAGAAACGTTCTCCAGTGACATGAACACGCTGCAGAAACCGTGTTTGCTCTCTAAACTTTCTTTGCGAGCGGCTGCCAACTGCACGCTTGGATGGGAGCCATTTATTTGTAGCACAGTCAATCTTCCCTTAAAGAAAACCACCAGTGAATTAGCTTTTGCATAGTGTTTCAATCAAAGCATTTGATCCTTGTTTCTGCGAGATAATCCTAAGAACTTCTTATTTGGAGAATAGAAGACCGTGATGGATTTAATTCATAAAGGGAAGCAGCCGTAAGGAATGTAAATGTAAGAGGCTGATAAGGTAGGATTTCCTAGTTGCTATGACAACCCCTGGGTCATGAGCCTGAGAAAATATAAAGTAAGTCCTGGAGCTGTGAAGATGATTATAAAATTTAACTGTCATTCTTCATTTGGAGTTGATGGCAAACATTATTTACTTAAGTTTATCTCCAGGCAGGCGAGGATCCTTTCTTCCTCCCTTAAATCGGAGCCTCGGATCACAAATGAACGTGTTGTGCGCGGCCGACATTATAAGGCGAAGCCACTATTTATTATTCTAACCAGACAATTTGCACGGAATATCCCTGTAGATTCGGTCACTCTCGTACAGAAGCAGAGCTTTTATCCAGTGTATCCCTGATAAAAGGCTCCCTGACGCTGCTCAGTGCAGGGGGATGTTCCCAGCGGGGGGACGCCCTGCTGAGGATGGTTCCCCAACCCCAGGGATGCCTTGATCCTTGTTTTCTTACCCTGGAATCCCATGTTTGGCTTCCCCAGGGGAAGGAATGCTCTCAAACCTGATCATTTGCTGAGCCTGTGCCCTGTCCCATTGCCTGGTGGGCTATTCTCTGTCTGCAGGAGGGAACAGGGAGCCACAACAGCCTCTGCCTTCTCCTCGTGCATTTCTGGTGCTCTCGGCAGCGCTCCCCCCTCAGCCACGGCGCCCTGGCTTCATCTTCTGTTTTTGTTGTTGCTGTCCTCCAGTTTCAGACCAGCAGATGAATCCTTTTCCAGCCTATAAACGTGTTGTAGTCTTGAGGGCTGCAAGAGCAGTCCCAGCTGGGATAGAGTGAAGCATAAAATATCCCCATGCGAGCTGCTGACGTTCCTGGGATTAACGGCTCCGGAAGCTGGGCATCTGGGGATGTGGCAGCTGCCAGTCTCCCACTGTCCCAGATACCCAACTGCTGCAGAAAGGTGGATTAGTTCTTTAACAGCCTCTCTTAAAGCTCTGCTCCAGATGGAAACCAGGGAGTTCCTGGCTTTCAACAGCACCTCCTGTACTGTATAGTGATTTCAACCATTCCTGGTGTCATGTAATTTAAAAACACATATGTGATGAGCAGTTGTGTGTGTGCTCTAGGGGATCAGCCGTGCCCCTCAGCAGCAGCCTCTAGCCTTTGAGGGAAGGTGGGAGAAAAAATTCTTACAATTACTCAGAGGATGTTCTAGCTCCAGTATCGGAATGTCTGACTTGAGCACTAAAAATCATTCAGCACCTCCCTCTGAACTTTATTTTACTGCGTTTGGAAGACTTTTCTCTCGCTCCTCAGTGTACTCGAGGGGATGAAAAGGGAAGTCACTGGATTCAAAGAATCCACGTGCAGCAAATGCCTTTTGAGGCTTTTCACTGGCTGTGGGATTTAGTGTGATGCTATTTTCGAGGCTGCTCTGACAATTTCAGTTGGGAAACTCTTTCACCTTTGCAGCTTTCATCCTGAAATGTTGCTGGTGCAGGCGAGCTGGCAGATTGTGGTAAGGATCAGAGTTTGTAGCCATTACTGAAGAGAAGTAGCTCTTGTGCAAATGGAACAGAGTATTATCGCTGTACTGGGAAAACCAGAATCTGTTACTTTTCCTAGGGTGGGAACTTTGTGAAAGCACTTGCCTAAGTGGAAATTGCAGCAACCCCAAGTTCTACTGACTGTGCCTGTGTTATGTCCATGAGCTGCATGACACCTCTCTCCTTGGGTGCCTGAGAGGATGGAATTTGAAACATCTCTTTTGTTCATGAGACTGTGTCTGCTCCATGGGATGTGGCAGTGGCTGTTGGTACCTCCAAGGCAGTGTCCCTGGCACTGGTGCTCAGCTGAGCTGTTCCAGGGCTGCTGCACTCTGTGTCCCCAGGTTCTGTTTTGGGAAGTGCCACAGCTGGGAATGGGCTTTAAAAAGCATGAGGCATCCATGTGCAGGAGTCCTCCTCCAAACAGGAGCTGACATCAGGCCCTGCAGGGCCATGTGTGAGCCGCAGAACCCGCTGGGGTGGACACAAGTTGTGATGGCTGTGTGAAGTGGGGAGCTTTGTCCTGAGAGAAGTTTTTCCTGGTTTGGTAACACAGCTGTCTCAGCCAGGTTTGAATCCATATGCACACTTTGCACATGCTTAAACACAAAAACAAGTTTCCCCTCTGCCTACTTTAAAGTGTTTGCAATTGCAGACAGGAATCTGTTTCTATCTTCAGAAGAGAATCATTCTGGGAGGGTGGTGGTGAGCATATTGCCGTGCTGGACATCACCTTCATCAAAAGGGCTGGTTCCCAAATCTTGTTTTCCCATTTTTATTTTTTGGTAGCCAGAGTAGGCTGAGCCTCAGCAGCAGCTGAGCACTGTCTGGGGAAGGTGTTCATCCTTGGACCTTCCCTGGGCAGGCAGTGGGGTGTGGCTGTGTTTCTCCATACAATATTTAGTAATTCAAGGCCACGTTTCAGGAAGGTACATCAAAAGATCTTGTCCAAAAGGCTACCCCAGGACAGAGCACTGTGCTAGAGCTCTGAAGCACAACAGAGGATGAAACATTGGAGCATAACAAGGCTGATGAACACAAAAGAGCATTTTTATTTGGTTTCTCATCAGTTCTTCGTAAGCGTTGCAGCGTCTGTACATCGATTGGAGATTTAGCCCTACTACCCTTGTTATCCCTAGTTTTAGATGTAAAATGCTTTTTTTGCAAGTGTGGAGGCAAAAGGCTTTTGAGTTAATTAAATCTATGAAGAAATAAGCTGTGAGCTGAGCATTGTAGTCAGCCCTTTCCAACCTGAGCCTGGACCCCATGGTGCTGGCTGCTCACTGTCAGCCTGCCGATACCTGCCAGCATTCAGGTAGCATCAGATCCCTCTATAAAATGGAGATTTCAAGCAGCTTGCAAGAGGCTGTGCATGTAAACCTAAGCCAGAAATAGCTGCTCTGACAAAGACTGACAGGTACGTGCCATTCTCTTCATCTGGCACGTGCTGTCGGCGGTGCCGCTATGGGAGCTGGCAGCAGCCTTGCAGTGGTGGGTGGCAAACAAAGGCTGCTCTCAGAAATATTTTCCACACAAAGTTAGGATTAAAAGCAGAGAGCCAATATAAAATACCAGTGATAACGATATGGATGAAGGGAGTCGCTGGCAACACACAACTAAACTGAAATCTGTAAAATGAGGCTTTTTCTTTTGTACTGAGTTTTCCAGCATTGCTTTCGCACAGGGTGCATTGCCTGTGATCTCCTCTGCCTCCTGCAATTGATAGAGCAACTGGGATCAATAATTCATGGACGTCTGGAGCAGCATTAGCTCTGGAGATGAGGTTGCTCAATGGCTTGGGGAAGATGCTGATGTTGCTGGTCAGCCTCAGCCCAGCGTGGTCGTTACATGCTCCCCTCTGCCCGCAGCCTTTGACTCATCTTTGACTCACCTCCAGAGGACTGGGGGTGGAGAGAACCACAGTCATCTGCCAAATCCCCTTCAAGAGCTCCCACAACTCCATGCAAATGTAGCTGTTCGCCTCCCACAGCTCCTTACGCGCTGCCTTGGGCTGTAACCGCGTCGCTCATCAGCACTCCGATGGTGTTGGTCCTGATGGCTCAGCAGAACCCACTCACCGCTCTCCTCCGCCAGCAGAGCCGAGGGAGGGCTGCTACTACCTTCCCATTTCTGGTGAGAGGAGGAATACGGGGTGTTTTTACAGAATCTGCTCGTTAGCACAATCTGGGTGCACCAGGATGGTCTTCCCTTCACTCTGCCTTACATGTGTGCAAGGCGAACGGCTGCAGCTTCGCTTCAGGTGCTCTCCTGCCATCCAGCCCGGCATGCACTGACAGGATAAAGTTTTCCAGGAGATGGTGGTGGTTATCTCATGCCTCAGGAGCATGCCTTGGGAGCCTTGGTCCTCTCCAGGCTGAAGGATGCTTTCTAGGACAGCGTGAGCCTCTTGTCAGGCTGATCTGTCAGGCAGGAGGAACTGTCAGGCTGGCTGGAGAAACATTTCTGGCCAAAATGAAGCTGGGCAGTGGTGGGTGTGGGTGGAATCCCATGCTGACATTTCAGATACCTTCAGCATCAGAATGCTGAGATAATTGAAATCAGAGATAATTGCAGAGCAGCCGTGGTAAATGTCGTGGGTTCTGCTCCTGTGAGAGCTGAAGCTGTACAGGGAAGTGGGCAAAGAGTGCACCAGCAATGAGGGTTCTTATGAAGATCAACCTCTCCTCCTTGCCAACATCTCTTGCTGCCAAAATGTAACGATTGTGTTAAATACGTGGCTTTTCAAGCAAATCCTGTTAAACCTCTTTGTGGGTGTGTACCGTGTTGTAGGAGGTGATGACTCTGTTCCTTTCCCTCCTTGGGTAGGAGCCCAGGTCAGCTCCCCCAGCTCTAAAGTGGCTTTTTGGGTGCTTCTGGTTTGGGTTTGGCAGTCTGGAGTAGTTAAAAATGGACAAGGATTGAAAAAAGGCATGCTGTGATCTCCCCTGCGGGCTCCACAAGCCCTCCAGGTTGTGCTTGGCTCCACTTCCAGATGTCTTCCAACTTGACTCCTGTTTTGATCTGGGTTTTTTTTGCAGCTGTTGAGAATGGAAAGGTTTAGAGAGGACAGTCATGTTCTTATTGTCAAGTTTTCTTGCTTTGTATTGTCTTCATGTATACCAGGTACCATTAAAAACTCCCATTAAGAGGCCAGTATCACACTGATAGTGTTGGCAGAGTTGGGGATTGGACTGGCATCCAGCACTCCTGTGGTGACAGAACCCATTTTTCAGTGAAGTTTTGTTTTTCCCTATTTGCCCATTGAGTGGGCTCCAGACCCTCAGCAGGACCAAAACCAGAACAGCTGTGGCAGCTTTAGGGGACTGCTGGAAAAGCCTGTTAGGAGGTACAAAGACTGTGTTTAATTTATGGAAAAGAAGGGAGGGCAACACATGAGAGTCAGAAATTGGCTGTTCTCTTTGTAAGTGAAAGGTCACGTTACCGAGCACGGCAGGGTGGATTTGTGAAAAACGAGCTCCTGTTTGCGAGGAATTAGAATGAGTAGCTGATTTTTTATTTTTTTCCCCACTTGTGACCTTTAAAGATGCTGCTCGTAGATTGATAAGCAGGCTGATGCTTTTAGCGAGCCGATCCTCCATTTCCCTCTCGCAGAAGGACAATCTGTCAAACGCCGTGGGTGTCACTCGCAGAAAACCTTCCTCTCTGTAACCCCCCGGGGGAAAGAGGGATGTGGCAGCAGGACCCCAGCTGACAAACAAGGAAAGTTCAGCGTTGTCTTCCATGAGTAACGACCTGCATTTCCTGTGGTCTGGAGCCTCTGGCTAAGGATTTTCCCTACGTCCTTTTTCCCAGTCAATTTTGCTTTCTCCTTTCCCCCTGTCCTTGGCAGGGTTGCAGTGCTCCTGCCTGGTGGGACAGTGGTGAGGGTGGTTTGGGAAAGTTGGCTTTGCCCCCTGAGCCAGGGGAGCTGCTTTCGCTCCTCTGCTGCTGAGGAGGTGCATTTTGGGGCTGGGAAGTGATGGTTTGGAGAGCCCCATGGGATTGCAGGTAGTGCACGGTACCTGTGATACATGGGTTTTGTTTGGTGACAAAAATAATGGCAGCAGAAGATGAGCTGAACTCAGAAAAATCCTTTTCTTAGTGGGGGACAGCAGGTGTGTGTGTCTAGGTGTGCCAAAGCATCCTGGGGACGCAGAAGAAGCTCAGGGATGCACAGAGGTCTGGCTTTCTGAGCTTGGCAGTCTCTCTGAGAGGCTTCTCTCTGTTTATTTTCTGTTCCTAGAGTGCTGCTGGCACTGAAATGCTGGGCTGCAGACACCCTGGGTAGTGCAGCTCCTGTGACAGCACTCTCCTGTGTTCTGCTTGGGTGAATGGCACAGTCGAGCTGTGGCTGTCCTGGCAGGAGCACGATTCTTACCAGGTGACAATTTGCTGCAGAGAAATCAGTGCTTTTCTGGTTATTGTGCCTTCCATTGCCCTCGGTCACCCCTTCCAGTTCAGGCAGAAACTGGAACATGTGGCTTTGGTCCAAACCCTGCTCTGAATGCTCTAAGCCACGTGAGAGCTGTTAACGTGGATAATTCCACAGTGTCATTTGGTTGCCCATTACTGGGGGAGGTGTTCGTGCACAAGTAATTCTCTTGCTGCAGTTGTGAGGCTGTTTCTGACCTCCTTCTCTGTTCCAAGAAGATTGTTGTCACTTTGCCTCTGTGATGCTGAAGAGCTCACCCGTAAGGTGTTTTTCCTTGCTGTAATGTGTTGGTCTCCTGTGAGGAACAGCTGACAGGCTGGCCCCTAACTCTGACCATCCACTGTCCAAATTGCCCCGAGTTTGACCCATCTGGCCACTGCCCTGGCAGGCTGTGGGGTGTTTCTTGACCCTGCCCTGTTTTAAGATGCTCTGACTGCTCATTCCCTGTGGGCAGAAGAAACCACATGCCCTGTGGTTCCACTTGGGCAAAACTTAAGTGCAGGTGCTGAACTCCTTTCTAGGTCCTGTGTAAAGCACAAAAGGTAACAGGTGCTGCCGAAACTCGAAGCTGATTCCCTGTGAGAGGAGCCGACCCAGGGCAGTCTCTGTTCCACACTGTCCCTTTGTGAGTGCCGCCCTTACATAAGCGCGATGCTGCAGCAGCACGATGGAAATCTCGTCAGGCCGGCCAAGTTCCCTGGTTCGGAGCCAGACATCTGGGATTGGGGTTTTCATGGCATTCTTCAGTAGCATGAGGAACCTCATAAAGCAGCTTCTCTGGGGTATTGTGCCGAGAGCCGCATTCCCAAGCAATTACAGCCGGGGCTGCAGCAGTAATGAGCCCTCGCTTTGGGAAGGGACAGGAAGACAAAAGGGAAACATTCAATGGAAGCTGCGAAGCCTTTGAACGTGAATAGCTGTGGGCTTGTTAATTGGGATCACCATTGGGAACATTCCCTGCTCCCTCCGGCTCTGGCAGTGTGACCGGGCTCCGGCCGGGGGAGCGGGGTGGCAGCGAGGGAAGAGGGCTGAGAGCTGCGGCTCTTTGGGGTTTCACCATTAATGATTTCTGGCGCTGGGGACAAGGCGCAACTGAGCCTTTTTTGGACCAGAAAAGCGCTGCAAGTGGTGTTCTCAGCTGAGCGAGTCTCAGCGTAGCAAAGTGCTTGCCTGCTGCTTCAGAAGGTTTTGCTTCTTGGGCCAGCAGCACCATCCTCGGTGGCTGTGGGGTGGCAGGGGATGGAGGAGCTGCTCTGACTGAGCTTGTTGTTCCTGAAGGTGTCTGACCCACTGGGTCTTTGGGAAGCTGCAGTGGGACAGTGGGTGCAGGCTGGTGCTGGTGACAGGCACCCTGTCACATAGGCAGGTGACCATCCTCGTGGCCAAGCTCCCATTTATTTACAAACCTGGGATTTGTATTGGAGTGTTTCAAAGCTTCCTTATTTTGAATATTTTCTCTTAAGCTTGGTAGGTTCCAAATGAGAAGTGAAGTTTGAGTAAGAACTGCTTTGGCTTCTGCAGTGAGTTATTGCCAAGGCTGCTCAGAGTTGGGCTGTTTGTGTCTGTGTGGGTAACTATCAGAGAACATTTTGTTGGTGTTTGTTTAAAAGACAAACAAAAACCCTCTCAGTCTGAGTGAAACACTTGTCCCTGAGATTTTGAGTAAGACAACAGGTGGAGTGTGGATTGTGACTCAGTCTGAGGCACAGCACCAATGCAGTGCCCGTAATAATGCTGTGTGTCCTCGTGTCTCCACAAGGCTCTGCCAGTTCAGGGTAAACGACTGCAAACTTGCAGTTTCCCTAGGGAAGGCAGTTGGTGCAAGGTTCTGGGAACCAGTGTTTCCCATCCTGCAAGCCAGCACTCCCAAACGTTCTGGTTGGCAGAGCAAGGACAGATTCCTGGGCTCACTGGTGCCAGAGGCAGCCACACGTGGTTCCACTCTGTCGTGCGGGTTGCAGTTGAGAGTGACAAGATTCATTCCTTGTATTGCATTTCACATGGAAGGGAAGAGTACAGCAGATGAATTTCCTTCTTTTCTGATTCCCTCCCCCCGTTTGATTGCGCTATTGTTTCTTTGGGCACATTAAAATAGAATTTGACTGGAGTCGTTATCCGCTGTCCCCGCGCTGCCGTGTGTAATCCGCTTGCAGAGCCCTCCGCTTTGTGCAGCGGCGTTTGCTAATGAGCAGAATGTAATTCGTTTTTTTGGGAAATTACATGAAACAGCATACCCATAAAACCTTCAGATTCAAGATGGCTTGTTTTGTTCCCAAAGCAGCCCAAACTCCACAGCCGTTCATCACCCTGCACTGCTGCCGCGGGGTATCCACGGTGAGGACTCAGCCCCAGTTGGAGAGGAGCCTGTTGTGCTCCACAATCCATTCCCGTGCACACTGCTTAGATCCCTGTGCTCAGGGTATGAGAGCAGGATGAGCTGCTCCCAAATTAAGTACAGGCAGTAAGTAGGAAGAGGAAATTTTGCTGGTTGAAGTCACCTGCCTCATTGTGGGTGTTGAGCATATGGTGTCTGTGTCAAAGCATTTTTCCACAAAACTTGAGTGTTTTGTGTCATCAGCGGAGCTTAATACATTCCATTCACAGGGTGGTTATCCCAGGGTAATGATTCCAAGGCACAGCCTGGGGAGGTGAGCTGAGGGAGGAGTGCTGCTCACAGGGAGGGTGCTGGGGCTCAGGCCTGGGCGAGGTGTTGGTGTAACTCCAGAGACAGAACCCAGTGAGTGCCTGACTCCAGTGATTGATGACACCCATGCTCCACAGTAGCTGCCTGCCTGCAAACCTTTCAGTAACACACAGCCCTGGCAGGTTTAGCCAAAAAAAAAAAAAAATAATAATCCCTTCACTACAGGATCTGCCCAAGTGGCTCCTCAGCAAAAAACCCTTTTAACGTTTATAAACCACTTCTAAAAGCCAGACTGCCATTTCAGTGCCTTGCTAGAAGAATACCCATGAGGAATTGTCCTTCATTCGTAGCTCCAAAGTGTGGTGTGTCATCCAGTTTGGTGAGAGCAGCGTTTACTGGAAGGTCACGGTTGCTGGGGCTTAAGGAAGGGTGTTCTGGATGGACTGTGCTCTGAGTTAGAGCAGGTTTTATAAAGTGGTTTTAAATGCAAGTGATTAAGGGGAGGATTTTTCTTGCTCTCAGGTGCAAATGCAGCTCCTGATTAAAAGTCAACTGCTGAAATCTGAAATTTTCACAACAGCACTGCTGAGTTATTTATTGTGGAGCATTTCCATTGAAAATGAGCCGTGTTTTAAATACCCTGCCCTTGATGTGCTGAGTGCGAGGGGGCCAGGCTTACAGTTCATGAAAACTTGGCAAAAACAAGCAGATCTCTTCAAACTGTTGGGGTTTGAGAAGAGAACTGTGAAGAATGTGTCTAATTGAAACTGTTCTTTCAAGAAATGCTAAGCAAATGTCTGGTAGATTTTCAGCTGCTGTTGGCAACATCTGTAAAAGGTCTCGTGTCTCCTGTGACATGGCAGCAGGAGGGTTGGAGCCTGCCTGGCTTTGATGGTTGGAGTGTGTTTGTGTTTGAAATACACTCGGTGTGTGTGCAGTAGAGGGAAGGGAGGTTGTGTGTGTGTGTGTGATGGGCTGCTCTGCCCGCTCCCACCTGCAGCAGTGCCCAGTGCCAGCTTCATGCTGGGTGACTGAGCCCCTTGGCCTGGGGAGTCACCAGCCCTGTGCTGCCCAGCTGCTCCCTCCTGGGCGTCAGGGAGCAGCTTTGTCCAAAATTGCAGAAAAAAAAGTGGAGTGCCAGGTTTTGCTGGGGGCATTGCCCAGATTTGTGCCCAGGAGGGAAGAGCAGTGGTGATGGGAGAGCAGGGTTGAAAAAGCCAGAGTTGGGATGTGAGCAGTGACCCCCCAGCCCCACATCCCTCCCATGTGCCCACACTGGGCTCCTCAGAATGTTCCAGAGAGCCTCTGTTGTGGCACTGAGGGGTGTTGGCAGCTTGGCACATGGAGGAGCTTTGTCCCCGGTCACTGCAGTCCATCTAATCCTGGCTAAAAGCAGTAAAGCTGCTGTGGGGCCAGGCATGGCGAGAGCCTGCAGGGGTTTGAGGTGCTTTGTAATCCTGGGCACATCGAGGAGGAGAGGCTTTATTTAATTCTAATAATGGCAGAGATAATGTTGGCTTTGTGATAGTCCCGGGCACAGCTGTTCTGCAATATCCACGGCGGTGCATGCTGTGAATGGCTAGCAAGGTATCGAGCCCCCAGGATGTTTTCCTTGCTTTTCAGTGCCTGGATGGATTGCATTGGTTTATTGGAAGAGCGCTGACTTTGTGCTTGCAGTAATTAATTCCCTTTTCCGGGCTGGGGGAAGGTTGGCTATAATTTCCTGCATTCTTTTATCATAAGGCCAAAGGAGAAGCTCAGAATAGCGAGCAGAGAGGAACACTGCATACATGCATTTTAAATTTAGTTTTGAGCAGTTAAGAAGACAGATTTTTGGTGGAGTGGCCTCTCCGTATTTGCAGTTTTCAAACAAGGTGACCTGGAGGATTGGTGCTGGATGTAGTGTCCATTTCCAAAATCCCTGACTGTACTGCTCATTCCACCTGTAAATCCACATTCCCTTCTCCTTCAGGGCACTGCAGTGGGCTGGAGATCAGGAGTTTGTTTTCCTGCTGGTAGTTCTGACACTGCCTGTGGACAGGAGTGTTGTTGAGGGGGAGTGCAGGTGTGTGCTGACCAAAATTCATTTGCATCTGAGCCTGGAAACGTGGCAGAGGAGCAGTACAAAGTGTGTGTTCCTGCTGTCCCCACTGCCTGCCCTGATCTTAAGGACATCCCGGTGCAGGCTGCCAGCAGGGGCTTCCCACAGGCATGAGAGAGCATAAGGGATGGGAAAATACTTGCTTGAGCACGAGAAGGGAAAAAAAAAAG
>VZSR01000242.1:385663-501549 GCA_013398615.1 Brachypodius melanocephalos | reverse complement strand
TGCCCGATGTTTTGGGGGCTCTGCCCGATGTTTTGCGGGCTCTGCCCTGTGCTCTGGGGCTCTGCCCGGTACCTGCAGCCCTTCCCCGCTCCCCAAAGCCCTGCTCTCCCGTTGTTGCCTTGCCAACACGGTGCGAGGAGATGTCGGAGCAGAGCTGCGGCACAGCCGCGGTGCCGGGGGCTCGGGGCGGCGGGGAGAGGAGGAGGAGGAAGAGAGGGAGGAGGAGAGAACCTCAGCGCCCAAAAAAACACCCCCTGCACCACGGCGGGGAGGGAGAATTAATAGCACTTGCAGAGGCATTCAGCGTTCACTCCTTGCTACTTGTGAGATTGTACAACAGCATAATTTTTTAATGATGGGTAATGATGAAACATCAATTTCCAATCTGTTTTTCTGCCTGGTGCCTGGAGCTGCGGCGTCGGGCTCGGCACAGGGAACAGGGTGCCCAGATCCCTCTGGATGGAGCCCGTGCCTGCTGATGTTTGCCGTGTGGAGATCAGGGAGAAGCAGTAAATTGAAAATTGCTTCTAAATGGGCTCAGTTTGACTGTTTTAATGCTTCTCGGGAGAACGCAGGAAATGTTGAGATTTTAAAATAGAAGCGGCGCGGCGGTGCCTGGTGGTGTTTGTCTTTCTTTACAGTTCACATCCCTTTGGTGGCGGCTCAGGAAAAGCAGGAATGCAATGTCATTTATCTCAGCCTTCCGCAGGGCTGTGGGGACAGGTGTGAGTCTGCTGGGCAGCCCAGTGCCCTGCGGTGCTGTGACAGGGACACTGTCCCCAGGGAGGAGCGGTGGCACCGTCCTGCCCCCACCATAAATCCCCTTTGGCGTTACCTGCGGCTCCGTTCTACCTGAGATTGCTCATCCCACCCCTGCCTTAGGGGCTCTCCAGGACACCCTTCCCAAACGCTGGTGCACACGGATGCACACCACCCATCCTGCCACATATGGGAACGTGGCAGAAAATGAACATTTCAGCCCAAAAGATAAAAATATGTAATGGGAAGGCTTTTCTTGCTGCAGCTCTCCCTCGGAGCAGACGCTTCAAAGGCAGCAGCGAGTGGAAGTCACTCTCTGGAGCTGTCTCGTTCTTTCTCGAGGCAGTGTTTTGATAAATGTTGATGAGTTTCACTGTAAAACTAAATGACATTTATAGCACGATGTATGCTTTACCCATCGCTTAATTATACCTAATGGTGTTGGATGGAAAAGGCATTTACCATTTTACTTTTGTTTAAAATGACAATCTAAACCTCAAAGCCTGTGGGGTTTTGTAGAACGATGACGATTTAATTAAGAACTAAATACAATCTAATTTTAAAAGGCAATTGCAACTTTAAGAAATAAGTGATAAAATTTACAAAGAGCTTGCTGAGAGAGGAGCGCTGTGCTCGGTGTGTCTGCTGTGGGATGGGGCGGGCATCTCAGGGGGTTTGGGTGCAGGTTTGAGGAAGGTGAGGTGAGGACCATATCCAGACTTGTTTCCTCTCTCATCATTACTGTATTTTTTTGGTCATATGCTTTACAGGCCTATTGCTGCACCTGCAGAGGCAGTGAGAGGGATTGGGCTAATGCGGTTTATAAACCCAAGGGTTTATTTTCGTGTGCACAACACGGTTTCTCTTCCCTTCCTCCCTGCTCTGCCTTTGTCCTGGCAGCCAGCAAAGAGAACAGAGCCTCTATTGAAAACAAGGCGTGAGGAATGAGCGTGGATCAGGCAAGCTGCATCTTTAAAAATAAACACTGGAGCAGAGCTTTGTGCCTTCCACTCAGCTGGCAAAGCACTGACAGCAGGCAGGAATGTGTTCAGGAGCATCTGCCCTTTCTCTTCTTTTCATGGGTTTAGTCAAAACAAATCCCATAGATGAAGGAAAAAAACCAACCCAAAATGCATTTTATTTCGCCAAGCCTGGACAAGCCACCGGGCAGAGGCTGAAGGGGGATGTGCAGGATCTGCACTGAGGAGATTAATGTTTCAAGATATTAGCACTGGTCCTATACTAACATTTATAAATCCGACGGGTGGCAGATTGAGGGCTGATTCCACGTTTTTTCTTCCTCCTCTGTAAAATAATAAATATGGTAAAACAGCTCTCAGAGCTGCCTTTATCGTGGGGATGAATCAGGACAGTTAGTGTTGCAAGAGACTTAAAACTTACAAATATGTTGCCCTTTAGGTGAGCATTCATCATTATGTCTGATCTGGGATCTAGACTAAAGGCTTCTCTTACACCTTTTTATCCTTCCTGGGAAGTAGAAATTGGAAGGAGTCCTCACTTTGATGGTGATGTTGCTGCTGAGATTCTTTCACCTGTTTTGGGGGAAGTGTCTGTCGCTGCCGGGGGTCTGTTGTTCTTTGAGAAAAGATCTTGTCTGCCATCTCTAAAAAAAATCGAAAGAGAGGACATAGTTGAAAAAAAAACCAGAAAGTGAAGGAAAAGACCCCTAAAGACAGTGCCCTTCTTCATGGCACAGAGTCCCTACAGTGCTGGGTGGGCAGGGAAATGACTGTGGGCACAACAAGGCTACAAAATCCAGGACTGTGGCATTCTCATCTGCCCGGGGAGATGAAGAGTGGACAGGTAACACCTGTGAGCAGAGCCACTCCAAAGGCTGGGAGTTCATAGAAGGCGAGATCAGCTTTCCTCTCCTGGCAGCAAATTGGGATTTAACTTCAAAGAGTGAAAGAAACTCCTCCTAATCTGTGCAGGAGGGCTCATCCTCGAGCATTCAGTGTTTGATGGGTTGGTAGCAAAGGAGTCACTCCCTTGTGCAAGCTCTTGGTCATTCCAGCTGGTAAATGTTTTGTCTTCTGCTTTTACAGCACAGTTTTGGGATAACAGCTGGGCAGGTGTTCTGTTGAAGGCTCAGGGAGTTGCTCCTGTGTATGACATGGCAAGATCAGTGCTGGGCTTTAAGGCTGGCTGCATGCTGAGCCAAAGGGTGGGAACAGGCCAGGAGACCCCAAAAAACCACAGTATTCCCATGTATTCTTTGCTGGTCCTTTGCTTTGAGGACATTTTCTACATGTTTGCACATTTGTTATTAATTTTGTCATTTATTTCTTGCTTATTTTAGCGGTAAGCTAAAGATTTTAGACTTAAATATGCAGGCAGTTGAAAGGAGGTCCTTTTTATAGGGAAGAGACCAGGCTGATGTTGATCAGAATTCATTGTGGGTGCTTTATGGAAATACAGATTTCTTGGTTTAAAAGAGATTATTAAGCCGCACGTTGTGACAGATGCTACTGACAGTAAAAAATAAAAAGGATGTGAAAAAGTCTGCAAGAAATGGGTTACAGGTATGGATATAAGACATATCTGCTCATTAGAGTAAAATGAAACCCATCATCTGACTTGAAACAGGATTCCTTGTTTCTGGGAGCCCTGTCGCTCTGACTAATGGGAATAGCTGTTCTGGGGTGCGCCTGGAGCAGGATTCAGGAATTGAGTGTGACCAGAGCAGACCTTAACAGCAATGGCATCGTGCCAGAGGGCTTGGAGGGGACAGGGAGTGTCTGGGGCTGAGGGGATGGAATGATGGGCTCCATGGCAGGGCTCCCTGCTGCTGGACAATGCCGTGGATGTTCCCCCCGTTGTGTCCCTGTCCATTCCCAGTCCCCGGGAGCAGGGATCTGTGCTGAGGGGAAGGTGGACAGAGAGCAGATGGGGAGCTCCCTGCACAGATCCATGTGCCAGCTCGGGGTGTGAGCGGTGCCCTGCTCGGTGCGAGGCAGGTGGCAGCTGCCGGCCACCGCAGGGCAAAAACAGAGGTGACAATGATGGTGACAAACCTGCAAACATGTAAATTCTCTCCTCCTGTGCTCAGGTTTTGGCAGGGGCTGCTGCAGCTTTACCCCCGTGGCAGAGACAGAAAGGAGTGTGAGGCAGGAGGTGTTGTTCTGGTCAGGGAAATGCACAGAACATGCTCTTTGAATGTGAAAACTGAATATTTGATCTGCGCTTCCTCCTCTTACCTGCAGTGACCTGCTCCTCATCAGGGTTTCGCTCCCCATGGAGCAAGCCAAGGCAGGGAAAGGAAATTCCACCTGTGTTTGAAACTCGGGTTTAATCAAGGTCTCCTTCCCTGGATCTGAGCTGTGGGTGTCCTTGGTAGCGATGTAGCTGGAAGATAAATGTAGATAAGGAATTCTGTATTAGGGCTCCATTAATAATAAACGTGTGTTGATGCTAACTGAGCGTTATTTAAACACACTGAATGGAGGCAGCAGCCTGCTGGGACTGTCTCGTGTTGTCAAACCTTCTCCCTTGCTGATGCTGCTTCCAAGCAGTGCCGGGGCACAGCAGTGGTGGATTTTGGGTGGTGTCCTTGGCGGGTGTTGGCTGCCAGTGACGGCTGAGTGTCAGGGGGAGCACAAGGGAAGGGCTCCTGACTCTGTTTCTGCTGAGGGGCCACTCACAGCTTTGCCCTTTCCTGCCCTTTGCCTTCCTTGCTTCTGTCCCTCAGTGTCCCCCGAGAGCCCCCTCTGAGTCCTCAGCAGCCTCCCCTTCTCAGATCCTCCCACAGAGGATTTTCTGTCTCCCTGGTGCAGCTGAGGATCTGCTCACGCCAGTGTCCTTGGGGGACGCTTGGATAAACCTCTGACCTTACGGGAGAAGGACAGTCTTTAGTGAGTGACCTTTTACTGCCTAGGCAATGGACCATCAGCTGCTGGAGCCAAAGCAAGAGACCAGCTGCTTGTGTTTCTTAGAAACATATGAGAAATGTGGAATAAAAGCCTGAGCTGTGCAGAGCAGCAGCCTTGTGCTGCCATTCCGAATTCTCCCTCGCCGGCGCTGGCCGAGTCCGCTGTGGTCAGTGACAGAGCAGATGGATATTGATCCTCGGTGTCCGCCAGCTGTAACCTTTGAAGGGACAGGCGACGTATGGCCAGGGAGTTTGATCTATCAATATCTGGGTAATAGAAAGACAAGGGTGACATCTAATCCCAGCACAGGTGACACATCATAAATCTGTGCAGGCGGGGTGATTGGCGGCAATAGGAGTGTGAGGGGAGGGCAAAGGAACTGCTTTAGTCTGGAACACATTTTGGCCACAGCTGCAGAGGCTTTCATGGCAGAAAAAAAAGGATTTTCTTCTTAAGATCGAAAGAAATATTTTAATCTGGGCATAACACAGGATTTTTATTCTCATACCGTTTTGGTTTCAGCCAGTGAAAAGAATTCCCCGATGCCATTGCATCACATAGATATTCACTATGTTTAAAGTCAGTGCAGCCTCCAGTGTAATTTCAGAGCTATTGTCATCTTTTATTCTTACTCTTTAAGCCAGAAAAGCCATAAAGGTGGCAGTGGCATTTTTTTCCTCCACAAATTTAATATCTGTGCACAACTCGCTCGAATTTGCCGTATATTTCTCTGAAGTGGCTGTTTCATAGCGTAAACTTGCTCCTCACAATAAGTAATTTTTAGCACCATCTTGCACGTTCTCCCCGAGCGTGGAGAGTAATTCCAGGGAAGTGTGACTGCGAGCGGGGCGAGGAGCGGGCGCTGCGGAAAGGCGCCGAAAGCGCTCGCTCGAGAAAATCTGTGCTGAGAAGGAGGGGAAGGAGGTCCCTGGGCCTGCTGGGGCTGAGCACAGCCCGTGACAAGGGACGAGATCCTGGCGGCAGGAGCGGCTCTGCCCCTGCAGACAGCGCCAGGGAGACTCAAGGAAATCAACGTTTTGGGAACAGTTTCTGTGAATGCTAATTTCCTCCCACCCCCTCCTTTTTTCTCCTCCTCGGTGGGAACTGGGGGTTTGAGCATCACCAGGGGATCCCAAAGCTGGCACAGCAAAGTTGTCTGTTGGCAGTGCCCTTCCTCAGAGCAGTTCTCTTAAACTTGGCTGCAGCATAAAGGATAACAAGCATTAAATCTGAAAGCAAAAATCCAAGTTCCAGGTGAGCATTGCCGTATCAATTTGCTGTAGTCTCTGCCTCAGAGGGAGACGTGGAGCTGCCGTACCCCATTCCCATCATCACTGGGCAAGCTTTGCTTGTTCAGCTCAGCTGCACCTTGCTGGAAAGTTCCTGTTCCTCTTGGTGCTCAGTCAGGAATTTTCATGGTCAAGACTCCCCAGTGCTGAATTGCAGCTGATAGACCCGCACAGAACTAACTCAAAAGGGAGATCTTTCTAGAATTCTATTTGTTTGCCACCATCACTTTTTTGAAGAGCTCTTTGCCTGGGAATTGGAGTTGCTGAGTCTGTTACTGGCCATGGAGAAGACACTGAAGAGGGAATAAGAGCTACTCGAATACAGGAAAATCTCAGAGAGGCTTGACTCAGGGTCACAAAGCTGGTAATTACATCTTAATAGAAGAGAAAGTTGCTGTTGAAAAAGGTTAGTTGTGAATCTTGGTGGAAAACAACATTTTTCTTTGGGGTGAGGGCCACACTGACAGAAGAATTGCTCGGAGGTGCCACATCTGGCTCCAGGCTCCGTGGCCTCAGAGAGCTTCCCTTAGGCACTGTACATGAGTGGAAGGAGCAGCAGCTGCCTCTTCTCCTGCCCTCCCTGCACCCCAGCCTCTCACAGGAACCTTTCTGTGTGCTTGGTGTGCTTTGAACACCCATGGAGGATGTTTGGTGGGGCTGTACGAGCATTGCATTGTGACCCAGCCTGTTTCCTCCCCTGCAGCTCTGCCCCGCTGCAGCTCTGCCCCGCTGCAGCTCTGCCCCGCTGCAGCTCTGCCCCGCTGCAGCTCTGCCCTGCTGCAGCTCTGCCCCACTGCAGCTCTGCCCCGCTGCAGCTCTGCCCCGCTGCAGTGGCCACGCGTGTGTCCACGTGCTTTGTGGGCAGCCTGGTCTCCAGCTGTTGCCCGTGAAAAGATGCCATGAAATTAACTCCATCAGCAGCAATTCCCTTGCCATGCCAGCACAATCAGCGTGGATTGTCTGTTCTTTTCCAAAGTTCAAGTGTGACAACTGCAGCTTTTTGAACCAGTCTCTCAAGACTTGGAGCCGGGATGCACAGAGCTCCGGTGGCTTCTCCCAGCACTGCCTTTGCAGCTCTCCTCTTCCTCCTAGAAGCAGATCCACAGAGTAGTTAAATGGCCTTTGGGTTCCCTCCTTTTTCCTGTATCCGATCAATGACCAAGAGTCTCTGGTTCTGGTTTTCTTCCTAAAAAGCCAATTGTGATATTTGTGTTAAAGGGAAGAGATGAAGCTCTCAGTGATGGATGAGAGAGCAGAGGAGCTGCTCAGCTCAGGGAAGAGAAGGAACACAAAGGAGACAAAGCTTCTGGGGAGGTGGATGCTCAGTGTTTATAAACCCACTTGTCTCTGCTTTAACCACCACGTTCCTTTTAGGTACTTGAAACTGATAGATGAATGTTGACATTCAAATTGTGTTAATTCTGGGGATGGAGCATTGTGTCGCTTCTTTCCTTGAGCACGTGGACAGTTTGTGTATCTGTGTGGGTTGGTTTCTTCTAACTCAATCTATTAAGAGGAATTTTGTTTAGGTTTACAGGCTTACATAGTTCAGGTGTAATGAAAACCCCTCTTCCCTGGGAAGCATTTGTGTCGGGATCCTGCAGACTGAGCCAGCAGTGCTGCAGCTCACGCTGGGGCACCTGTAGTTAGAAATTCCATAGAAATTGAAAATCCATGCTCCCCAGCACGTATTTTTAATCTTTCCTCTTCTCTCCCTGACGCTTCCCTCTAGCCTGGTGTCCTACAAGCGGAGAAAGAATTGATTTTAAATGTGACCGCTGCATATGAGCCAAGGTCCCTGGGCTGTGTCCAGCTGGGGGGATCTTGTTTGAAACACAATTTACTTGTCTCTGTCTGTCTGCAGCCCTAAGAGGAGAGACTGCAGTGGTCTAAGGCAGGAAGACAAGTGCAAAAATTAATTGTTTAGGCTGCAGCCAAAGCATCCCTCAAGCATTTTGTCCCCCCCTCTCCCCCCCTTCCAGTGAGTATAAAACAAGGTGTCATTTTTCACCTTGCAAAGGGAGATTCAGTAAATGAGACTGGAGAATTGCTTTGGGTAATGAAGGAAGTACACATTGTATTTTCCCTCCTGCTGGCACTGCAGACACCCACTTTGGTGTTTCCCTTGCTCATTAACACCGGTGTGTGTGTTAGACAGGAGCTCACCCCAGAGACACCCCTAAGAAAGGGGCTTCCTTTCTGTTCATGTTCCATTCCCTGTGGAGCAATCCCCTGTACTCCAGGGCAAGATTTTCAAGGCTCCAGGTCCAGTCCTGAAGCCTGTCTGTCCTGGTGTCTGTCCAGCACATCACGCGCTGGGAGGAGGATTTGTCCCTCATGTTGGAGTCCTAACAGAAGCTTTGGTCTGATACTTGGACACTGTGCTGTCACAGTCCCTTCATGTGTAACAGATGAAAATCTGTCCCATGTCATTCTGTTGGGGGCTTTCTGTTGGGTCTGCTTGTGCTGTGCCCCTCCAAAGCATTGCCAGGGATTTAACGTTGGTTCTCCACAGTAATTTTCCTTTGCTTCTCTTAGCTCCTGAGATTCCCTGTTGAGTCCATAACTTCCATCTCCCCTCCCCAGCCTGTCCTTTTCTGTTCCAAAACATTGTCGTGCTCTTTGTGTAATTTAATGCTCCTCAAAACACGTACACACCGAGAGTAAATATTTACTGAGAAACTTCCGAGGTTTTGACAACGAGGATGGGTCTGAAGAGTTCTTGCTTTGTGTCGCACTTTTATTCAATTTAGAGTTTGTAATTGCTGCTGCACCTGGAGATAGCTGTGCTGTGAGCAGATAGGAATAGATGCCCCAGAATTTGGAGGGGTGCTCACCTTGGCTGGGGTGAAGCACGTTCAGGTCAGCAGAGCAGACGGTGATAAAGAACAAAGAGGCAAAGCCCAGGAGGCTGCGGAGCCCTGGAGGGGCTCAGCGTGTCCTGATGTGCTCCCTGCCCGTGGTTAACCCGGATGAAAGCCTCGTTCAGAGGATCTGGTGCCAGCCCAGCCCGAGGTGCTGGACTCTGCAGCCATCCATCGGCAGGTTTAATGCAGCAGCATCGCGGCGTGAAAAGCTTCAGTGGCTTGAACTTCAAATAATTTATTTCTAAATTACTTCTACTGTAATTCTTATTAATTCAAATAGTCTTCTAAGCTGATGTAAAATTCAGTAAACGCAAGGAACAGTTTAATGAATTGAAAATAGGATTGAGTCTTTTAAAGTAAATGTAAAAAAATATGCTGGCAATAATTGCTTAGATGGAAATCGAATCTTAATAGCTTTGTTAATGATTTGTAGGGAATATTGCGTTTATGAGAACATATCAAGCTGATCCTTGTGCAAGAACCTTGTTTTGAATGGGTTTGATAAAATTATTCCCCAGAAGCAGTTAGTAATGTTTAATATTTTTGCTTGAACCACTTTGGAGATGTTTGATTTCATTGATGCCAGGGCCTGGCTGTGGCTGTGCAGGGCTGCTCTGGCACCTCCACGGCAGCACGTGGCACAGGCAGGGTAGGGCTCTGCTGGGACAGCCTTTGGGTCTGCAGAGTGGTTTGAGATTTGAGAACAGAATCATTTGCATTGAAAAAGCCCTCTAAGATTATCGAGTCCAACCATTAATGTGTGTCCCCAAGGTTCAAGAGCACCAGGTTAAGGGTGCTGATAGAATGATGGGGCGGCTGGACGCTCATCTTCTGATCAGAGGGCTTTGAGCAGGACCAGCTTCATCCTGATCTGGGGGTCTGTGCTCCAGTACAGGTGTTACTATTTGATAGTAGATCTTCTTTTTGCTCCTCAAAGTTCATCAACCTGGAGAATCTATCTAAAATTGATACTGAGAGGGCAGAAAAATGTGCCCAGACTTCAGCTCACTGCCCATCAGGCGTGGAGAGGAGTCTGATGGTTTATCAATCTTTCTCTTCCCAAACAATGCACCTTTTTGACAAACATTTGTTTCCAAGAGATGTCAAATAATAAAGGCAAGTTGGAAAGAAAGAAAAATGAAGAAAATGCAGGGTGAGAGAAAAACTGGGGTTTAAATATGATCCCCAGAATTCCTGTGTCCAAACTTTATCCTTATCCTGCATTTTTATGTTTCTTGTGGCTAAGGCGGTTGTGGAGCAGCAGAGGATTCTCTGACCACCCCGCCTGTGACCAAGTGCCCAGGTGTCCTGGCTTCATTTGGAGCATTGCCAATCAAAGTCTCAATATTTCACCCACTTTGATTCCCAGTAGTTATGGAAAAATTGAAATGCAAGGCACAGTCTGCACTGCCATCCCCTGCACCCCTGGGCGTTGGGGACGAATGTCTCAGCGTGCAGGTGATGCTGTGCTGGATTCATTAGGAGGACAGTTTTTGGGGTGATGACCTGTAAATGATTACAAGGCTCCCACGGCATAATTGCATGGGATCCATTTTTTCCCCTGCCTCTGGACATTAATAGCACCTACTGATTACAGAGAGTGAGTAATGACTGATGCCCTGAAGTCTGTCTGCTCCAAAGGATAAGTGCTTCTTACAGAGAGTTGTTCTTTCGAGGTAATTTGATGTGTTTGTTGGTAGAGGAAGGGAATTTGGGGTGTTTCTGTGTGGGGCAGTAGTCCTTCCTCCGTTCCCATCACAGAGTTCCTCATCCTTGCTCCTCTGCAGCTGCTGGGGAACCCAGAGTCAGTGGCTCGCTGGCTGACGTTCCTCCCTTGGTGGGAGTGGAGTTTTTCATTCCCAAATGAAACCCACTGGTGCCATTTGTGACCCCGAGTCCTGCCTTTGCTCTGTCCTGCAGGTGATGGTCAGAACTTGGTGACAGAGGATGTGACAGTGGTGGAGGGGGACGTGGCCACCATCAGCTGCCGCGTCAAGAACAGCGACGACTCGGTGATCCAGCTGCTGAACCCCAACAGGCAGACCATCTACTTCAGAGATTTCAGACGTGAGTTTGTGCTTCCTCCCGTGACTCCTCTGTGCCTCACTTGCGCTCAGGACACGGCATTTGCCGAGATCCCTCCTGTTTGTGCAGTGCTGGGTGCTTACAGTTCAGCTGGTTCTGTGGAGGTGGGGGAGATAGACAATCATAATCTTCTCCTTAATGGAAAACTTCACAGTCCCCTCTAAAAGTCAGAGCATCTTACTTTGCGATGGGAATTGATTGTTGTAATTCAGGGTGAATTGCAATTGAGTGCCAAATATTTAGCTGACACAAACAAATTGAACAGGGCGACACCAAGACAGCGCAGTGTTCTCAGAGCTAATCTCTTCAGACCAAAAACTGAAAATTTCAGGACAATCTCTGCTGCTTTATACCCAAACTGAAATCTCTCATCATTTGCCTGTCTGGTGGATATGTCTGTCCTGTGGTGACAGTGCCATGGTGGCTGCAGTGAGGTGCTTTAAATGGTCTGTGTCACTGTGGGGACACAGCTGTACTCTCTGCCCAGGAAACAAACTTTAAATTCTACTGTTCCCATTTCCTACCTCATTCAGGCTGTCCCAGAATGCCTACAGTCGGTGATGGGGCTGTGTAGACACCATAAGCATTTTACCTACGCATCCCTAAGCCACCTGGTAATAAAACCACGTCCAAAGATTTGGCACTGTGCCTGGTGATTTGCTCGTGTTGATTATTTAAAATTATCTGAGAACCAAAAGATTTTATAGGTGCAGCTCCAAGGTAGGAAGCAGGATGGGAGCTGATCAGGAGCCCAGGGGTGCTCTCCTCCATGTGCTGCTGTCTGTAGGGCTCTTTGGGATTGTGCTGTGGTGGGAAGGGGACGTTGCCTCTCTCCATGCAGTCACCCAGGCTGTGCTTGCCCCACAGCGCTGAAGGACAGCAGGTTCCAGCTGGTGAACTTTTCCAACAGCGAGCTGCGAGTGTCCCTGACGAACGTGTCCATCTCTGACGAAGGGAGGTACTTCTGCCAGCTCTACACCGACCCCCCGCAGGAGATCTACACCACCATCACGGTGCTCGGTACGGCCCTGCAGCCCCTGCACGCTCGGGCTCACTGGGATGGGTTCTGTGCAGCACTGGGACAGCTCCAGCCGCCTGGAGAGGGATTGGAAGGGAGAGTTTGAACCCTGAGTGCTGGTGGCCACGGGAGTGAGGCGCTGGCAGTGACAGCAGCTCCTTTGTTCCAGCAGCTCCTGCCGATTAGCAGCAGCTTTTAAGGCTCTATTAAGGGGAGAACCTGAATCAGGGAGGGTGACTTAATGTAAGGTCCTACTTGCTGATTAGTTTAAATCTTCCTTCTTTTGCTTAATGAGATTTGGGTCTTAGGTTTTTATGCGTTGTTAAGTGATGTTTATAAGCAGTTTTACTCCAGCTATTACAGTTATCAACACCTTCAAAGTTTCCATGCGCTTTCCAGCGCTCATAGGCACGAGAAGCTCTTCCAGCTCCTGCCTCTAATTGTGTACAGGCAAAAACAGTTCGTTGGATTTAATTTCACTGCTGGCAATGCTGAGAAGGTGTTTGAAATGAGAATACTTATTTCATTCACCTGTAAGCCAGCACCGCGAATCTTTCACGTGGGAGACATAATGCAGGTTTTCGTTGGTTTTCTTAAGCATGAATCGTGCTTTAGAACTGAGGGAAAAGTCTGTTTCCTTGCCATGTACTTCAGTTGGTTTTGAGAAGCCTTTGTGGCATGTGCAGCAGTGCAGCCTTTCCCCAACATCCATAAAGGAGGTGTTTTCTTGTCACCTTCGTTGTGTGCTTGGGTCACACCTCAGCTCAGGACGCAGGCAAGGGTGAGGGAGATTTATTAGTAGAAGATGAAGGAGGGATCTTAGTACTTGCATGGAGAGATTGGGCTCTGCGACACCAGGGATGGTTTGTCTTGCCTGTCATTTCTATTATTGGCTCCCTAATTAGGGGAACTAATGAGCCAGGATGGAGGCGTGGCACTCCGTGTTGGCGTTGGCTGGTCCTCCCAGGAACTTGTTCCCCACCAGAGATCTCGTGGCCATCACCCAGGCTTTGATAGATGTGAAGTTGTATCAAAGATTGATTTTTTGCTGGCCTGTCTCTAATGCTGCCAGCTGGGGAGAGCAGAGGGAGGTGCTGAGGTGTCCCCCTGTGCAGCCGGCGCTCCGAGGGAGCTGCACATTTGCTTCAGCACTTCCATGTCTTCTGTGACACAATATGTAGATTTATTCATGCTTAATTGGAACATGTGAAAGTCTCAAATATGTAGCCCATTCTGTTCTTTTTAGAGAGAAGCCACAAGTGACTAATTAGTCCATTTGATCATCTGGATGGTATTTATACATATTTGTTCTTCATTAGCTCGAAGACCTGTGAGTCACATCTGAACCATGCAGTTGCTTAATCACATTGATCAGAGCAAAGTTGAGTTTCCTTTGAAAGTCCTGGGAATTTCTGAAGCCATGACTCTGCCATAAGAGCTCTCGCTGTTCACTTTTTACTGGGTTTTGCCTTGCTGCTGGTGCTTTCATGGGAAAGAGATTCCCTTGTTCTCGTGTCTTAATTTTTAAACTCATTTGTCCCATTTCTGGGCTGTGCTGCGGTGGTTGTTACCCCTGAAGTTACAGCCTGTTTCTCAATACTGCTGGATGATTTTTCTTTGGGTAAAATCTTCCATCTCTGTGTTTTGGGAGACTCCTGATCTAGGGAAGGTGTGTGCCTGGGCAGAGCAGCAGATCTCCACCCCAAAGGCCGTGGCACTTGTGGCAGGGTGCAGAGCCAGCTCCCTCCTCTCTTTGGGATGGTTTTGGGGTGGTTTGTGGGGGTGTGATGGGAGGCAGAGCTGTTCCCAAGGGATGGTGTTCCACTCCAGGCTTGCGCTCAGTGGCTTTTCGAGCGTCTTAAATGAGGTTGATGTTTGCTGGCCTGCTTCCATGCTCACGGCTGAGCCTTGGAGCTGAACAGCAGGAGAGAAAAATTGCCGTGGAGGTTAGAGACTTGGTAAGTAATGCAGTGCCAAGTGTCAGCTTTTGTGTTTCCTCTCCTTGTCAGAGAAGTCAGGAAATGTGCATGGAGTCAAGCTGGATTTTTAAATAGCAGCACACACCCGAGTAGCATAGGAGGCTGCGGCTCTCCCTGGAATGGTGCCTGCTTGGGAGAGGGAACAGAAAGTTACAACCCTGATAAGTAATAATTTGTGAGACTGCGGTGATTATAAGGTGGAGAGTGAAAGTGCTCACTCCAATTACTGCAAAACCACCTATCAAAGGGTTTGATTGATTGAAAGATCAAATAAATCCCGGCTGCTTGTTTCCTTCAGTAGATTTTACAGGTTTTCCTCAAGGTTTTGTCTTGTGCTAGTGATCAAAAGACGTTTTTTTCATCTGGTGTGTGTTGTGTTGTGTTTCCCGTTGCAGTCCCACCACGCAATCTGGTAATTGATATCGAGAAGGAAACGGCTGTGGAGGGAGAGGAGATTGAGCTGAACTGCACCGCCATGGCCAGCAGACCAGCCACCACCATCAGATGGTTCAAAGGCAACAAGGAGCTAACCGGTAGATGTGTCCTCTCAGTCCCTTGCTTTGTTCAGGGAGCTGGAGTGATTTATGTAACGCTGGGTGTTTGTTCTCTGCTGCCAGTTTAAGGGGGGAAAAAAAAGGAAAAATAGTACAGTGAGCTTCTTTGAGCGCCAGCTGAGGAACAAAGGACTGTGTGGGCAGACACATTATTCCCTAACGCAGGGGGCTGAACTCCATTTGGTCCTCTGCCTACCTGCCAGCCTCGAGTGCCGGGTTCTGGAGTCCTGCTGTAACTGCAGGTGACCTTGAGGAGCCCAGAGCTGTGCACTGAATTCATTTCTGCATGGCTTGTGTAGCTTTCTGCCCTGTTTTAGGTACAAGAGGGATCGTCTGCGCTTTGGGCTGTAAAGATTTGCAATTCACCTTCACGTTTAGCTCCCTTGTTTGTGGAGCGTTTTCCCTGTGTTCAGTTGAATATTCATCTAAGATGGGTTTCTCCGACTCCCTGAAGTCTGGTGGCTCCCAGTACTTGCACATTCAAGTCACTGACTCTGATTGCATGTGACACGCTGTTAGTTTAAGTCTGCATGTGGATGTGAGCTTGGTTGACAACACCTTTGTGCTTTACCCAGTCTGAGACACTGACGGACTCTCTGCAGAAGTCCAGACTCATTACTTCAAACCCACCCCCCTGCAAGGACAGGATAAAATCCTCTCTTTAAGCCCAGCACTTCAGAGCATTTGAGCAGGCCACATGCTGGGAGGATGCTGATACAGGTGGGATGCAAAGCTGCTGCCTGGTGAAGTGGTGCCCCGCTGAGTCCCAGCACAGGGAGTTAATGATCCTTTTCTGGTTCTCTTCCCCATACCAGGGGGCAGCAGGACAAAGTGTTTGTCCCTTTCTGCCCGACCTGTCCAGCTTCTTGACTTAAGTTTTCTTGTGTTAGCAGTCAAATCCCAGCTTTGAGTTCTCTGGGAAGAATGCTGAGCTTCATGTAATATCACCTCACCCTGCTCAGTCTTCAGATATTTTTTTAATGGAGTACAGAAGCATTTGGCTGTGAGTTTGTGAATGACAGAAAGTGTGGCTTTGCCCATGGGAAAGCTTTTTCTCCAAATATCAAGGGGTGTCTGTGCGTGTCACCTGTTTCACTCTCATATATTATACAGCAATATTTGGTGTCTGGAAGAGCTCTGCTACAGAAGTTACTCTTAGCATTTTGCCTGTGAATTCTTAAATAAAAAGGCACAGATCAGAGTGGAGCTGCGCTGTCAGCAGGTGCTTGCTGAGTTCCTGGAAAAATCCTTTTTCTCCTGTCTTGTCTTGTCTCGTTTTGTCTTGTCTTCTGCTCGTTTCCATCACAGCATCCCTCAGGCAGCCGGTCCAGAGCTGGGCTCCCCCCCTCAAACAGAGCACTGCAAAATGCTCCCACCTATCCATACTACTTTTAATTAATTTAATCCATTAAATCACTTTTGTAGCTAATTGTTGATTCAGGAGTGGGAGGGGATTTGTAGCTCATTGACTGAGGAGTGTGGGGATCTGGGGATGGTTTTAATCATTGCAGTAACATCGCACGGACTTTACTTGGCCAGAACCTGGCAGGAGGAGGATGGGATGGGTGTCCAAAGGCAGCATGGACAGCAGGGAGCTGGCCTGGCTGCAGGGGGGCTGCACCCTGTCCTCAGTGCCCTCTCTCTGTTCCCTGCCCCAGGCAAGTCGGAGGTGGAGCGGTGGTCCGACATGTACACGGTGACCAGCCAGCTCCTGCTGAAGGTGGGGCGGGAGGACGATGGGGTCCCTGTCATCTGCCTGGTGGATCACCCTGCGGTCAAAGACTTGCAGACACAGCGTTACCTGGAAGTTATGTGTGAGTAGCAGAGCCTTTAATTCTCTCAATGTACAAAATGGTGTGCTCGGGAGTTCGGGAACCGTTCCCTACGTGTTAAAATTCCAGTGTCGATGAGGATTATATCCTGTTACATACAAATCATTATCACAATGTAAGGTAACACTTCATGGGTGAAGCCATGACTTTCCCAGCCCTCTGTGATACCATAAATACTTACCTTTGTTCTCTGATGAAATAACTCTCTGTACACAGAATGTGCATCAAAGGTTTCTGGCCGGGCTTTTTAATTGTCAGAACAGATGTAATCTGAGTATTTTTCTTCTAGCAACCTACTTATCTCTTAAAAGTGCTTCTCTACTTTCCCTTCAAAGCAACTGGCCACCATATTTACTGGCAAAAACTGAGTATTCTGCAAGAGAAACCCAGTGTTGTGCACTGTGAACATACAGCATCGACTGGATTTGTGTATCAGAGTATGGAGTTCTGTGGAGTCTGTAGGAGCAGCACTGATTGAAGCCAGCCTATTTCCTGTACTGCTCCTGACATGTTGGTTGTTAATAATGCATCTCACTTCCCTTAGGAGCTGCTCCACTGTACATGACAGCAGCAAGCAGGTACCTGGAAATATCTGTGGTCCCAAATGCACCTGGTGGAAGATTTGGAGCTGTGTACATGCATCCCTATGTTCTGAAACATCTCCCAAAAGCAAAGTGGAATGGTCCCTACAGCGAGGCCATGTGTTTGGAAAACCAAGCCCTGAGACAATTCAAAGTCCTTGTTTTTGTAGGGCCCTTTCAACTACATCACATTGAAAGGAGGAGAGGAAGTTTTGTATTAATTTATTTCATCTGCTTCATTATGTAGTTTCATTATGAACATCTTGGTTACAATTCTCGTATCTCTGAAACTAGCGGGAAGTAATGTTCCTGTAATGAGGAAAACAGGAATGATCAGATACTGCCTAAATTGACAGATACGAGATTTCTTGTGACTGTGCTAATGTGTAATTCATTTATGCAAACTTAATGTCCATTAACATTTCTTGTAGAGCTCCATTAGCTTTAATAATACATTAGCACCTTTGTGAGGCTTGATCAAATACTTAACGGGGAAGAGCAAAAAATGCCATCTACCCTGTTGTGTGAGGGGATTGGAACTCGCTGGGTTGAAAGGGCGTTGGACAACCTTGAAGCTTCCTTTCAGAAGTCTCTCTGGAATCCTGGTGATTTGATGGAATAGGAGAGAGCCACTGTTTCGGGGGGAAAAAAAGCTAACATTTTTTCTCTTCCTCAAATAAATCTATTCTCCTTTGGTTTGCAGCCTTAGGAGTTGCCCAGGCGATGAGGGCAAAGCACCCCTAAATCACAGTTCTTTGTTCAGCTCCTGCACAGGTTTCTGCCCTTACTGCTGATTTTTGCATCTCCTTGGGCTGTTCCAGAGCTGTTTTTGGGAATGAGGCACGGAGCCTCCTCGGGAGGGAATGGGGATGAGCAGCAGATTGGAGTTCAGACTGATTTGGTTTTATGTTCTGAATTAAACTCTGAGCTTGTTAAAAGTAATCATGTTCCAATGTGGGGCCTTGACCCTGTTAGCCCAGTCTGTTCCTTGAGTGGGCAGCAGCAGATGGCCAGAGAGGAGCCCCGGCCCAAGAACTTGTCCTGCATTGTGACCTTGTGGCTCCAGGACTGGATGGGCTGGAGCACAGCCAGACACCTGCATTTCATACCTGCTGCAGGGCTTTTGCTTAAAGAAAAGGCAGTTTCAGAGCAAACTCTTACCCTTGAGCTTCTCCTGTCTGACGATGATGATTTGTTGGCCAGTAGGAAGAGTGTGGGCGGGAGGAAGAGCCTCTTGTCCTTGCACACAGGCATCTCCATCCATGGAGCTCGGCCCTGGGGGGAGCTGGAGCTCCTGCACTGACACCTTCTCCGTTGATCTTAGATGTGAAAAGTGCAGCAGAGGATGCTTCTGCAGCTCCTGTCCATGCCTGCCACTGTTCGTGGCGTGTCCTTGCAGGCGCCCAGCTCCCAGGTCTCTGCTGCAGTGACACTCTGCTGCAGAATTCCTTGCTCATCCCGTGTGGATGTGGCTGCTTTCCCTGCAGCATGTCAGTTACCTGGGCTGCATGTTCCACTCTCTGCTCTCCCATCCTCTCCCCACAAATCCTGCCCGCTCCCCTCGCGGGCGCGGCGGATCCGCCCCTTCGGAACATCAGCAGGGCACAAGAAAATGTTTTTCTCAGCGGATGTTGTATTTCTCTGCACTTAATGTATCCAACTGGAGCATGAAATGTGTTGGGGAAGGACAGGAGGATGATGGATGGAGCCTGTTCAGATAATGAGGTATTTTTTGTCTGACTCAGTTTCAGAATAGGGAGATATTTTTTCTGAGATGCAACTCAAAAGTTGTGGGGTGTGTTTTTCCAAGAAAAAAAGCAGCAGCAATGCTGGGTGTTAGCTTGCCCCACTCATGGTGTAAGCCATTTGTGTCATATCTACCCTGGCACACCGTGAAGTTTGAGGTGAATGCTTTCACCTGGCTGTAGGGTGTGTTCCTGAAAAGAAATCTCTGCAAAGAGCAGTGTAACGTGTGAAACCCTCCCCTAACACTCCTCAAAAGCAAAGCAGGGTGGAACCAAGAGTGCCGTGCACTCAGAGTGGCCACAACACTTCCATGCCTGAGGAGCATCCCCATCCCTGCAGCGTGGCAGCCACAGTCCGTGGCACTGGAGTGGAAATGGGTCTGCTGCTCTCTCTGTGGCTCGGATCCGTCAGTGAGCGATGGGAGACCAGTGCGTTGGGTGTAATTTTAGAAAGGAAATGAAGCAACAAAATGCATTAAAATATCATTAAGGAACTGAATGGAACCAGATATTCTGAGAGACGTGAGCGCTTGTGGTGCATTTGCTGCTCTCACTACGTGATACTGGAAGTGAGCGTCAGAGCCTGGATTTTGGCCTTTTCTCTGGGCTGGATTTTTGTCCTTTTCTGAAGTTATAATTACCTGCACATTCATTTTTGTAGTATCTACACGTGTACCTTGAAAGCCTGCCCCAGTGGAGTCTTGTTGCAGCCTCTGCTGTTGCGATAGGAGAACTTCTCGTGCCCAATTATGTTTAAAATCGGCCACATACGTTTGCTGCTGCATCTCCAGTAATCCTTACATTTCCACCCAGTACAAATATTAATTGCATAGTTTGCAGTGAAGTTATTAACATCAATGTAATTTATCATCTGGAGATCGCTAAAAGCGAATAAATGAGTTGTTTTGTTCAGCAAGGTGTTGACCCCTTCAGAAACTTTGATTTAGAGCTATTTTTCTTCTTTTAGTGAATATGAAAAGCACCACAATCAGCCGAGTGTTCAGTTATTTGATTTTCTGGGGCATTAGCCACTCTTGTTTGTGACATTTCCCAGTTGGGTGCTCGTTTGTGAGCTCATTAATAAGATTTTCTCAGAGGAATGTTGTTGGGAGCAGGGAGCGTGTGGGGCGGCCGGGGCTCTGCCATTTGCAGGCATTAAGCAGCAGAGTGTGCTTAAATATTAAAAGAGAAGTGTTTATCCCCAAAATGCCTGTCGGGCTCTGGCATTCCTTTTCCTGCAACAAGCAAAATGATTAAATTGCTTTTGTTAAGGGTGAATTTTGCAGAGTCGTGTTTGGGGTTGACAGGCTCTTCCAGACAAGCTGTGATCTGCCAGTCCTGCTCATTCCTTATTTTAGACACGAGATCTATTTATTGAATAGATTTCTGTATTTTGGCTGAAAATCAGCAGTGCAGCCTCTCGTCCTTGTCAGAGGTGAGGAGCAGGCAGGGGATTGCCAGGCTGGGCTGGCTCTGATGCAGAGTGCATTCCTGATGAGCGACCCCACTGGATTTTGGAATAAAGGTGGCTGTTGTTTACACCTGAGGATCAGCGTTAACTTTGCTGACTTCTTTTAATATTGAAAAACACATTTTCCCTGCTCTTCCCAGAGTGAGATGAGAGACTCCCAGAAGTCAGTTTTTTGAGCAGCTCTCTTGGGCACAGAAGAGAGCAGGGATGAGGAGCTGGACGAAGCAATGCCCACCTGGAGGGAGATGTGTAAAGCGTTATCTGGGAAATGCTGAGGCTGGATTTACCTACAGTGGGCAGGAACACGGCTTGGCCTGCGGATCCTGCTCCCAGGGATGCCATCTGGCGTCAGGTTTGCCAAGAGGTGCATCAGCAATTCATGTAGAGATCAGAAAACGGATTTTAAACTTGGACCCAGCGCCTCCTCGCCTGGCAGAGGCCAGAGCCTGCTCGGCTGAATCCCTGGCAGAGCCAACGTTGCCGGCTTCTCTGTTGGCTGGGGTCTGGCGCTGCCAAAAACACCACGTGCTGCTTCCCCAGCACTTGGGAAGAAGCTTTTTGGCTGTTTCCAGCCCCAGCAGGGAGCGTGTCCTCTGGGAAGGGTGGGCTGGGTTGTTGCTGGGGTGGTCAGCGAGGGTCCCACGGCACCCTGGGCGCACGAGGAGCCGCGCTTGCCAAACCTGCCTGGTGCGGGGCTGTGGGGCAGGGAGCTCGCCTGCCTTCCACACCCTGGGCTGGCCTGATGAAAGGAAACGGGTGGAAATAATAGGCTGAGGCTTTTGTAAGGCCCCGAACTCGGTGTAATGTTTTATCTCGGCTGATTAATGACATCTAAGCATTATCGATGAAGTGCATGTTTAAATGGATTAAGAAATCACTAACTGGCAGATCTCAAAGGATAGTCATTAGGGAGTAATCAGCAGTGCTGGTATTTTTAGAGGGAACACAGGGGCCTGGGTGCTTGGCCTGATGCTGTTCAGTTGAAGCATTTGAAGTTCTTAAAAAGTCACTGTTAATAATCTTTGCTGATGGCACAAAAATGGGGCGAGCGGCTAAAAAAGGAAGAACTGGGACAAATGCAGAATAACTGGAGTGGTTTGGTAAGTTCCCAAGCACGGAGCTTGAGAGCTGTGAAAGTCAATGAGTGCAGGCTTCTGTGGCTTGTGGCATCCTGAAGAGAGGTGAGGGTTTTGGGGTACATGTCCCTTCTGGAGCCCCCAGAAGAACCCAGTGCACGGGCACATGCTGTGCCTGTTGTGAGGGAAATCTCATCAAATGCAGAATGGCTTTGTAATAAGTTTTTCAAATTGGCTGCTGCTACAGTGTAACCTTTAGATGACTGGTATTTAACCTTGTATATCACTCTGAGCTTTTGAATGAATTTAGCTTAATAAAGGTGCCTTATTAAATTACGAGGCTGTTTTTTTAAGCCACTGGAAGGAGGCATAGTAGGAAATAGCTGTGGGTTGTTGGGTCTAATTGGCTGCCATGGAGCATGCAGGGCCTCGGGTGCACAGATGCAAGTGTTTATTTTTATGTAGCAATCCAGTGGTGTGATGTTAAGTTCCCAGTTTAGGATTTCAGGGTACTGGAATGCACTTGATAGTGAAAATCGCCATTTCTTGCCTGGTGTCCTGTGTTACCATCGAGGTGGTCATCACCCCACCTTACAGAGCACAGAGATCACAGCTGGCATGTGTCCCTTGTGACAGGGCAGTGGCAAACAGCTGGGGCAGCCCTTGGAGCCATCAGTGCTCTGTCCATGTGCGCTGCTAAATGTCACAGGAGCCGGGCTCGGGGTCCCACAGCACTCGGCATTTCACAGACCTGCGCTCGGAGTCCATAATCTGCAGCAAATACACTGACTTGATGTGAGGCAGGCTGTGAGCACTGGAAGTAGGATTTAAGATTGTCGAAAGGCACGTCCTTAAACAAAGGGGAAAAGACACCACAGCCCCTCCAGATCCTTGAGTGAATTTTTTTTTTGCACGCCGTGAGCCTGATGCCAGCCGGTTCTCTGGAGTGTCCAGCCACCCCTCTGAATCCTTCAGGCTCGGGTACAGTTTCCTAACTGCACTCTGTGAGTCCCAGCATGCTGACAAGTCCTTTGCTGCGGTAACTCCCTTGGCAAGCTCATGGCTTCAGCACATGTGCTGATAAATGCAGATTCCTGTCTCAGGTGCCACCTCAACAGTGCCTGGATGCAGGTGGGACGTGTCCCCTTCACTGCCATCATCGGTTTAATGAAGCCCATGGGGCTGGAAAGTGGCAGTGGAAGGGCTCACCCAGCTTGGTGGGAGCTCAGGAGCTGGCAGTTTGTTCTCAGTACAGTGAGCCTGGGTGTATTCCTCTTGATTTCCATAAGTAATTGTCATCAGTAAACAGCTCATTAGAAATACTCAACTCGCCTAATGGAAAGGGGATGCAGCGGGAGAGGCAGAGAGCAAAAGGTGTTTCAGTCCCTGTGTGCTGAGCAAACCGGGCTGGGAAGGTTTCCTGCTCCTTCCACGGCACCGATACAAGCACCGTCTGTGTTCCTGGCACGGGCTGGTGGTGCTGCCACAAAGCACATCAGAAAGGGGGAGCAGATGGCTGTGGGGGTGGCAATTGTGGACGGGAGTGGGGAGCGCAGTGCCGAGGATGTGGTGGGTGATTTATTTGCTGCATAACACCGGGGTGAACTGATCCTCCCGTGCTCCTTGTGCAGAGCTATTGCCACTCCAGGGCTGGAGCGCATTTCCAGGCACACCAAAGCTGCCCCATTTCCCGTGGGACTGCAGCTTGTCCCCTCAGCTGGTGACACCCCAAAGCACTGCCATCCCACAGGGCTGCCACTGCCCCCAGCCCACGAGGACACCCCAGTTCCAGAGCTGCAGGAAGCATCTGTAACAGGGATTAGTTGATGAAATGTTGTGCTAGAGTCATCTCGGGAGAGGATTTACTTGTGTAGCTTATTCCATTACTGAAAATTATGAGAGTTTAAATTGGTTAAATCCTGACACACGGGTTTTTTTTTTCCTAATCTCTATTATTCCATAGGAGGCATGTTAATGAGTTAAACACAGTTAATAAAATGCAGCCAGCCAATATTTTGGGTAGCAGTTACTCTCAAAGGAAATAGAAACATTTAAATGGTTTCAACCTTTATGCATACTGATTTTTTTTCATTCCTTTGTTCCTTACAGTTGAGTAAATTCCTGAAAAATATCTATGGCTTAATGGCACTTGTAGCCTTGAATTGATTTCCTGAGCTGATAATGTTTTAGCTACAGCTCAGATTGCGTTTTTAATCTCTGTTTCAGTCATGGGAGGTAATGAATTTTTTAATTGTGGACTCTAGGTTTGTGGTTCGGCTCTTTTTTTCCTGCAGGGTCTTACTAAAGTGTTTTTGAGTTGGCTCCCTAACTATCCATGCCTTAATTCTCTGTTTATTGTAGGATTTAGAGGAGCTTCATCTGGACGAAATACATCCTCCTGCTGTTTACACAGAGGCAGGGGTGGCTGTGGCTCTGTTTGTGTCTCTAACCAGCATCTCTTGTCCAGCCCAGCGTGTTAACACTCATGGACCCCGGGGGTTGTGGTGCAGGAATCGCTGACACACCACAAAACCCTTCCATTCCGGGCACCACGCGTCTCTCCAGCTTCCCCTCAGCACGAAGGCAAATGCGTTCCTTTTAGCTGGAGCGAGCTGAGGGATGAGCTGTGCAGCCAAAAGCCCTTCCCGGGAAGCACGGTGCCGCAGTGGGGCTGCTGCTGCTGCCGGCACCGGGCGGGCGAGGGGAGCGCGGGGCCGCGGCCCGGGGCTCACCGAGCCGTGTTTTGTGTCCTGCAGATAAGCCTCAAGTGCGGGTTTCTCAGAATTACCCCTTGCAAGGCCTGACGAGAGAAGGGGAGCCGCTGGAGCTGACGTGCACAGCCTTTGGAAAGCCACAGTAAGTTGGACCCTTCCCAGGGTGGCCGGTGGTGACGGGGAGTTGCGTGGCCACTGTTGCTGTTGCCATTCTCTGCTGCGAAGACGATGTCCCAGAGTGAAGGAGAGAGATGCTTCCTGCACCCAAACGTCTGCTGACCGCTGAAGACATCTGGTTTGATTTGCATTTATTCCTGTGCACCTAATGGCCAAGGGATTTCCACTGGAAGAGCTCCTAGGAGAGCTCTTCTTGGCCACCGTGCAGCAGCCTTCGGGTGCAGAAGGGAAAGGCTCCCAGCTGGACACCTCTTCCCCCAGGGAATGGCTTGAGTGGCGTTAATCTGCAATTAATCTGGGGTTTGGTTAATGTGCAGAAGCAAGGTCAGGGGCTGCAGTTGTGGCCCCAGGAGGTGCTGGTGTGTGGACACCAGCACAGCACCACAGCACTGAGTCCCTGGGGAAGTGGGATGGATCCCCAGGTAAGGCAGTCCATCCTTCTGCTCGTACTGTGTGATGGTTTTCCTCCCCCTTGGTACCCCGTGTGGTTTTTATAGAATACCCGTTTTATTCTCTCTCCTCTTCTTGCCAAGCCCTTGAGGCTTTCTTAGGCAGTTGAAGAAATTTATGCATCAGGAAAATCCTGGCAAGGGAGGGTAGATTTTCTCACACTTTCATTGCTGTTCTAATTTAAGTTTTGTCGGCTTTATTTTTTTTTTTCAAAATACTTTCTCTTCCACTTGGATTTATGGCTGTCAAGTATTTACTATCCTTCTTTATTTTCATCATGTCCATAAGATTTCTGCAAACATCCCTGAGATCTGTCAGTGCCTCCTTGGCAGCGTGCCCACAGCTGGGGCGTGGGGAGCTGGACCCCATCCAGCTCAGCCTTTTGGGCAGTGCAGGCACCCAGCGCTGAGGAGGCTCAGGCTGCCCTCATCCTCCCTGGAAGCCTACATCCCCTTCCACAGTATTTTCTTGATTCCCACAGTAGTTGCTTGATTCCCACTTCCCAGTTTGTTCTGTTCGGCACGAGGCCAATCCCTTCCCTGAGCATCAGATGCTGGCACGTCCCTGCTGAATTCCATTTAGTAGCTATTCCCTGCTCAGAGCCTGCCAAGCCCCTTTGCATTCCTGCTCCCCTGGTACCTGCAGTGCCTCCCATTTGCTATCAACTGGGAATCTAATGAACAGGCTTCTCTACATTTTTTTTTTCCTTGCAGGCTATGAGTAAGACATTCCCATGTTAAATAGGACAGACACATCTCCCTGGCAGCTCGCCGCTGCACGATGCGGGGTGCTGGTGATGTGCTGGGAATTGGCTTCTCTAGGTCACTTCACCTGAGTCTCCCAAAGCTAAGAAAATACACAGTAAAATAGTGAGCTGGGTTTGGCTCCCGTTTTTTTAAGACATGGAGGTTTCATGAAATCTTTTACAGAGGTTTTAGATGAAGGGGGAGGTTTCTCCAGTTAAGCGAATTTGCAAAATTTGGCAACATAAATATTGGGGGAAGGAAGCTCAAAGGGAAAAAAAGACCAGAGAGGAGAAATTTCTATTTGGTATTAATACAGATATTTTGTTAGATTAGACACAACCCCCTAAAACTATGACAGGAGTGGGAAGATGCTGAAATGGTCACTTTGTGGGATACATTTCTCTGAGCAGCAGCTGCAGTGTCGTGTACCAGCTGGGAAACCTGGGGACTCCACAGCACAAAGGGCCCTTTAAAAACTGTGTAGCCAGGATTATTCAAACCCTTCCCACCCATACTGAAGTTAAACTGCATTTGGGCTTTCTCAGGAGCTCCTGCTGCCCACACCGTGGCTCGTGTGCCGATGCCACAGCAGCAGGGGACACAACACCCAGCCCATGTCCAAAACCAGTCAGCCAATGCCCAGCTGGGTTTGCTTGGTGCTGGATCCATCCAGTAGCATGGCTGGGATGTCGAAGCATCAGGAGCTTCTGCATCATGGCTGTCATGTACTGTTTGGACCCAGGGAAAGGCCTGAGCTGTGGGATACCTCTGGCAACATGAAGTCCCACTTGGCAGCCTTGGAGCCAGGCAGGCTGAGAAATGCTGTGCTGCAGGAAACTCCCCTTTAAGAGGAGTTGAGTGGCTTGAAGGATGCTGGAATTTTCTTGCTGAGAAAGAGCTGATCCGTCCCCTCGCTGCTGCTTAAAGACATCATAATAATAGATGCTAAACACCCCCACAAACTCAAAAGACACCCCCTCCCAAAGCCCTTCAGCGCTTCCAGTCTTTACCAGGTCTAACAAACCAGGTTCATTTCATTCCCTGAATGCTGCAGACCCCCTGCCCATGTGGGTTCTATCAGTGTGGGGTGCAAGAAGGGGCTGCCAGGCGGGCTGGGGGACAGGAGAAGGGCTGGAATCCCTCAGTGCACAGCACAGCCTCTGCTGAGGTCACCAGGTCCCTGGCAGCTTGTGGAAGGGTTGAAACTTGACAAAACCTTACTTGTTCTGCTGTGCAGCTCTGCCCTCAGAGCACCCCGTGGATGAACACTGAGTCTGTAGCCTCAGAGCTTTCAGGTTTGCTGAGTAAGCGAATGATTAACCACTAATGAACTTTCTTCCTGCTTGCATTAGTGTTTTCAGAAAATTTAAGCTCTGGATACAGTTTCCTGTTGGGTTAAAATAAATTTAAATTGAGGAAGCCCGACAGCATCTGGGCTTGAGTAGTGCAAAACAGTATGTGTTGTTTCTTTACAGTTTTTCTTGGTTTGGGCTTTCTGTCTGTGGATGAACTTTTGAAGATGCCATCTTGACCATAGGAAAATAGTAATGTGACTGTTTCTTTTTCTCCCTCCTCTGTAGGCCTACGGACATGAGGTGGTTAAGAGTAGATGATGAGATGCCTCAACACGTTGTAGTGTCTGGTTCAAACCTTCTCATTAGTAACCTAAACAAAACAGATAATGGTACATACCGCTGTGAGGCTTCCAACGCGGTGGGGAAATCACATGCGGATTACATGCTGTTTGTATACGGTACGTGAGAAAAACCACCGTTCTTCTAGACTCGTTTACACGTAATTGCAACATGCCCTGCTCGGAAAGCTGTGACAGAACTTAACATTTGCTCAATGCCAGGTTTGCAGGCAGCTCCTGACGGCCCGACGCTGTGCTGGGCTGGGGCAGGGGCTGGGAGAGCGCCGGGGCGCTGCTGGGGCTCTCGGTGTGCGCATCGGGCACAGAGCCTCGCCCGGCTCTGCGCAGCTCCCACCCCGTGCTGCCAGCTGAAAGCCTAAGGAAAAGCCAGAGCAGGGGTGTGGGGAGAACTGGGCAGTTCTCCTTGGACTTCTCAATGATTTCTTGTCCTTCTGGTAATGCCTCCTCCAGTGGCCTGAACAATGGTCCGAGGGGTTCTGAGCCTTTCGCTAGCAAGTTAATCAGCCAGCATCCCCAGATAATTACAAACCAGTAAATAAACTGGAGGAATGAGATGCCTTCAGCCTGCCTGTGTGGCTGGGCAGACACTAAAACATGCCTCAGCATCTTTTAAAGCACTGTTAAGTACCTGCTTTAATTCTTTGTTTCCTCTGGGTTACTTTGGCATTGCTGTAAGCCTCATGCTCCTGCCATGAGGTGTTGCATGGAATGGAGATTCAGGAGGCACTTGCAGAGTGATCCCCCAGTTTAATGATGAGCTGTCCTTGGGCTGCCTATTTAAACTTTCTCTGTTAAGGGCGGTTGTGTGTGGCTGGGCTGAGTTTCTGGTGGGTCTCGGTCTTTTCTGACCTGAAGGATGCTATAGTTCCACTCAGAAGGGGCAGAAACTTGGTTTGAAGTTTGTTCCATGCAACAGCAGCCTAAAGCTCTGCAGTCTGAGCTCTCTGGTAGTTGCTTTGATGCAGTCAAAGAGTAGAGAATCTCCCATACCTCTCCAAATGTAACCTCTGCAGGAGTGATTTTAAGCCCAGTCTTAGAAACTCACCTAAAAACTCAAAGTAGTGACAGCTTTGAGCTTATACAAAACTCATGTACCCCATGCTATAGGTAGTTTTTCTAGTGCCTCTCACTCCACAAGACACCAGTTTACAAAATGAAGTCCGATACGCATTTCTGATTGGTAATTTGCATGCTCACAATATAAAACCCCCACTTGTTTACATCAGTGTTGAAAGAAACAATCAAAGTTGCCAGTGAGCAAAGCAGTTGGAATAGGACACAGGCAGTTGCCCACAAGATGGAAACCATGAAAGCTGCTGCCATAAAGCAGCTCTGGGGCAGGTGGAGTTCTGTGCACCCATCCTGGGCCAAGGCAGGGCTGGGGGAAACTCCCAGGGTTACTGACCTGAGGTTTAGAGCTCATGGGCAATCTCACATAGTTACTCTGCATTTTGGATGTGAGCGAGAATAGACAGCGCAGGACTTCCTTGGGGTTGCTTCCTCTTGGGATTAAATTCCCAGGAGCAGACCCAAGATAGCATTACTTGGAAGGAGATGCAGGTTCCCAGGGGATGGAGACCTGTGGGTTCCAGCTTAGGCATCTGGCAGATGTGTTGCCCATGTAGAGGAAGGCTGCTTGTGGGCAGAGAAGGCTTTTACACACCCCATCATCTCCAGTTCCTGCACATTGGAGAGCATCCTGCTAGGCTCTGCCACTCTGGACAGCACAAGGGAATCCTTTTAACCCTTGATTTAAAGGGAGAAATCCAGAGTGGGGAGGGAGTGGTTGGGCTGTGGCCATCAGCTGAAGCCTCCTGGTGCAGAGCCCAGCTGGAGCTGCCACTGAGGGGAGGTTCAGCATGGGGGTCTCACCCCACTCAGTAATGGAACCCTTACAGCTCTGGCCCGTGGCTCCTTTCAGCACCAAAAGCAGCCAGTTCCCCACCAGCACTGTGGTGTGTCCGTGCAGCCACGTCCCTGCGGGCACAGCGGGAGCCGTGGTGGCAGCACGTGCCTCAGTGTCCTTGCAGGGCCAGCTGTGGCTGCTTGGGGTGCAGAGCTCCCCAGGCCACGCTGGGGTGGGAGCTGGGGGGCTGCAGACACGGAGCAGGGGCTGGCACAGCCCCGGGAGAGGCAGCATTCAGGCAGTCCCATTCCAGAGGGATATCTCTGCAGGTCAGGGCTGAGCTGTGCCCAGCCTTCCCAGCTGCCCACGTGGGATGGGGATGTATAATCACCTTGACACACACTGGAAACATGCTCATTTCTAAAATTCATTTTAATGCTTTTCCTCCCCATGGGCGTGGGCAGATAGATTTCTAGAAACTTCCAACTCCATTAGCACTCCAGGTGGGTTTTTTTTTGGGGGGGTGTTGTTTTTTTTTTCTTTTTGTTTTATTTTTTTCTTTTATGGAGGAAGAGCCCAAGGCACAGCCAGTCCTGGGGGGGGTTGATCAGTGTGAGTCTGGGGGCCCTTCCCCAAGTGCTGCTGTGCCTCAGCTGGGAGGGTCCCCACTGCTCTCGGGGAGATGTGTGGATCAGGGGCGAGAGAGAAGCACAGGGGCTGAGATCCTTGGGATGCAGAGGAAAGACAGTGACTGATCACAGCACAGCGAGCTATGGGGTGATGTTCCTTAACTCTTGGGAAGTTGGATGGAATATAATAAAGGTGCAGTATATAATTAAAGTTCAGATATCTTAATTAGGGGATCCAAGGGAGCTAGCTCAGAGATAAAAGGGTAGCAGATGTATTAGTGAGGAACAGCTGACGTGCTATGGAGGAAACCTAAAATCAAAAGCCCATGAAAGGTTTCATGGTCTATTATTGCCGAATGAATCCGTAGTTCAAAGTCTTTCTGACTACTTAGTGCATTCAGTTTGATCATCTGGGCATTGATACATATTTTTTCTTTTACATCTTCTCATATCTACCTTCTCCTGCCCGATAGTTTTGATAAGGATGTGTCCCTGTGTGTAACATCAATCCCATGACGAGCAGCAGGGTTTGAATCTCAACAGGTCCAGTCCATCTGAGAAATGGTCACAGAGAGAAACATCTCATTAACGATGCCCTAGTAGCAAAAACAAGAGTGTGCAACTGAAATTGTCAGAAAAATATTGACTTTTTTTTTTTTTTTAAATTAAAAGATCTTGGTGGAAGTCTTCATACCTGGAAATTGATATTCAGCAATGATGTTGTCATTTCTCTGTATTCCTTACCATCTTTGAAGTAGTTTTTAACATCCTGCTGCCGTGTGTTTATAGGTGAAGAGCAGTGAGGTTCACGGCCCTGGGAAGACAGTGAGATCTGTTCATGTGCTGTTAATGTTCAGGCTGTGAAGCACAGCAGGGCCCCTCACACAACCTTCCCACCTGGGTTTGCAAATGTATCCCTAGACAGCCACCAAGCACCACTGTGTCTCTCCTTGTATGTGCAAACTGGTCTTTTTGTTGTGAAAAGCGTGCAGTTTATTTTCCTTATGCCTCTCCCATTCCATTTCTCTCTCTCATTGACTAATTTATGCTGGGTTTTATTTGTTTTTTTTAGCATTGTAGAAGGCAGAGAGGGTGGGGAGAGGCCGGGGCCAGGTTCTCCAGCCGGAGTAAGCGTGGGTGGGGGACCTGGCCCCGCTGTCCCTGCAGCTGCTGGGCTCTCCCCTGGGATTTAGCCAAGGAAGGGCCCCAACCCCTGCGCTGCTTCTTAGCATCCTTGTTTTCCTCTGATCACGATTGACCGCTGTTGTGTTCTGCTTGTTTTTTTTCTTAATTTGCTTTTTTATTATTTTCCTTTTTATATTTTATCCAGATCCCCCCACAACTATCCCTCCTCCCACAACAACCACCACCACTACCACCACCATCCCTACCACCATCACAGGTATGGTACCTTCATAACCATTGGAAATGTCCTGAATGTTTATTGTCTTTTATGTATATAAGCAGAGCATGAAGCCTGGGGAAAAACAACAAATCAATCACTTGCAGTATTTTTTTTTCCCTCGAATACACCCACCCAAAGCAGGAGCCCTGGTCTGATGGTCCTTGCCGTGGGTGTAGGTGTTCCTGAAATGTGGGAATTGTCATGGCAGGAAAAGTGATTAACTCAGTTACTGGTGGCCAACACTGGGTACTTCAAATACAGGATGCCAACAGCCTTAGAGCTCCCTTAGCACGGGCAGTCGTTTCAGCCTCCACCCCGTCACTATCAATTTCTGGGCAATTTATAGAAAGTTTGGTCTTCGGCAATTCAGTTTGCCTGATGTGACTCAAGATGCTTTTTCTCATGCCAAGGTGTTGATCTTTCTCTGTGATAAGCTTCTCCCTCAGTCTCCCAGAAAAGGGAATTCCACCAGTCATTTTTATTGAGTGAATGCCATCCATAGGCCCCTTCTTGAGGAGCTGCCTTTCAGCTTGTGAGATTTTCCATGTCTTGCGAGAAAAGATGAATAAAAACAACCAGCAAGATCATGACACCTCTCTCTGACACATCCTCATACCTCCTCACAGACCTGACTCATCAGGAAAACCCTTCTGATTTATTTGTAACCATTCACATTGTCATTTCTCTGACCTTTCCTGTTCCAACCGCTGCTTTTGCTTTTGCTTGCTGCTTTTTGTGGTTTGTTTTTTTTTGGTTTGGTGGGGTTTTTTTTGTTTTTTTTTTTTGAGGCAGAGGTGACAAACGGCAGGTGAGGATGGACCATTGAATAGCTAATGGCACGACGTTTACTGTTGCTGTAAACCACCCCGCGTGTAAATGCCTTCACGTTTTATTTGCTTTTACGACGCTGCTCAGCTGACTCTCACCACCCTGCCCAGGGCGTTTCGTGGCTTCTTTTCCTTTTTGCCCCCCAAGGCAGGCCCCGCTGGCACGGACACCAAGCGTCTCTCCCACCGTGCCCTTCCACACCAGCGGCCACCATCGCCCTGCCAGCCCTCGCCGTGCTCCGCTTCCTCCTGCAGGTGCTTCCCGGTACCCCCAGCTCCACCCACCCACCTTGGGATCGCTCTCCCTTTCTCCGTGTTTTTGGTTTCTGGACTTAACCCGCTTTCGTTTCAGAGGAGGTTTGAAGCTTTCTCAAAGCCTCCCTGAGAGCTGTTGGCAAGAAGCTCGGCGGTGTGTCCCCGCAGGACGTGCTCACAGGTTTCTTTGTTTGACGGTAATTGCTCGTGCTTTCAGTGGATTTTGGAAGGCTGAAGGAACAATGTGTCTTGGTGCTTGGATGACCCCTTCAGTTAATCTTGGTGCCTGCAAACCTTAATGAGTGTCCTTTTTCTGGGAACTGGGTTGTTATCAGCCTGTCACTTTAGGGATAGCCCCAGCACTGCCTTCCAAAGCCTGTTCTGTCCTCGCTTGTCCTCACCTGCTGTGTCAGGTTCCACAGCAGTGGTTGGTTCTTCCCAATAAACAGCTGTTTGGTTGTTTGCTGTCCTGCTGCAGGTGCTGCAGCTCATCTGTGTTTGCTCAGTAGCCTTTGGGCTTTCCTTCACGTAGTTTTCCAGCTTTTTTATATTAAAAATAAGAAGGGGAGAGAAGTGGTTCTTGCAGTCGGAAATGGCCATGTCATCAGCCTGGCAGAGCTCCCTTGGGGTAAGGAGCACCTGACTGTCCAGCGTTGTTCTCTCACCTTTGTTTGCAGTGGTGGAGGATCTCAGACTCTGGTGGCAGAACCCAGTGGGTCTCCATTGCCTTCTTGATGCTTTTCTGTGTTGGCTTTGAACTGCCGAGGAGGCTGGAAAAGTAATGAAAATGTGATATTGCTCCCTGATTCCAGCAGTTCCTGCTCACGATTTGTCGGAAGAAGATTCGCTAATGCTGATAAGAGAAATTGTTATTTTCTTCCCTGGCACTGAGTCTTCTTGACATGCATCTTACCATTCTCTGCCCATGTTCAGTGTGCTTTTCCCACCCAGAGCAGCTGAGGCTTCTCCTCCCTCAGTTGCAGAGATGTGCATGTGTCCTCCCCAGTCAGTGCTCAGGAGCACGGAGCCACACCAACTTCTGCCCTTCAGTATTTAAGAGACTTTGTGGCTGGAAAGAATCAGGTCAAATTAACACAATCTCTAGAATTACATAGCAGAGTAGTGTTGGAACACTTTTCAAAGCCTGGAGAGACACCTGATACCTTAATTCCCATCCTCACCCAAATGCTCCAGTGTTCTTCCCGTCTGACAGAGGAGAAGTGGAAGCCAACGGGGTGTTCTCTGAGCTGCTGGCAATCCAGGCATTTGGAGCCAGCCCAGTGCAATCCAATCCTTAGGATGAGGTGGGCTTGAAATCTGTTTTATTTTGCTTTTGGACCCCTACTTTTAGTTTAACCCTGACCTAGTTCATGTCCCCTGGAACCATGGAGTAGTTCTGAAAAACAATTGTCTTGCTTTAATTGAATAAAACATGGGGAGAGAGGCTGCACTGAAGCAGTTTCTAGCAGGTGACCCTAGAAAATTCTGCCCTTGGAGTTGTCCTTTTGATTTATTGGTTCAGGAAGTTTCTGGGGGAGCTCTTGGAAAGCTGACCTGATGCTTTCTCCAGCGAAGGACAAGCTGAGCAGTGGTGAAGTTTCCAGACACCATGACCTTTAGAGCTTTCCCTCTGTCACTTTAGTGTAGGTGCTTGAAAAGATTTCCAGCATGACAGCTTGATCTTTTCCATGTATCCTCCAACAGCATTGATATTCCGGCCATCCTTTGGTGTTTCAGCCGTTATCGCTGCCGAGCCCTTTTTTATCAGTTAAATTGTCCTTGTGGCTTTCTTCATTAAGATGTACAATACGATACAGCAGAGCAAGCAGCATCATTTGAATTACCCTGGAGTTGCTCCTTGAAATGCTGGGCTTGGGCAGCTGTTGTTTCCTGGGAAATAAAAGTCCTTAATCACAGCCCAGCCTCATCTCGGGGCACGGCGCGGAGCGTTCGCCTGCCTTTCCCAGCCTCCTCGCTGCCTCCCAGGATCCACGGCATCATTCATGGCTGCACATTTGCATTTCCCACGCTTTCTCCACAGGTGGAATTGCACAAGTGTCTTGGCAGCAGTTTTGGTGAAGACCTGGGGGCGACACGTGCAGGTTGCCGGTGTTGCCAGCCCTGCAGTGGATGCTGCTGACCCTGCAAAGGCACTGCTCTCCATCCTTTACAGCAGCAGCGGGCTGGGGGCCCCCAATGTCCTCCCTGGAATGCTCATTTAGAGCGTGTTTTAAGTCCCACTGATCCCTCGGAGCAGCAGATGAGGGTGTTTGTGTATTTCAGGGGGCTATAACATTGCAGGCAGTGGTTTTCACTTGAGAATTCCCAGAGGTGCTCCAGCCCCCTCAGTGGATGTGTGTGGAAAGCACTGAGCCCATCCTGTGGAAATAGCTCTGAGTTCCTTCCTGAGGCTCAGGATTTGTACAAGCAGGAGCGAGCTGTCTTTGGTTTGGAGGTGTGCAGGAGCCAGTGAGCTCCAAAGCAGGAGCTGAGAATTGATGCTGAGTTGGAATATCAGCCCTTGAGCAGGGGCACATGGTGGTGGAACTGTGCTGTCACCCACAGGGGCAGGCACTGTCTCCTGGGGAGCACACCTCCCTAATTGCAGCTGGTGATGTGAAAAGCTGCAGTTGCAGGAGGTTTGTTCCAGCAGTGATCTCAGTGGCTGGTGGGCAGGAACAATGCAGTCCCAGCCATCCTTTTCTGAGATTTCCTTGCAGTGGGTTTGTGGGAGGTGAAGAGGCAGCGTGGGGATGGTTAGAGCTCTACATCCTGGCAGGACCATGACATCAGCTCAGGTATGGCCACTTCTGCCTGGGACTGCTGCAGGTGCTGACACAGAATTTAATTATAAAAACACATTTTCTCCCCAGTCAGCTCACAGTGGTCAGCTTCAGCTCAGCTGTCTAGACTCTCTTACAGTCTCTGGCATTTCCAGGGATGTGGACATGCCCACACTGCCATCAGGAGATGGGCACATCAGCAGGAGCAGCCAGGGCTCCCAGTTTGCTCTCAGCATTCCCAGGCTCCTGTCGAGTTGTGACATGTTCAGGTGCTTGATGCCACTGTGCAGGGACGCAGCCCAGGGATTTGTTCCCCCAAATTATTTATTATTTAACTTCTGCTTTCTGTTGAAGGTTCTGCCTGTCCCTGGTAAAATGTCAAGTTAATTTAAAGATGATTCTACGTCTTTCTGACATTTTCATCCACGATGTGTCCACATTAAAGGAGCTAAAGGCAGAGCTGACAGACTTGGGACAGAAAATTAAATGAAATAAAATTTAGTCTTTCAGTGCCATGTCCAGCCAGTAGCAGGCAGGACCTGTGTCATACATGGCCTTACCTTTGGTGACACAGCATAAGCTGTGCACAAACCATCATCCTGCTGAGCAGAAGCATGGGGTGTGTGCAAGCTTGGGCTTGAAATCAAAGCCAAATCCTCCCAAATCTGTATGGAGAAACATGCAAAAGCATGGCTGGAGCCACTGTGCTAATCTCAGACTATTTTCCTTCTGGTCACACACAACATCCATACAGATTGTGATGATTTTTGTGAAACATCTGGTCTGCTAATCAAGCTGTCCCCAGAGCCCATTGCAGCACACCTGGACCAGGGCACTCAGCACCAACCTGGAGCCCTGTACGGAGCAGATCAGGGGCTTTGGAATGCAAAGGACATCTCCATCCATCCTGGAGGAGCTCGTGGTGAGGGAGAGGATGGATGTGCCACCGCGCTCTGGTGTTTGAGCCCCATCACCCCTCAGCTCTCATTGCTGTGGGATGTGACATCTGTGCTGGTGTCCCACAGGAGTTTGATCCAGGGGAATGCCAGGGTTTTGTAGGCCTTTTCATCAGCCCCAAGGACCTGAACCAAAGCAGGCATCCCTTTGCAGTGCTGTTCCCTCAGGCTGCTGGGAAGGCAGCAACGTGCAGGAATTCACATTTGCCCCGGTCAGTACATGTGAAGTAGTCTGGAAAATCGGGAAGAATAAGAGCTCCACGCGTCAGGGATCAGATTGGCTTTTGGTTTCAGTTCAGAAAGCAATTTAAAAAGCAATATATTGAATGTATATCTATACTTGCTAAAGCCTCTTCAAATTTAAAAGGCAGCAGCGTGTTTTGCCGTTATTTTCTGGATGTGCTGCTGTAATTCTGTGTGTGCTCCTCAGCCCCAGCACTGAGTACCCCTGCAAGGCTGCAGCACTGCAGCTGCAGCATTCGACCAGGGGAATTAAATTTTGCTGCTGAGGTTTTAATATTCCTCCATCGTGCTTGTTCTGTTTGAGGCTGTGGGCTAATTACGGCCAAGTTTAAAGGGCCTGGTCTGTCACACTCTGCAAACAGTTTGAAGTTGGAGAGAATCCATTTGAGAAAACGAGGAGGCTCAGCGGTGGAGCTCGTAACTCTGAGAAATGTTGCCCAGCTGCCTCCATGCAGTAATTTTATAAATATGTGTGTGTATATGTGTGTGTGCCCCTGTGTAGCTGCCTAATGAGGTGGTGAGTGCCTAGAGCTTGGGTGTCATCTGAGTTGTCTTAGCTGGCAGATATTTATTTCTTATGGCCAGTGCTACACAGAAATCCCCATAAAGTGAAATTTGTAGCTTTGTAGAGGCCAACAGTTACTCCCTTGGGTACCTTCTGTAACTATAAACCAGGCCTCTGAGGAGCTTTTGTACACGAAGATTTTGGAAGGCTTTGGCATTGTTCTACTTCTCATGAACAGCGTGTTTGGTTCTCTTCCTGATTGGCATTGGGAAGAGAAGCCTTGATATTAAGATAGAAAATCCCAATTGAGCTTTTTGGTTATGTGATTTCTACGTCCTCTTGGCTTTCCTGCTGGTAAACCAGCCCATTCTTCATCACCAGCTTTCTTTTTTAAATGATAGCCATCAGCCTTGGGTGATTGTGTAGCCGTTCTGCATGTCAATGGCTTTGGGACCAGAACAGTGCTTTTTTTGTGATGGCAGAGCCTTTCCTTGGCTTTGGTCAACATTAATTAGGTCAGGAGTGTATCAAAGACTTCTTGTAGGTCAGCATTTGAGGAGAAGAGATGGTTTTTGTTGTAGGACATGGGGCAGAAGGCTGATCCCTGGAGTGCTGTGTGCCTGCTCTGACATGGAAGTTTGGCTGTTCTTGAAAGCAAAGCAGAAGCTGGTGGCACATACCCAGGATTCAGGAAAGCACCTTCCAAGCTAGCCAGTGCAGCCTAAAGTTACGGGTTGTGTGAGCAGCAGCTTTGCAGGGCCGGGATGTCCCTTCCTGGGCGAGGAGTGGCAGTGGCCAGGATGCACACGGATTCACAGGAATGCACCGGTTTGGTACCACCAGTGACCGTTTTCTCTCCTTTGCCGCGTGATGATCAGACACTGGCCAGTGTCAGCGCGTTCGTGTCTTTAACACGGGGTCCTTCCCTCCGGAGCACTGGTGTGTACAGCCCTTCTTCCCAGAGAAGACTGGGACTGAGCAGGACTCCCCAAAAGCTCACTCTAAACTTTAACCGGTCTGTGTTTCCTATTGCAACCATCCAAGCCATTTGCTAATCATAACTTTGTCATTCCAGCTGCAGCCAACATGTTGTTTGACGTGGATATTTGTTCGCACTTACAACCGCTTGAGAACTTTATTTTGTGTAACCTGTCGGTCTCTGTCCCCGGACGGGGAAGCGAGCTGCACTGTCCAGTTTGCACTGTTTCTTGACTAATAATCTCTTCCAGCACATCAATACAAGTTTGCTTCCAGCAGATTCTCTATTTAGTGTAAAAGCTGACATAACTTTTTCTATTTCAGGAAGACAGTAAATTGAGACTATTTATAGATGCCAAGATGCTATCTCAGGAATTAATACTCAGTTTTAACAACCCCTTCTAAACAATGGCTTTCCCCCCACCTCCACCACCATTTCCCCTTTTACCATTTGCTTGGTTAAAACAAACGGGGATTGCTACCCAAAAACTAAAGCAAAGCCCCGCTCTTGGTCTCCTTGGTGGCTTTGGGAGGTTTCCCTTGTAGCCCCCAGAGCTCCTGCAGGAGAACAAGGGCTGGCCTCCTTGAGGGTGCCTTAGATTTGGTTGCCAAGATGAGAACAGCCTATGTTGGCAGTGGAAACAGGCTAATGACAACTTGATAATCTATTATGCAAATCTTGGTGCAGTTTGTTAAACTGTGCAGGGTTTATTTGTTTTGCTTCCATAATTAAAGCATGTAGACCTTGTATCTGTAAGTATTGTGTATTCCTTGTATGATTCTTGTCTCTGCTGCTGCTTCAGGAATTCAGCCCTGGGCTGTCCTCAGCTAAATTGCCAAGAAACAGGTCCTCCTTTTTCCACTGCTGCCTCTGCCCACGCAGGGGACCCATCCCTGGGTTGTCTGCCAGCATGTCACCGAGGGGAAACGCCGCTGTGAATTGTCTGTCGTTGCTGCAAAACCCAAGCTCCAGGCTGCTGTGCAGGGCCAGGCCGTGCAGTGCAGAGCTGCTGTGCACTCACTCAGCTGGTACTCACCCAAACACTGCCTGCCTCCAACCTGGGCTGGGCTCCTGGCTCCAGGGATTTATTTCCGTGACACGTCCTAGAGGAGCCAGCTCGCCCCAGCCACTGACCCCTGCCACGGAATACCTACCTCCAGATGGAAAGAACGCCCTCCAGCAATTAAATAAGCCAGTAAATTTGGGCAATGTGGTTACATTTGGTTTAGACCTATTGGTGTGGAGGAAATAACTGTCAGAAAAAGCCTGCAGATTTGGGTCAGTCTTTTAAAACTGCCTGTTGCAAACACCTGGAAGAGACAAAGCATCTCTCCATTGGCAAGGCAGTGCCCCCCAAGAAATCTCCAGTGGGATGTAGTCCATATGGAGTAGAGTCAGCTTCAGACTAACCAGCAAATAAAATCCAAGATATTTTAATTATCCATAGCTGTTCAACCAGGTACCTGCTGCAGCAGAGGGACTGGTAATGTTCGTCCACGGTTGCCAGTTCTAGAACGTATTTTATGCTGAAAAAAATGGTTTATCATGCAGGTGGTGGCTGGGAAGCTGGAGGAGAGGCAGGAGCAGACCGTTCCCTGGCCATGGGTGCTCCTACAAGGCAATGTTTGAGTGTGTAACAGCGACGTGCCGAGCCTCAGCTCCTCATCCTGCTCTGGAGCTTCTGTTTTGTCCCCACCAACCAAACTGTTGGTGTCAGTGTTCTCTCCTGTCTCCTGTTCCCCTGACTTTGCAACCACCAGTAATTGTTCTGGCAAAGACCTGGAAAAAGAAAAAATTTACTGTTTTCCTCAGGCTCATAGCTTTTGAACTGGAGGCATGTCTTCTAAACAGTGCAACTCACTTCAAATGCTTTTTGCCTTTCATTTTATTATTGCTTGTCACGCAATGTTCTTTGAAAGCTTGCTCATATATTATCTGTTCCATTTTTTCCATTTTCCCTTTTTTTGCATGCTGTTCCTCCTGTTTCTTCCCTTCCTCCAATCCTCTGTTCCCGTGTGTAGACACAACGGCGACGACAGAACCGGCAGTTCACGGTTGGTATCACATTCCTGTTTATCTTATTTCTCAGCCCTGCTGAGTGGCAAGACAAGCCTGGGAAGGGGAAGCCAAAAAGGGAACTGGAGTCTTCAAGGGAAAACTGTGTTTCAGGTGGACTCATCTCATAAATACAACATGGGTTCTAAGGCTGGAAAGTCTGTCTGCTCTTGTCATTTCTGCTGTGAGCTCCCCAGCTGATCATCCTGGTGCCAGGCAAGCACAAGCCCCATGGAAGTGGCATCCAGGTCCAACTGATGCCAAGTGGTTCTCCACCCATTGACTGAGAGAGTCACTTTACACATGAAAAAGATTTTTTAAAAAAATACTTATGTATTTCTTTTTTAGCTTTTTGAGCATTTTTCTTGCATTTTGAGTTAGCTTCTAAGACAGGGCATCCCGTGGGTCTGCCGGCATAGGGCAGCACTGGGGATTCTGGGATGCTCCACGGAGGAGCGCTCGCCTCCGAGGTCGGCAGGGAAGTTTGCGTTATTACACTGCAGAAGGAGATTGGGAAAACAAATAGCAACACTTTCCTCTCAGCATAGCAGTCTAGCAAAGTAACCCTTCTCGTCTGCTCGAGGCAGTCTAGCTAACAGCTTGACAGCTTCCTGAGCTTCCTCCATTCCCCAGCAAGCCTACGTACACGCTGCAGGCTGGAAGTTGAGCATCCCATTTTTTGGCACAAGCTTACTTTTCAGCTGAAGAACCGAAACTTCTGACAATTTTTAATTACAGCTAATTCATGTTGGACTTTGCTGTTCTAGTTTATTTTAGCTCTGATAAATTGACTGAATTTTTACTGACAGATATCCCTAGCACAGAGCACCCCATTATCCTGCCTGCTCCCCTTGAGGTGTTGCTTGAGCGAGGTCAGAGGCAGGACTGAGTGAAGCAATCATTCAGTAGCAAAGTGCCATATCAAGTGGAGGGGCTTGCACTTCTTATCACAAATAACTTCCCTACCTGGGTGCATTTTCCCACTTGGCATAAAGATCAGAAATCTTGGGGCACACTTGTGTTTTGCCTGTGTGACAATCTCCCTGTGTGTGTTAAATGTCAAGAGCCAACATTGCTGATTTTATAGCTACCTGTTTGTGGCTAGATGTTGATCCCTAAATTTGAAAAAAATCAGGTAGCCCAGATGATAGCACAACTCCCAACATCTTTTCTAGGTGTCTCTGCATCAGGAAATGCTCAGTCTAGGCATGTATTAGACTCTGCAATGAGGACACACTGGCCAGATGCTCTGTGGTGAGCCCTTGCCCCATTTTTTAAAGCAATTCCTGATGTCTTTCCTGCTTTTTCTTTGTTCTGAGGGAGCCATTAAAAGCCTGTTTTTAACTTGAGGACTTCCCCCCTCCGTGGGGAGGATTGCTGCCAGGGAGGTGGCCAGCTGAAATGACAACCTATCCCAGTCAAACGAGCTGCCACAAACTTTCCTGCCTTAAAACCAGCCAGTTTGTTCTGAATTCCCCCTGCTTGCCCTTGTGGGGTGCTTTTCCCATGAAGACTCTGAATTTCTTTCCAAGCTTGTGTTGCTGGAGTGTGTATGGAGTATACCAGGTGTTTCTGTATGTTGGCCATTTGTTCTTTCTGATGTCCGATGGGAGTGAGCATGTCTGTGAATGACTAGAAATGCATGGGCATGAATACAGCCAAATGGATTTTCTCCAAAAACAATTTTAAATGAATTGGGGGAAGAAAAAAGGAAATTAAACCAACCAAAAAAAAAAAAAAACCAAACCAAAACCAAAAACCAACCCAAAAAAGAGCTTGCTAGCAAAGAAAATGGAATGTAAGGCCAGTGTGGAGCCAGTACAATGCTTCAATCGGGGAAAGAGGGTTTTGAGCCATTTAAAGTTTTGGAGTGTATCCTAGAGGACTGGGGGGAAGGAGTCCTGTGTGTGTGTGCATGTCCCAGCAGTAGCCAAGGCCCTGCCATTCCCGTTTCCTCACGGAATGGAGTTGACGGCAGCGATGCATGAGTGACCTAACGCACGAACGTTGTTAACTCTTTTGTTGAAAAATGAGAGCTTAACTGTGAATTTTCTGATGCACTTTCTCCTTTCTCTGCACTGTTCATTGCCAGAGCTCCAATAACAGCATGGTCATGGCCGGCAGGAAGGCTTGTGCTTCCGCTGCACCCCACGAAGTTCCACGTGGGGTTCCCCAGGCTCAGCCCTCCTCCCTCTCGGTGTGCCCCATGGGGTCAGGGTGCCCGTGGGGCTGGAATGCAGGTCCCACTGTTTGAGCTGGAATACGGGCAGAACTTGGAGCCGGGAGTGTAACAACCTGGACTGTCTGCGCCACTCGCTCTGGGGAGAAAACACTTTTTCTGCCATGCCCTTTCAATTTTCCTCCCTGCCCCTCTCCCCACCATAATCAGCGTGCCAGTTTTTGATGTCCTGGCCCTCCTGACCCTCAGTGGCCAGAGAGCTTGGCCCTCACGAGGTGCTGGCCTTTGTGGAGCCCCTCAGGTGAGACACCCAGCTCACATTTGCCCTCCACGCAAGCAGGACCTCTCTAAGCAGCCATGACCTTGGACACACTGACCTTGTGTCCAGTTTTTTTCCAAATTCTGCCCCTACCCTGTTGTAAGCAGAGAGCTTTAAATGCTCAGAGTGATTCCCCAGGATGTGGGTGCTGCCCACACAGGGCATTGTGCTTAAGGCTATGCTTAAGCCCAGCAATGAGGGGCTCAGGGCTGCTCCCCACTCCCCTGGCAAGGCAAGAACCAGGCAATGATGCCTCAGCACAGGCAGAATTTCTGCTCATTCTCATGGAAAGGTAGGGTTTCGAGCCATTTGAAAAAGCCTCCTCTGAAGCTGGCAAAGCTGGAAGCATGGAGTGAAGGTTAAAAAAGAAAAATACCCCAATCACAAATGAAGAGTGATAAGAATGGCCCATAATGCAGCAGGTAAATTATTTTACAGGCTGAAAATTCTTCCCTGAAGGCCTGTGTGGGTTTTTAATTGTGGCCTTAGCAGGTTTGGTACAAGAATAGGCAGCACTATTGTGTTACGCTCTTGTTCCCTTTTCTGATAGTGCTCAGTCCCTGAGAATGAGTTTTGCTCGGCTGAAGCCAAAGTGTGCCCGCACCAGAGCGCCGGCCACTCGTACACCTCTCCAGGTGCCACGGAAAAGGCCTCAGAGCTTTCTGCATTGCCATCCCCAAGCAGCTCTGCCAGTCCAGCTGCCTCCTTCCCTCTTGGAAATGCCCTACTTAAAAGTGCAGCTAATAGTAAATCCGTTCCTCAATGCGTTTTACAGCTCCCATCCTTGGGGCGGCTGAATAAAACATCACAGCGCTGTCCGCGCGCGCCGCGACTCTGCATGAAACGGAATCCCTAATTGCTTATTTAGAGCCTGAGATGGGAGAGAAATTGGCTTTTCCCTAAAAACTGGATGTAACGTGGGAGCCCACAGAAACCTAAATATAGCCAGGGTGCCTGGTCCTCGTGTGGGCACCTGGTTGAGCTGCAGGACGCGCTTGCTCTGCCGGCTCTGCCTGCCAAGGATTTGTCATTTCCAGGGAAATGGAGCAGAGTGGAAAGTTCCCTTTCATTTCTCTGACAGGAGTAGCGGCAGACTTTGAGTTCATCCCCTCAGAAGTGAAAAGAAGGGGCTTTAGTAGCCGGTATGAAAGTTTAATGAGAAAAATCAAGAAGTAATTTACCACCTATTTAAATGCCTCACAACAGGTTCTAACACTGGCCGGTGGCATTCATGAGTGTCCCAGGTGCAGGGAGAAACGGAATTGTGGAATTGTTGCAAATTTTATTCTGAAAAGGATTTGATTTTTTTGTTGTTGTTCATAAAAAATGCAACATTGCCCTTTTTCATCAGTGAGAAAATGTAGTTCCTTTAAAGGGAACTCCCTACAGAAGCAATTCTGAAGAGAGAAAAGTCGAAGGGCTCCTCTGCCAAATGCAGCTTTGCATGGCCAGTGCTTCTGTGAGTCCACTGTTGTATTTACAGATCATTCATAAGAAAAAGGCTCCTGAAAATCTGAAAAGGGCTCCCTGAAACCCAAGAGTGGCACACAAGCAAATTTCCTGCTATTAATCTAAATGGCTTCCCACTTCAGGAGGTAATTCCAATGTAGCTTCCTGGTGATTAAAAACCAGTCACTGAAAATGGGTTTCGTTTTTAAAGAGCAGTGTATATATATAAATACACATATTGCTGCTCTGCAGTGGGGCCAAGTCTGCACATTGACCATACTGCGCTCACAGCTTGGCTATTTAACAGAGTCAGCTCTGCTAGCAGTCTGCGAGCTGACAGTCCCAGGTTCCCAGTGCCCAGGGATGCGGGATCTCTTCACGGGAATTTTTTTTCTTTGCTTATGCATTTGCTTTTAGTGGCCAGCAGCAAGAGTGAGTCCTGGAAGTCGCAACTCCTAGGGTAACAGTGCCCCACCCCACATTTCAGTAGGTCTGGGTGGCCTCCTGGCACAGGTTTGCCCTGTCACTGGAGGTGAGATGTCCACCCCTGGGGATGCTCTGCCTGCAGACCCCAGCACTTCCTCAGACTCCCAAAGCAAGCAGCACTAATGCCCTCACAGACAGCACTGGCTGCCTGTGGTGGTCACAACCATGTGCCTCCCTGATTGTTTTATAGCTTTGAGAACAGATGCTTTACCCATAAATCCATCACATTTGGGCAAATGAACAAAAGCCAGTTTGTCTGATAGTTTGGCAGAGGACACAGCCCACAGCCTGCAAACAGGCCATGACATGCATTGCCAATATTTGTATTTTCTCATCGATAAATGTCCGGACTTGTCACCATGACCGAAACTAATTGGATTGGGTGCAAAATCAGAGGCAAGTTTTCCATTGCTCTCTGTATGCAGGACCAAAATCTGCCTGGACTAAATTGGGAAATTGTGCCCGTGATGGCCGAAAGGCAGAGTCTGGGGGGCTCTGCATGCTGTTATGAGTGGTCTCAATGCCATGTTTCGTGTGCCAGCAGTGTAGAGCGAGGAGCGTTTCTGTCTGTAATAAAGGCCACGATTGCACTGGTGTCACACGATGGCTCTGCCCGCACCGGCAGACGGTGGCAAGTGACTGACGCATTCTCTTTTTCCCCCCAAGAAATTCATCCTCGGTTCTTAAGTGTGTTGTTTTTTGTCGCTTGAGAAACGCAGAGAAAAACGAGTCTGTTTTTACTTGTAAGGCTTTACTCAGTTGCCCAATTCGGCCGAGGAGCTGGACTATGGGGATCTCTCAGGTAAGGGCTAGTCTGTAGGTAACCCGCTGCTCTCCTTCGCTAGACACTGGTTCCACTCTGATTTCTGCATCTTGGCCGTGTTGCATTGTGCAGTCGCTGTGGTGCAGCCATTCCCCCCACGCTCTCGCAGCTTGGAAGTGCTCTCCTTTCTGTTGGGGTTCTTTTTTTTTTGTTTGTTTTTTGTTTTGGCACCCATTTCTATGTGGCATCCTCAGACATGGGGCAGGAGGTGCAGGACAACAAACCATTATGGTTCCCTCCTGGCTGGGGTTTTTCGAACACTGATTTGGAGACCAGTTGAGTTCAATCTTTGTTTGTAAAACACTTAATTCTGCCATGTTGTGTGAAACCCCCCCTTAAAAGAGGTGGCCAGCACTAACTCTTGGCTGCTCGGGGATTCCTCATCATACCAACATCAGATTGGGGATAAAAAGGAGGGAGTTGTTTCATCAGTGAGGCCAAACCAAGTAAATGGTTCAAGCCTCTTTTTAGCCACACAGGACTGAAAGGGGCTTAAATGAATCTTCATGGCTGGTCCTTCCCCATTAGTGCTGACTGAAATTAAAGCATAACAGCGTATTCAGTGGATGCAGTTGGGTGCATTCGGACCAGAGCCTGTACCACTGGTACAAACCTGAATCTCTGTTCTTCATGTTTTCCTATAGAAATGCACCCATTTTATTTTTGCCCCCCCTTGCAGAGCATCCTTGCAGACCCCTGGTACCTGCTGGGCTCTGGCTGCGAGCAGCTGCTCCAACACAGGGTGCACAGCCCTGGCCATAGGACAGGAGCAGCCGTTTGTCCCCCTGGGAAGAGCCCAGCCCAGGGGGGTTGGAGCCTGGTGCTGTTCCTCTCGGGGGTTCAGCATGGAGCAAAAAATACCCCAAAAAACCCCCCGGGGTCCTCATCTTATTCCATCAAAAGGTTCCCTCTCACCCGATCCAGTCAGGAACGTCCCATCCCATAAGCCACTACAGGAGTGCTTTGGCCAAGAGGTCAGAAATGATGGATTCATTCCGGATGTTTTCTGACACTGAGTGATGCTAACAATTATTATTGCAGGCCCTGGACAGATCCCATAGGTAAGATGCACTAGGGCTCTGGTGAACATCCCTGAGTGGATGGGGAAAATTGTTATGCTCTAGTTAAGTTCTTTTACTTTTTAAAATTCTGGGGTTTTAAGGAAAAATGCACTTTTTGGTGAATGAAGAGAAGAACCTGAAAAAATTCCTCAAAGGAATTGCCCAGAATGGGTGTTTGCTCCCCAGCCTGTGCTGTCCAGAGGGGCTCACACCTTTCCCAGAGCACACAGCTCAGTGTAGTCCTTTTTCTGGAATGGAAGCCAAAATTTACCCCACCTTTATAGAATGCAGCACAGGCAGAGCCGGTGCCCACAGCGAGCACCTGTTGTGTGCTGCCAAACACCCTTTATGGAGCATCTGCTTTGGCTACTGATTTTTTCCCTAAAAATTTCAAAATTTTGCTTGTTGCTCTTTAGGTTACTCCTGCCTGCCCAAAGGGTGATCATTCCTGGTCAGGTGTGGTCAGGATCATACTGGGTCAGGTATGGGAGAGGCACCAGAGAAAGCCCCTGGCCCTTCTTTGCTACAGAGTGGCCTCTGCCCCACATGCCCTGTTCAGAATGCTGGGAAACTGAAACCAGGTCGCATTTTTGGCCCGGGGTCAGCACATTGGGGCTCTCAGATGGGTGGTCCAGGTGAGTGCTGGAGCTGAGCTCTCCATCGGGAGCAGCAGGAACGGGCACTGGGAGCTCTGGGCACCGCCCTGAGGGATGCAGGGCACATGCCCACAACCACGGGGGACCAGGGCGTGGGGGCTGCTGCCGTGTTTGCTCAGTGTGCTGTTCCTTCCAGGTACATCTGTCCCGCCCACAGCTCCAACCGAGGCTCTGCCGACTGTGCAATTAAGTAATGCATCCCTTGCCTTCCAGCCAGGTAGCCTGAGTGCAGAGCGGTCCTCGCTCTTCCCGGCTGAGCTCTGTGTGTCCGTGCCTCTCGCAATCCTCCTCTTGTTCCTCACGTCCTGAGCCCTTAGGGTACGGAGAGGGCTGGCCTGCTCCTCTCAGTTCCTCATTGCACTCCGGCAGGCAGGGTTCCTGCAGCCCGGGAATGGCGAGGGCAGACCTGAGCGTGTGTGTGTGTGTGCTGTGCACACCTGAGTGTGCAGGTGCACACATACAGACACTGCCCTGGGCTCTGAGCCCGGCGCTCCAGGGACCTGCCCCGGCACTCCCTGAGCTCTCCTGGCTCTGCTGCAGAGCATCAGCACCTCCTGTAAAAAAGGGAGCGGTTCCCTGACCAAAACCCCATCAGCACCTTTGCAGAGGGGTGCTGGTGGATCGATGGCTGTGAGCGGGGCTCCCTTCTCCAGAGAGGAGCCTGTGGAAGCAGCTCTGAGCTCTGCCAGGGTGAGCACATCTATTCAAACAAAGCCCGTTATTTTTTATGAAGCGATCTTGAAATGGGTCGCTGAAGGGGAGCTTATTGATTGAAGAAGGATGAACTCCTCAAATTTCTCTGGTTTAAATTAGACCGAATTCAATTACGGTACGACAGGCAGGTTAACGGTGCTCTTTAACGGCCCCTCAATAAATTCGAGGAGGGGGAGCCTGCTCCACGGCACGCTGTGGGAATGAATAACATTATTGCTCATCCTGTCACAGACAGGCAGTGATTTCTCTCCTCCCATGTCATGGCTAAGAGGTTTATAGTGTTCATGGAGTAACAGCAGCCTGTTCTTCCACCAGCACCCCCTGCCAAGTCCAACCTCCAGTGCTGCTCCATCATTTCAAAAACTTTATTCCACAAAAGAATTGACCCCAGATTCAGTTGGGAGTGCAATCCTCATGTTTCCTACCTCCAGGGAAAAGGAATAATTGGCTCACCAGGTTTTCAGGAGTGCTCAAGTGAGTTAAGGCCATTAAGCACCCAAATCATGACCTGTGGGGATCTTCAGGCATACTGATGTGATAATCATTTAATAAACTAAACTGTAATCAGATTTAAAAGAGATCACATGTTTAGGAATTCCTCAAAGCCATTGGTGTAGGTTTCCTTTCCCCTGCCACAATGCAGATGTTGTCTGCACATCTGGGAAGCTCAGGAGCTGTGTGGGTGAGGTCAGTGTGTATAAGCTTGCTCCTGCCCACAAGTTCAGCCCACACTGTCCAGTGTCAGGAGTTTGACATTAATTTTCACCCAGAAATAGAAGGTAAATTTTTGTGCAAGTGCAGCAATAAATGCCAATATGCCAAAATTAATGTCTAAACGACATTTTAATAAAAATCTCCCTCTGTTCTCTGCTTTTACAGCAGAAATGCGCATAGAGGAAGGTCAGGGCTGTCCAGAGATAGCCCAAAATGTTGCAGTTGAGCTACAGAATGTGAAGCTGGAGGGAGGTGAGGAGGAAGGACAGGAGGCAGGAGCAGCACACAGCAGGGGTTCCATAAAACGTGGGCTTTCCCACATCACAGCAGGACAGGCTGCATCCCCCGGTGCCGCCTTCGCTGCACACCTCTGGCACTGAGCCGAGGCAGAGCCGTCATCGGCTGGAGGGTGCTGGGGCACGCAGGGAAGGAGCAGTTTGCAGCAGCAGCAATGTCAGGAGCGGTGCCAGCGGCGGTGGAGAGGCGGGACCAGCTCGTCCCGGCCGCAGGAGGTCACTGCAAGGAGCCGCTGCCTCCGGGCGCTCGGGGATGCTCGTGTGTGCACAGGGCTCCCGTCAGCAAGGTGAGCCCAAAGCCGCCGCTTCGAGCCTCGTGGGAGCCGCTGCTGAGAGCGTGGGGAGCGCTGAAGGTAAACCTGAAGGGGTTTGACCCAAATAAGTCTGAAGCTGTTAGTGTGGGTAGAAAGGACGTTTAAAATACAGGCAGCCCGGTTCAACCCGGTCTTGCTTTTAGTCTTGAGATGCTGCTGCTGACAAAAAGAGTGGAATATTCGTAGATAAATCTGTATTTAAAGCCTCATTTAAATGGAATTGAGTGGAACCTTTTCACTGAGAAGCTGGGAGCAGAAAAGTCTTCCTCTGCTAAATCTGTGTAAGTGCTGAGCCGCTGTCAGAGTGCTGCTCTTACCAACACCAACATTTTTCTTGAGAGCCCACAGAAAGCTGGTTTTAGCACTTATATTGGCAGAAGTGTTAGAAACGTGGAGATCATTAATACATTCACTTTTTAAGCGTCCCCCAAAACCCCCATAGCTGAGAACCTGCAGGTGTGAGTTGCAGATTATGATTGTCAGTACTCAGATGGACAATCCCCAGCTCAGCATCTGCTCCGTACTGCTCCTGACCTTTGGAATTAGTTCCTTAGTTCTGTGATGAGTAGGAACCAGTCCCAAACCCCTTTCTCTCCTGTCTATGTGCTGTTTGCTGAGCCGCACTTTTTGTTTAAAGGAAAACTTCAAGGTTGCCGTTCCAGCAGTGTAATCACTATTTTGTTGATTACATGAGCAGTTGGTAAAAATAATCAGCAAAAATAAATTTTGAGCTACCCAGGTCTTTTGCTGGCCACCCTAGAAGAGGCTCTGGAGCACTCCTGCTGCTGTACAGTGATCTGCACTACAGGCAGATGGGCCCAGTACTTCATCCCATGAAACCCTGGCATCCCCTGTTGTGGGGCACAGCCGTGCCAATCCCTTGGAGGAGCAGCACAGCACTTGGGAAGACAAATTGATTTTTTTCCTGCATGAGTTCAGCTCTGGCAAGTGGATTGTACGATTACCGCTGCAGTTTTCCTTTAAGGTGCTTTGGTGCCAAGCAAAGCATCGACCCAAAAACGGTTCAGCCAAGGTGCACCGTAGCTGCAGAGTAGCCCTGAGGGGGCATGTTGGTGACAACATGCTGTGATGTCTGTTCCTTCCCTGCCTTTCCCTCTCTCCTTTTGCCCCACCCACAGAAACTCATAAGCAAACCCAAAACAAAAGCCTAATAGGAGAATTCCTGATGATTCGCCAGAGAGGCCAGGATCCAGCTTGCTCCAATATATATTAACATCCTAATGGGAAAGCTCTGCATGTATACATTTACTGCGCCCTGACAAGAGGGAATTAAATGTCAGAAGGATTTGTAGCATCTGTAATTGAATTGGTGCTGAGAAAAGCAAATCTTGAGGAAGAATAACATATTAGGATTAGCAAATAATGTGGCATTTTGTCAGTTCCTGCCATCTCAACTGTTCCCTCTTCAGCAATAAAGTTGTGATTTCTGGTTTAATCAGAGATAGGAGGCAGGAATAGCTTGGGTGAATTGGAGACAGCATTTAAAGCAGATTCCGGTTGTTAAGGTCAAGTTTCTTCTTGGCTTTGGGGAATTATTCCTTGTTCCATAGATCTGACACTTTGTTAATTACCAAAGAAATAGCGAGGGACAGGATGTGGAGGGGCTGTTCCCGTGCTGGTGGCACACAGACACGTTTGCTGGGAGCAGGATCGGAATTGCTGGTGGTGGATTTGGGATTTGCCGTGCTGGCAGGCAGAGCTCTTGGTGCTGGAGCATACAGGGTTTGATGAGGTGCTGGAGGCAAGGAGAGGAGATGCTGCAGGAGGAGAGTTTTAGGCCACGTGTAAGCTTGAAGATGTATTTAGCCACGTGTATAACAGCGTGAACTTGGGGCTGGCACCTCGCAGGGATCTTCCTTAAGAGGAACAATTGAGAAGAATGGCCCTGCACATCTCAGCAGAGGAACTCCTGCTTAACAAACTCTGCTGAGCAAACCTGGCAAGGCTTTAGGCCAAAGTTCCTTCCAGGAGAACCCTCTCTGCCTGCTCTTGGCATGATGCCAGTCAGAGGGAAGACATGAGGGATGTGTCAGGCATGAGGCTCTGGCACAGCCCTGTCTCCACAGCAGTGGGACAGTGGGACAGTGGAGGCTGCCACTGCCAGCACGAACACACAGCTTCATCTTTCCAGAACCTTAATTTATGATGATGAAGAAAAAATGCCTCTTGATGCAAAATCCTGCTGGAAGCACATTACAGAGCCGTAACTCAGCGTGTTTATGCCCCTCAGCTGTTCCAGATGTCAACAAGGCACTCATCCGCCCCGGCTGGGATGCTGCTGGCTGCTCCAAATGCAACTGAGCGGAACTGGGCGCAAAGTTTCTAAAAAAATAAGAAAGAAACAGAGTGAAGCGTGCCTAAAGCAGCTGCTGCAGCAGATGAGCCAGTTTAGTTGCTTTGCAGAGAGCAGGTTCACGGAGGCCGGATTAGCCGAGATGGAGCGGCAGTGGGAAGGCTGTGTCGGACTGGGAGCTCCCAGGATGCCCACTGAGACTGGTTTTCCCCAGCTGCCGCCCTGGGCAAGCAGCAGATCCCGTGCCTGGGCACGGGATCAGCTCAGCCCCATGAGTGTCCATGGGCACCTTTCCCTCAGCATGCAGGGCTGTTCAGCCACTTGCCACAGAGCAGATGCTGGGAAATGATCACAGCATGGTCTGTTCCCACTGGAGATGAGACAGAAGGTCTCCCTTTGCTGTGCTTTTAGATTCCTTGGCACACTGTCACCACAGTGCCATGGCTTGGAGTTCAGAGATGTGACAGTGAAGGCTTTTGGTTTGCAGAGGAATATTTTCTGGCTGCAGTTTTCACCTTACCAGCCAAGCTACTGGAAGGGTTTCTCACCACACCCCAGCTCATCCCAGGATCTCCCTGCCTGCACTGGGGCTCCTGCTCTCAGAGGTCACTCAGAGGGGGTTTTATTCTTAAATTGTTTTAATTAAAAGGCGCTTTATGGTGCTCTTGGTCCCAAGTTATTTACTTGGGTCCCTCAGTCCTTAATCTTGGAGCAGAATTGGAAATATCGATAGAAAGCGTAAATCCCAGCTGCTGCTCGAAAGCTTTGTATCAGGTCTCGGCTCAAAAGAGCCCCATTACCTTTAGCTGTCACAGATCTGTACGCTTGATCGATAAACTTCAAATATTATTAGAGGTGGAGGCTTCAGAGATTTGCTCTGTTCTTTGGAGGGAGACGGAGATAAATCTTTCTTAAAAATTGACTTGCATTTGCTCTCTCAGTCGTCCTGGCAAAACGCATTTCTCCGAGGTGTCCAGGCAGGCGCAGGCAGGGCAGATTTATGGGCCATGTGCTTCTTGTAGTGAAAGATTTAAATGGTAAATCCTTCACATATGACTTCACAAATCATGTAAAGTTAAAAGATTTTTACCGTTTCTGTTGCTGCTGTGCTTAAATTGTAAGGTATGGCCAGTAAATCATTTTAATAGAGGTGTCGCGCTTGACTCACTAAAAAAAAGAGACAATGGTTTAGCTTCTATTCCAAAATGTTAATGTATTAATCAGCGGGAGAATAATTGTTTTTTACTGCATTATAAATCTCAGTTGCCATTAGGATTGCAGCAAGGGTTGATGTAGCTGCGTTCTTAAATTAAAATTGTTTACACTGCTATACATTCATTTTACATGGCCATAGCTCATCCGGGGTTCATTCCGGAGCTGTTCCTCCGCCACATCAGTCATCCCTCTCCCAGGTGACGGCATCCCGAGGGAGAGGCACCTCTGAAAGGAAACTAATTGTGTGGTGAGGAGTTAAATAAACGCAGTAAAGCAGTCAGAGGCACTGTACAGTTACTGCTTACTGTCAGCCTCGGACTCGGTGTTAGCTTTTGGGTCAGGAGTGCTGTATCCTTGTGGGTTGCATTGGACAGTAAAGGTGGGGGTTCATGGTGGAACCCAGTTCAATCGGGGCAGAGGATGGTTGTAAACGTTTTCCGTGCTGAGTGGGTTGGGTTTTGGGCAAGGAGTGTTTTGGGAAATTGAAATGTTTTCAAGAGGGCACTCGTTAATGACGTTTCTCAGAGCTAACGATTAGTATTCCCGTATTGTACTGCTCTTCTCTATACCCCATCCACCAGGAAGGCTGAGATTTGGGGAGCACTATAGGGAAATTTCCCAAAATAGATCCCCACCAACGACTCCATGTGCCCTTCCTCCCCTCTCCCAGCTGTCTCCCACGTGTGTAGTCATAGTGCTGCTGCTTTTAGCGGAGAACCTCGCGAGTCGAGCCGCCAGATCAGTTCGGCTCCGGACAAAGCTCCTCTGCCTGAACTCATCTGCCTAGTTAGCTCCGTGCTTCACCCCTGCTCTTCTGGAGAGCCTGAGGGCAGCTCTTCCATCCTGAGAGCAGCTGCAGCCAGAGCCTGCCAAGAGCATTGTAATGAGTCCCCAGTTCTTATTCCTCTTCTGCTCTCAACAGATTCGCGCGCAGGTGAGGAAGGGGCCATACGGAGCGTGGACCATGCCGTGGTTGGTGGCGTCGTGGCCGTCGTCGTCTTTGCGATGCTTTGCCTGCTCATCATTTTAGGGCGATATTTTGCCAGACATAAAGGTAAGACAGAGACCAAAGCTGGAGGATGAAAGGCCGTGTGTCCCCTCAGTCATGGTGTTGTCATGTCTGATGTGACAGACCCCCCCCAGTTTCTCTCCCAGTGGCACTTCTGTTTTCTTTGTCGATCGCTCCCTCAGCACCACAGCAAGACCCCCAAAGAGTCACGCAGCCTCCACTTCCCTTGCAGGTACATACTTCACTCACGAAGCCAAAGGAGCAGATGATGCGGCCGACGCAGACACAGCCATCATCAACGCAGAGGGGGGACAAAACAACTCCGAGGAAAAGAAAGAGTACTTCATCTAGAGCAGCCTTGGTTCCCATGAGGTGTCCAACCGTGGACGGTTACTACTGGCCCTATTTAAACGCTACAAAGACAGTGATCTTGGAAGTTGCAACCAGCTTGTGTCTTTTTTTTTTAAGGAAAAAAAAGCAAATGGGTGGAGAGCGGTGAGGCCGGGATGGTCTGGGATTTGCTGTGTAAAAATATTCCTCGTAAAGTACACTCTGCTGTTTGACACCTCAGTTCGTTTGGGTTTTCTTTTTTTGGCCAAGTCCAGCTTGGATTTAGTTTAGTGAAGTCATTTGCAGAAGATTCTGTGCCTTGTTTAATTTCTGTTCGTTCGGGTCGGGGGGAGGCTGGGAAGAAGAGGGGCTTCTGTGCGTTAGTTCCCTTCGGGTTTCTGTGGCTCTTCGTTTCCCCTTTCCTGTTTCTGGAGTTGCCAGCTGGGACCCCGTGGAGTAGGTGCATTTCTCTGAAGATGTTTCCCCTTTTTTCTCTTCACCGGTTTCCGTTCAGAACTCGAGCTCATCGGAGGAGAACCAGCACATTTTAGATGCGTAGTTTGCAGTTCAGTGTGCCCATGTCCCGTTCCCCTGTTGCCGTCAGGGCTCCGATACCACCCCCCGAGCTCCCTTTTGTGGCTGTTTCAGGTGCTTTCGATGGTGGCGGCTGGGAAATGGGCTGGAGCTCGGCAGAGGCGCTGCTCGGCCGTGGGGATGCAGGAGCAGGATCCTTGCTGGGCTGGCAGAGCCGTCCTGGGTGCAGGGGCTTCTCCTCATCCTCTCCCCACTTGGCAGCCACGGGGGCAGCAGGTAAAGCCCCTCTGACGCGTGAGCCCAGGCCTGGAGAGAACAAAACTGCCTTTTTTTCTACCTGCTGAGTAAAACGCGGGAATTCGTGTTGAAACGAGCGTGCTAATGACCACTAAAGCCATAGGTGCACAGGAGACTCTGGCTCAATCAGAATTGTAAGCGACAGGTAGCAAACCGCAGCGGGAAGACGGTATAAAGTTATATATGCTGACTTTTTTTTGGTGAGTAATCATGGATTTTGAGCGATACTTTTTTATTGAGTTTATGTGGCAGATGTATCTGATTTATTTAAGGAAAGCATTAACCTTAGTGTCAGGTTTGGGGATTTTTTTAGGGGGTTGGGGTGGGGGCCATTTTCGTGTGTTTGTTTTTTAATTGCAGTTTTTTGGCAGAACCATTACAATGTGGGATTCCTTTGGGAACAGGGCACAGCAAGCGGGGAGTGTTCCCCAGCAGTATTCCGTCTTTCCCTCCTTCACGAGCAGAACCTCGTGAAGGGAAAAACACCCTTCAGCAGCTTTTGTCGAGCGCAGCTCTTTTCTGAGCCCTCAGCACCATTGCCAAACCCCATCGCGGTGAGAAGCAGCCAGGTTGGAGCCGGGGGCTCCGTGGCCCAGCGGCAGCGGCACGGGACGGGCATCCTGGCCTTGAGCAGCCCATATTTGTTTGGAAGTGTACCGTAGTGCAGTGTTACCAATGTAACTTTGACTTACAATGTTGACATGTCTCAGGTTCATGTGTTTGATTGGTGTTTTCCGTCTCAGGTAGATTGCAAAATTTCGGCCCCACGCATTGGAAAAGTTTAAAAAAAAAAAAAAGCATAAAAACAGGAGAAAAAAACAGGAAATTATTAATTTTAGTTGTATATCGGTTTATGTATTTTTTCTTCAGTATACAGTGCACTGTTGAAATGTATTGTTGAGTATTACTTTGTACAGCTTTAGATCATTAGGACTTCGAAGCGTGAAGAAAGAACAACCTTGTTTAAAGGAGGATCACAAATGAAGAACGCGGAACTGATGATAAACAACCTTGTTCTTTATTTACCCGGCCTTTTTATTTTTTTCCCCTTAGGCCAGTTCTGTTTTAAGGTGTCCATGGAAGATGTTACAGTGTAAGAAAATACATATCCATCTGTTCCCATTCACATTTTGTATTGGTTCATGTATCCCATTTTTACAAAGGAAAAGAAGTACTATAAAATATCTGTCTTCTTAATAAAAAAAAAGTTAATGTTACGAAACTAGATCTTGTTTTGCACTCTTTATCCCAGCTGTTAGAGTCCACTATGGGAGCTCCACCAGCAACATGGGCAGGAGGAGCTGGGGCCAGGCAGGTCACACCCAGCACTGCCTAGGAGAAAAGCAGTTAAACCTGATGTATTGAACCTGCATAAAATATAGAGCAGATTTGGTAAGTTTCTTGTTTATAATTGCTAAATTGTTTTCTTTGAGGAGTAATGCCTTGGAGAAGATTGATCTGACACTGATAATCCAACCTTCCCGAGCTGGGGTAGGTCAGTACACAAGTTGTTAACAGCAGACAAATATTTAAATCCTCCCTAGGAAGGTGAGTGTTGAAATACGTGACCTCATTCACCCCATTCTTGTCTCCCGTTCGGTCCCAAGTTTCCTGGCATCTGTCCTTAAAACACTTGGCATTTCCAAGTTGTGACACACGATGTCTGTTTGTCTCAGGACACACAGCTCCAAGAGCCAGTGCTGCTGGGAAGGATCCCTTTGGCTCCACTCAGCCTCGGGCAGCCAGCGGCACCGGCAGCGCGCTCCTCCTCCCACCTTCCCCTCCACCACAGCCCCCCAAATCAGGCTGCGAGGCAGCTGCAGCACTGAAATTAGAATCATTAATCTTTTATGTTTTGCACAAAGGATGAGGAGAAAGACAATTGCTTTTTGAGGAGATCACACCCAGAACAACGGTGCGGGAGCATCATGGATGGCACTGGAGGGGCCGCACGGACCGGGGTGTGTGCCAGACCGAGGCTACTGCCCAGCTCTTGAGCACTCGGTGCATCTCATGGTTGTATCACCAATAACGTTCTTCTGAGAGAAATCATGACACTGAGGGAAAAAACAGGGCAGAGCCAAAAAAGCAGCTCGCTCTTTTCTTACCTGAAATGAGCAGAGCAGCTTTGATGGTTTCCATGGCTATTGCAATTATTTCAGCGCAGAAGAGGCTTGCGGCTCACAGGCCCCCGATGCCGGCTCACGATGGTTTTCTCCTCAAGCCAGCACTAATTGTGTCTCATACTTGTGGTGTCTGTAATTTATCGTCTCAGGGGTCCACGTCTTTCAGGGGTTTAAGGCTGTTTAGTGGTGCTTTTCTTCCCATTGAATCTAAACACGCCGGTCCTTTGCTGTTCTGGCCCTACACAGGCAGTACAAGTAGGTGGCAGGAAACTGTACCTGTAGCATGCATCATACCTGATAAAACCCTTGGTATTAACTTCTCAGATACTTAGATACAAAGAATGGGAAAGCTGGAAAGAGTAACAGTTGAGCAATAAGACTTAGTGACCCCTATATCCTGTGTCCAACTGCAGAAATATGCTCAGCAGACATGACCTCACAGCTGCTGAGCCTGGTCCATTACACAGAGCTGAGGAAATTGCCAGGACTTTATGAAAATGAAGAAAATCACCATTACTTGAAATAAGAATGTGGTCTTTGCCCTGAATTTCACATTTTCACAAGTTGCAGAAGTCATTCGGTCCTAACTGCAAAATTATTTTATTAGGTCAGTAATAGAGTTCTTAATTTTATTCCCTTCTTAACCAAATACAGTGAGGAATTATTTTAACTGAGTATCTGAGTCTGACTTGTGTAATTACAGCCTATTCTTCCAGGCTGAAGTTGCCAAAAACCTTATGCCACATAAAGTAATTAGTAATAAATGACACTTAAACTCACATCAGGTGACATGTACCTGGATCTTGGGCTGGGTGATTGAAATACACGGGAGCAGGGACAAGGCGTGAGCTGGCAGCATCGATCTGTGCTGGCCAGTCAGTTCTCATCAGAGGGTCCTGACAAGGGGCTAATAGCTTTTTCTGAAGATCCAATCCCATTTTCTAGGCAGCAGCCGGTGCTGTGCCGCCTGGGATAACACCTGCTCCAGGTGCATCGATCGGGCTGGGGCACGTGGGACACCTCAGGGCTGTGTCCCTGCAGCTTTATCTGGCTGTGTCATTTCAGTGCAGGGAAAACCCGAATTCCATCTAAACCCCGACACCTGGCCTAAAAATTTACATCTGCATTAGTGTAAGCAGGAAAAGAATTTCAGTCTCCTGATCACGAAGGGTTTAAACTGGGCTTGTCCTGTTTCCAGAGTCAGCCGTGGAGGTGATCCCTGCAGGGTCTCTCCTGGTGAGCAGGGCAGAGGCTCAGCAGTGTCCTGTGCAGGCAAGGGGATTGTGCAGAGCTCTGCACACCCTGCAGCCTGGCTGCAAACTGAGGAGCTCCTTGGTCAGTGTCCGTTAAATAAACAGAGTTTGTATAAACAAACAGGTTTTAGGAGGAAAAACAAACTTTAGATGAACTAACAAACACTGTGAAAAAATAAACTTCAGTTGAATAAGCAAACTTCAGTGCAGTAAAGAGCTTGAGTTAAATAAGCAAACTCTGCTCGGAGCCAGCTGTGCCAGCGAGGAGGAGGAGAGCTCAGCAATCCTGCCCAGCACGGGCTGTCCTGGAGAGAGACCCCTGAGAGCTGCTGTGACTGGGGACATCATCAGCTCCGGTGGTGCCTCACAGGATGTCTCCCTGTCCCGTGTCAGGTCAGTTCCTCGCTCACCCCTCCCGGCTCATCCTGTCCCGGTGCCCCGGGGGCGATGGACTGACAGCCCCGCTCTGCTCAGGACTCGTCAGTGCCTCGCACCTCGGTGACAGCGCTGGCTGCAGAGCTCTCCATCTGTTTTCCCTGTCAGCCCGGGCCCAGCTACATTAATATCAGCTCTAACCCCGTGCCTCTGCCTATCTGCCCACAGCCGTGTTCTCCTGCTGCAGCTCCTTATCCTGTTCTGCAGGATGGCAGCAGCCCTGTAAGTCACAGACCCGGAGTGATGTGGGCGGCATGGGAATAATGCCTACAGATGGAACAGGGATGCAGAATGTAGATAGGAAGGGGTAGGGAGAGATGCCATTCTACAGCCCCTCAGCTCTGCAATCCAAGGTGAGCAGGGTTTGGGCACTGGGCAGCCTGAGTGTGGTTTGGGGAAGGTGGGGAAACTGAGCCCCTTTGGGAGACTGAAGGGATTCAGCAGACCTGGGATGTTTGGTTTCTGTCTTAGGACACTGCTGTGAGCCAGACCCACGCCTGCCCCTGACTTCACTCTCTGTGGTGGCTGGCAGAGTCGCTCTAAGCTGTTCTATGCCCTGCCCCTAGAGAAATCCTGGAAATCCTATTTTCCTGCTTTCTGTCAGTACCAGTGCTGACCCAAGTCCTCAGGTGCTGGCTCTCAGCATCCCTTGGGGTGAGTGAGATCCCCTCCTCTTCCTGAACAAACCGCCCAAAAGTGGGAATCCCTCGCTGCAGCGGTACCTGTGCAGTGGGGGGGTGCCGTGTCATACCTGGGCTGTTGAGCCCTCGCCTTCAGTGCCCCAGGTTAAGCATCTTCCACAGCAGCAGCATTCCTCCCGGGATTCCTGCGGCCCCTCCTGGCTGCAGCAAGCGGGGTGAGCGGCGCTGGCATCACCTCCCCTGCCGGAGCGCCCCCGGAGCAGGCACGCACGGAACGAGCAAGCGGGAGATGTGAAGGCTGCCAGGAGTAAAGGGAATATTTGATCAGACGCCCTCCTCTCTCCTCTGTTCTCGGCGCTCAGCCTCCCTCGGGGACGGCACCTCGCTGCCTCCAAGCACCACAGCTGCGACAGGCTGGCAGCAGCTCCTCAAAATGGGACCTGCATGGGAATCTCAATGAGATGGGGAAGGTAATCCTCAGCCTGTGACTCTCCATGTTCTTTTCTGCACCCTGCACCTTTGTTCCCTTCCCTGTTCCAGCTCCTCTCCACTGCTTTCCGTGCCCATGGTCAGCTTTCCATTCTCTGTACCTGGTCCCTGTGTCTGTTCCCAGGACAGGAGGTGCTGCCCCGTGCCCTGCACGGGGGCACAGCTCACTCAGGGAGAAGGAGAGACATTGTCCTTCCTCAGACACGCCCCTTGCCCAGGCTATGCCCTGGGCATTCATATTCCTTCCACAGGACCTGCTCCAAGCCAGGGGAACACGGTGCCCAGAGCATCCTCCAGTGGTGACTGGGACCTGCCAGGCTTCTTCCCACATGCAGCAGGCTGGCAGCCCTTCCCTGCAGCCCCGAGCATTCCTTCCCCCAGTGCTCCTGTCCGCAATCAGCCCGATTATCCCTGGTAATTGTCCCTTCTCCGGGTAATGCTGCTGAGCAGGGACAGGGAGCGTGGCAGTGTTTTTCTGTGACTAAGAAAAGGTGTGTACGTGGCCTTGATTGCAAATGAAAAATTAAGGCCCCGTGTCTCGCATTCATTCCTACTTGATTACACACCAGTACATAAACAAATCTTCACCCAGTTGCCTGAGGGGTGTCAATGATCCACCTTTGCTTCACTCGCCTCTCCTCCAGCAAATCTATAACACATTTAATCTTCACCACTCACTCTCCTCAGTTTTTAAATGTCTAATTTGCTGCCGAGAGCGGCTCCAATTCTCACTGTGCTGCTGCTTTAACTGCCTGGTGTTTGCCTGACTGCTTGGCTGCTCAGCTGGAGCATCAGGGTGCTGTTGGACCTGGGGAGGGGACCCAGAACAGGGCACAGGGGCAGCAGCCCTGCCTCGAGCTGTGCCCTGGCCCTCAGTGCTCGTGCCATGGTTAATGGGCTGCAGTAGAGCAAACCCAGAACCCCACAGGTTTGCAAGTTGAGGGAGGGGAAATGAAATCTGCGGTGGCCTGGCAAGCTCCAGGTTTGGGAGCTGGGTCACAGGAGAGCTCAGCAGATGGTTTGCAGTGAGGCAGAGGGAAATGAGGAGCAGGGCTTGCTGAGGTGGTTGGACCCTGTGTGTGTTCAGTGGAAATCCTTGGAGCAGCAGCTTCTGCTGTTCAGACTGGCAGGGTCACAAGCAGATCATGCCAAATGTGCCCATCAAAGCCCTGGAGCTCTGGAGGAGCTGCCATCACCTGCCACCACTGATGTGCTCCCACAGTCTGCCCCTGCCTGTTTGGTCCACGTGGGCTGGTCACCATGCCCAGCACTTGGAGTGCTGCTGGGGGCCTCTCTGGGGCTGGGGACAGAGGCTGCCAGCCCATGGACAGGGTGAGGCAGGGCCAATTCTGCCTCTACTCACCTCCTCAGGCTCCTCAGGGCTGTGCTTGAGCTGCACTCCTGAGGTGAATCTGCTTGGAGCAAAACCAGTTCAGGTTATCAAACTCCCCATAAATCTTGCAGCACATCTTCTTGTGTCTGGGTGTGTGTGTATGTGCTGCTTTCTTTTTATTTAATGCTCTATTGAGGTCTGAGGCTTTTCCTTCCACTGGCTTTTATCTAGTCATGACTCCTACAATATTTAATCTCTATCAGAAACTGTAAGCCCTGTGTTTATTTTATGGGTCAGTTGTTCATCCTTTTCCCTTGATGTTCTCACTGGCAGTGGAGAGTGTAGAAGGTGGAAAAAGAGAGAAAAGAGGAGGGGGGGAAAAGAAAGCCCTGCTTGTTTCTGCCCGTCAACATTTGTCCAAATGACAGGCCAACAAATCAGAACTCTGAAGGCTAATGGCAGGCAGAGAAATCCAGCAGAGAGTAAAAGGGTGCATGAAAGGGATGGTGGAAATTTCCATCCCCAGGCAGATCACAGCCCTGTCTCAGGCAGGCTGTGTGCTCCTCTCTGCAAGCCCTGGCTCTCCTGGGGGGAGACTTGGATATCACAGGAGCTGGAAGTCAGGCACCTGCATCCTCACTGAGGCCAGTCCTGCAGGTCCTGCACAGGTGGGGGCTGCAGGTGGCACCAAGAGCACCCACAGGCCCCACGTGTGACCAAAAGGTGACACACCTGCCACTCTCATTGTCATTTCACTATCTAGAAAGTCTTTGCTCATATTTGACATGAATAAAAGATTAGAGTTACAGGGGAGAGACAACACCAAAGGTGAAGGCAATCCACTGAATTTACTGTATTTGCTGCAGAGACATAAATTGGGAGGAGGTAAGTGCTGCCTGGGCATCCCAAATCGGCTTTAAAGATCCACCTGCAGCCTCCAGTCCTCCTCGGGTGCAAAGGAAGGAGCAGGCAGAGCAGCATCCTTCCATGGAGCCCTGGCTTCTCCAGGGTAGGCAGCATGGATGGTGCAGGAAAGGAGCAAAATCCAGGAGCTGCTGCTGGGGCGGGACCCGGGGAAAAGAGATGATCTGCTACCTGGGGCACAGAAGTGTTTGCCAGCTTGTTGACCCTGCCTGCCTGAAAGGCAAAGAATATTTCACATCTCCAGTGTTATCTGCAGTGTGGGCAGGCAAAGATTCTCTTTCTTCTTCCCCTCCATTCTTCTCAGATTTTTGGGGTTCTTTTCCCCCAAAGTCAGAAAAATCTGTCAAAATATTTATCAGAATGTTTATTCTGTCAGAATATTTATCAGTTCATCTGTATGAACTGTCTGAGTGCCACAAGGAGCTAATCTGTGTGGAGCTAATCTGAGTGAACAGAGTCACCACAGGCTTGCCACGGGCACTCAGATAAGGATTTATCATGGGGAATTTGGGTGAAACATGAATTGCCTCTGGGAAGTGGGATGCAAAACGTGCTGCTTTGCCAGGGGTTTACCTGAGGGAGCCAATTGGGAAGGGGAGAGCAGGGCTCCCTGCCATGATCACAGGCAGCCCCAAGGAGCAGAAAGATGCCTCCTCTGCAACAGGTGGAATTTGGGTGCAAGAGTGTGTGCTGCTCCTCAGGCAGAACAGACAAGGCCATTCTTGCAGCATTGCTTGAGGTCACCTCTCCGAAGCTGAGGAGCTTGCTCATTTTCTTTGTTCCCTTTGCTTTTATTTGGGATGGTTAAAGCTGAAATCTCCTGTCAGCTGTCATCCTTCAGTGTCTTTGTGCTTGACCCACGCGGAGAAATGGGCGGGTGGCTTTGGAAAGTGTCAGGTTGGGAAGCAGCATCTCCCTGACTGTTGATTTACTGATTTGCATCAAGGGATCCTGAGGCAGGGCTGGTGGTGCTGGGAGGGGTGGAGGGGCTTCCTTGGTGCTTCTCACTCATTATTAGCACCGGTGGTGTGGGGCACAAGGTCCTGTCCCAGCTGCTGTGCTCAGCTGTGCTGTGCAGCTTTGGCAGCTCTGTCCTGGCATTTCCAGGGTTATGTGGAGGCTGCCTGTGTCCTGGAGTGTACAGCCTGCTGGGGGGATGAGTAGATCCTTGGAGATGCTCACCTGCCTGCTGAGCTCCACTCTGAACATCCTCCAAAGCAAGGAATGGCTGGCCCTGTGCTCTTCATTTCCTTGTAAGAGATGCAGGGTGGCATAGCACGAGCTGGAAGAACATTCCAAGTGTTGTCTGGAGACAACTGGCCCAGATACGGCACTGAGACAACATTTAAAACCTCATTTAAGTGAACACAATGAGAGGGCTCTTGGGTAGAAGGAGAATTAATTAATCTCGTTCCTACGTAGATACTTTTAATTAAATGGAAGTGCGTGGTCTTTATTTTTTGAAAAAAAGACACATGAAGAAGAGCTGGTGCCTTTGTGTGAGCCTGTGAGAGGAGGATGGGGAGCAAGATTATTCTTTTTTTGAGTGTTTTCAAGAGGAGTGAGCATCAGATCAGGAGAGGTCCGTATTGTCAGAGTGTGCATTGAACATTTTCTTTCATCTGGGAGGGCGGCAAATGCATTTTCTTGTCAGCTGCTTCAGAAGGTTTCTTCCTGCAGACTTGTCCTTGCTGGGTGGCTCCATACAGGGATGGGACCCCCATGTGGGTCTTGGCACGGCCATGTCCTCAAATGGGCTGGCTCTGGATGTGCTCCTGTTCCCTGCCTGCCTTCTCTGCATCTCACTCTGTCTCCTCTCCCCATGGTGATCCCCCACCCTGGTCACCGGCCCCCAGTCACCCACAAAACCTCTCAAAAAGCAGTGACAGCTGTGGAGAGCTGAGAGCCCTGGGGAGGGCTCGGGCAGCAGTGGCTGGACGTGCTGGCTGTGTGTTCACAGCTCAGACCGTGCTGTGCTGCAGCTGAGGCTGCCAGGGAAGCCAGGAGGGATCCAGGGGAGAGGAGTGAAATTCAATCAGAGAAGTGCGAGGTCTCTGGCGCTGTCCAGGCTCTGCCAACACGTGTTTGCCTCTCTGCCTCAGAGCACTGACTGCTGCTCAGCTGTTATAGCAGGGAGGCAATGGGATTTCTCTTGGACTCAGGAAGCTGACATGGCCAGGGACCTCCTGGCTGCTTTGTCGCACCAGCATCTGCCAAACTTGCTGCTCATGAGCGTCTCACTAAAAGCAGATGCTGCCATTCAAACGCAGGCACATCGTTCCACCTTCCAAAGTGTAATTTAATTTTCCTAGCTGGAGTGCTCCAGCTTGCAGACATACAGGTCCCCAGCTGCCCATGTTACTACTCCAGCAGGCTTGGTCTGCCCTCCACAGGACCCATCACGCTGAGAGGGGTTGGGTTGTGGCCCCAGCTGCAGCAGCGCTTCGGTGTCTCCAGCAGCCCCTGTCACAGCATTTTGTTCCCAGTTTTAGGGACTCACCACAACAAACACTGAGCTTAAGGAATGTACTTGGCTTTTCCCCAGTAAAAATAGTGTTGCTTTATTATCCTGTCATGTTTTGGTGAAAGGTGGGAACACGGGTCTCCGCGGTCGCCCCTGGAGTGACAGGATGCTAATGAATTGAGAAATGGCTGCGGAGGGCGCTGCCCGCATCACATCTTCATTAGCATCCTTCTCCCAGAGACTGCTGTGATTAACACTGTCACCACGGACGGGACAGGAATGAATAACAACGGGACAGGAATGAATAACAACGGCCCATCTCCCACAGCTCAGGCGCCTTCTGCTCAGCAGAGGAGCAGGGACCCCACGGAGACCTTCCCGCCGCAGTTTGGATCCTGCCGCGTTGTCTTTACTGGGGTTGGTTAAGCAGCTGTTGATGCTCTGTCTGCAGCTGGAATGTTCTTTATGGCTCGGGTTAGAGGGTGGGGAAAGCAGTGATTGCTGTGCTGGGAAAAACTCAGGAGCTGGGAGGTTCTTTGTTCATCCCGTGAGGGGTCTCATGAAACATCTGCACACCCCCAGATGTGTGCCTGGGCCCAGGAGGAACTGCCTGGGCTGTAGGAAGGATTGCAAAGGTACAGATCAGCTGGAGAGTTTGTATCTGGGGCCTGGCAAATGCTGCTTCCCAAGCCAGCCTCAGCCCCATGGCTTCCCAGGACAGCTCAGAACTAACCCACACAGTTATAACTGTGACCCTGCAGTCACAGTCTAGCTAGGTAAAAGCCTCATTCAGAGTCTTCAAACTAATACCGGCAGTCAGAGTTTAGCAGGAAATATCCAGCAGGCAGAGGCTGCAAGGGAAACCTCCAGCAGGAGCTTGCTGCATCCAGGGTCAGGGAATGGTTGGAGTCAGGATGGCTGAGCTGTACAGAGGAATAAACCAGGACCCTTTCCATGCTGTGGTAAACAAGGAGTCTGTGTCTGGGCTCATTCCTACCCTCTAACAAAAGGGCTGCTGCAACATGAGAGAAGGCAACTCGAGCCATCCCTGGGTCAGGTCTGCCATCCCTGACACCTCCTGCTTATCCAAGAGCCACAATGTCCCAGTCCAGGCTCAGCAGAGGGACCTGGAACAGGTCTCTCATTTCCACAAGGAGCTTTTTACAAGCTGGTTGTCAAGCCCTCTGAGTCACTGTACAGAGGCTGTGTGTACATGTGGGGAGCCATTCAAGAGGCCAAGGGAATGGAGACACTTGTCAGGTGCCACCACCTGCTCCTTTGAAGTGTCCTGAGCAGGGAAGGATGCTGAAGCTGGATAAAACTGAGAAACTCGTAGAGGTCAAAAGAATAAATTATAGTAATTTTAAGGTTTTTGTGGGTTGTTTATCTCCCCTGTTTTCAAGTCAATCTAATCAAATGTGGATTTGCCACAATCACAGCTCATGCTAACCTTCACCTGGAGGTATTAATATGCATGACGCTTGTTAAGTGTTTGCTTAATTTTTATTTATGGAAACTAGATTCTGTGAAGTGTAGCTGAGCTGGCTGGAGAGCACGTGTGCAGGGTGTGCTGGGGTGGGAGAGCAGAAGGAGGTGGAGGCTGGGGGGTGCTGGCCAGCAGGGTCGGTCCTGCAGCCCCTCTGTCCGGAGCGCGTGGTCAGCGGGTCAGTGCTGACGCCTCAGTGGACTGGAGAGCTGGCAGGGGGAGCTCACTCATCACCACAAATGCTTGACCCCAGCCCTGGGTGCCTGTTTAATGCTCTGAACCTTGTGTGCCGTTTTTCTCATCTCTGGAAGATGTGCTCACAGGTCACTTAACAGCAATAGTGTTGTGTCCTGGGAGAGAGGCGGGGAAAAGGAGTCTCAGTGGTGGGGGATTTTCCTGCAAATAGCTCTTATTTTTAGCCTGGCTTTTGGGAAGTCAAAAGGGAAGGAAAGGACAGGATTTATTTTTAGCATCTCTTCTTGCCAAAGCTGATCTGAGGTCTGCAGGCTGAAGGACAAGTTCCTCCAAGGCCCAATTCCTCCGTGTCCTGCTGTGGCAGGGTGCAGTGAGCATCACATCTGGGCTGTGTCCCTGTGGCCGTGTCTCAGGGAGAGCCTGTGGAGACAACACAAGTTGAGGTGTTGTGTTTGCAGGCTCCAGAGGCCACTGTTGTGTTTGCAGGCTCCCCAGCTGCTGCAGTGCATGCAGAGGCTCCTCCAAAGTCTCATCCAAAGGACAAAAAGGATGATCAGGGCTCAGTTCCATCACAGCTTTGCCAGTCTTGGGTTCAAGAGAGGTGTTTGAGGGGTCAGGGTGGCCAGAAACCATGCAGGGGCTCTGAGAAAATGTTTGAATAATCGGCGAACTGAAAGAGGACTAAGCCTGTAAGAAATCAAGTGATTGAAAATGGATGAAAGGTTCTGCTGCCCCATCCCTTAAATCAAAGAGAGATCTTCCCAAAGCCTGCCCCCATGCATCGCAGCCAGCCCTTGGCACGTGCAGGGATTGATCCAAAGTGTAATGGGCTCCCTCCCTGCCCTGCCTCTGCAGCGAGTCTATAAATAATCATTTACCATCGCCCTCTGCTCCGGAGGCTTTATTGAAATCCCCAGCACTGGATGTTTTTACAGCGACCTGGGTGTGTTCTGCCAGTCAGCCCTAATCTCAGCATTGATTACAGCATCAATATTTGCCGGGGTTGTTGTCGTGCTCCCCCCGGAGCAGGCGGTGGGTGCCTGGCGCATCCCCCCTCTCGCAGCCGGCCCCTGGGTCCCGCACAATAGCAGCTGATGCGAGCAGCCAGCTCCCGAAACAGCCCCGCCAGCCGTCTCCTGGAAACCCTTAACGCATTCAGAACACCACTATTTATGTATCTGAATTAAAAAAGAAAGGGGAAAAAAGAAAAAAAAAGCCCTAACCTTGGGGAGGGGGGAGCTCAGGGATGGCAGAAAGGTTGCAGTGATTAAAGAAAGCTCGGAGCATTCGAGCAATATTAAATCTGACGGGCATAATGACGACTGAGATCTGATAGAACAGAGAGAAGGCTGGAAAGAAAGGGTTGGTATTTTTCCCTGATGTAACATAATGGTCACATTTTTCTTTCACAATGGTTTTTCTGAGATAAAGAACAAATTATACTGATTTGATTGCTACTTAGAAATACTTAAAATTGAAAAAGACAGCAGGTGGGCATGGTTAGGAAGGAGGGTTATTTTAGCATAACAGATGCATGCATAAAGCATTGCAGAGCCAATTTTTTAATCATGAGACCCCCCCCCCAAAAAGCGCCTTTGGAGTCTTTCTGTGCGAGGTGGGAGGTGAGGAGGATTGTGGGGGTCACTGGGGGGATGGAGGAGAACATTCCTCTGCTGCTGCCAGGGCAGGATACACCAGGGGAGCAGTCCTTGCACCAACTGGGGCGTGTCCTGGTGGGAAATAAATCTGACAAGGGACATTTTGTTACGGAGAAGGGGATGAATTCCCAGGGCAGGGGGCTCCTGGTGCCTGGGATGGCTACACCAGGAGTGGGCACAGCCCAGAGTGCCAGGCTGGAGGGACAAAGCCTCCCCAAACACAGCTCTGGCAGGGTGTAATCTTCAAAGACACACGTGGCCACTTTTAATTATTCCCACAATTAAAAATTACTTGTTTACTCAGATTTATGCAGCGCTAATAAATATGCCTTGGAAATTACTTAAGCAACTAGTGTTTGCTTATAAAAACACCATCTATAAAGCAAGTGCATTGCTTGGTTAATCAATTAATTCTCATTTAATTACTGGGAATTGCTGCTGGTGACTGGCCATCACTCCAGTTTGCTCCCAGAATGGACGTGCCTGTCTACAGCTGCAGATAAATGATGTCAGGGAGGGCTGTGGTCTGGCGAGGCCAGGGCTGCACCTCTGCAGAATTCCCTGCTGGAATGGGAGTGTCAGGAGGGCTCCCATTCCCAGACAAACCAGTGGTGGCTGCTCCTCTGCCAGCTCCAGGGTCAGGGTGGGCAGCCAGGGCAGGCTGGAGGTACCACACACTGCCAAAGCAGCCAGGGGGAGTTCCTTCCATTCGGTCAGAACAAATCAGCTCTTCCTTTATGTCTCTTAATTTAAAATTTAAAAGAGGTTCAGGCCTGGGTGACCATTTTCGGCAGTTTCCAAGCAAAACTCCATCCTTCATTTTCTCGTTCCCATGAGCAGGGTGAGACAACAAGCTATGACAGAAGCAAACCTGTTAATTCCAAAATTTTGTTTCCATGACACCAAGAAAGTCTCATTTGGTGACAAAGTGCATTTTATGCTTCTTTTCTAATGGTATTTTAAAAACATCTTGGAGTTTCCTGGGATTCTCCTGAGCCCCCTGCCCAAGACTTCTTAACTTTCGTTACCTCAATGGGGAGAAATAGCCCCCCTTGCTGCAGAGGAGAAGCTATGCAGGCTCTCTACTGACCTCAGGACTAATTTTCAGACAAAAAAAGACTGTTTGATTATCTAACCTGACCCCTTATTAAATATTAAACAGGTAATTCAATCAGACCTGCTGCTTTTGAGCCTCTGTTTGGCTAAGGGAGAAGAGTGGTTTATAAAGGAGACCTTGTACCCTGCAGTGCCTGAGCTCTGCTGCAAGGCTCATCAGCTCTCCAGCCCTGCTCATGCCTTTGGCTTCCAGGGGTTTGTTGCACCAGCCAGAGATGGAATAAGCTGGGGAAAGTGGGCAAAACAAGCTAACAGCACCCTGGCTGGGCAGAGAGCTGCTAGCAGAGGGGCAGTGACCCTGGCATGAGCAGCACCAGCCAGACCCTGTGTGAGTGTCCTCCTCCTCTTTCTTTTCCTCTTTTTTCTTCCCCTAATCCTGCCTGTCCTGGTGCATCCACTGGGGCCTCCTGTGAAAGTACAGCTTTGTCTGGCTTTTGTGTTTAATCCCAAGTCTGTCAAGCCCTGTTAAATTTGATGGTGCCTGAAAGGTCTGGTGTTAAGCAAATAGGTGGTGACCAGAGCCTTTGACGGGATCAGATGGAAGCCTAATCCTAAAGTAATGTCTTTCCCTGTAAGGCAGGGAGGCCCAGGGTGTGCAGAAAGTGGGGAGCTGGGAGCAGTGCTGTGCTGCTGCCTGCCCTGCTTGGGATGGGTGTCTGGCAGCCCTCTGCAATCCCTGCTGGGCCATGTGCTGCTCCATTTCCACCCCTCCTCCCAGCGGAGGGGTACCCAGACAGGGAGAGGAGGCATCCATCCCTCCCACCACTGCCAACACTCTGAATATCCTCAAATTATATCACCCCACTGAGATCCAAGGCGCTCTGCCTGGCACAAGTGTGCCCCACACTACATCATCATCCAGGTGAGGTGCCTGTCTCACAGGAGTGATGCTTAATCTTTCTTTTTCCTCTGCTTCCTTCCCACTGCAGCTCACCGGGTGAGAATGGTGCTTTTCATTAAGTGAATATTACTGGTCACGTAACTGAAATTCAGCTTTAAGGTTGAAACTCCAAAGCAATGAGCCTTGAAGGAAAATGCAAAGCTCACCTTCGCTCCCGCCTCGTTCCTGCCTCCCCGAGCAAGGAACAGCCACCTGCCCCAGGAACAGCCCAGCCCATGGCTCTGCCTCCAGTGCTCCTGTGCCAGGCCTGCTTGGTGCTTTTATTCGAATCTGCTTTTGCTCTTTTTCACCACACACTGTTCCCCTGGAAGTTCATAGGGCTAGTTCGAAGTAGTGGCACTGTCTTTTCCTTTTTCTCCTCAAAATAGCAATCATTATCAGGATCCATCTGCCCCTGTCCTTTCTGACTGTCACCTTCAGTGTCACTGTGGGCACACCCATAGGGTGTCAGGGTCTGCATTTCCTGGCACAACAAGGGAATGGGAATGGCTGGAGCCTTGCCTTGCTCCCCAGCTGCTGCTGCAATTCCCAAAGATGAGCAGAAATGAAGATGTATCTGTTCCCATCCGCAGATAAACCAGGCGCTTTTGGTAAATTAAAGTAATTCATTGTGCATCTCCAGACAAATACGTGTGTGCGCCTTGTTATTAATTCAGGCTCTGTTTTTCATTCAGTTTTTTCTGCAGCTAATTACCTGTCAGAGAGGGTTCTCTGCTGGTCCGTGTGCCGAGTGGCTGTTTGGGGAGTGAGCCACAGGGAGGGGAGGTGCAGGCTGTCCTCAGGCTGCTCTAAGGGCACCCAGGTGATGCGGGCAGGAAGGGGAAAGCTGGGCTGGAATAGGAAATTCCTCATCTGTGTGTCCAAAAGGCTTCTTTGGAGGGACTAGAGGGGGAAAAGGCGAGGAAAGAGCATCCTGACCACCCCAGTGCTTGCCAGGAAGGTGGAGAAGATTTGGATTTGTGGCAAGAAGCTGCTGACCAGCTGAGGAATCCATCCTGGCTCTTTGCTAACACCTTTACACGAGATGTTGAGGTCCAGTATTTTTAACAAGGTTTCTGCTGGAAAACCCACCTGCTCAGCTGAATCCTGGTTGCAGCAGGAGTCTCTGCTGTGTTTTCTCTGTCCTGTGTTGCTTTATGTGGGGCTGACAAAGGAGTGAGTTGCTGTTGTGAGACACAAGTGGGTACGGGAGAGGTTATTATAAGCACATTAGCAGAATGAATTATTTATACATTTATATGAAATTATCGATCTGCTGGGTCCTAATCATGCAGTTACTCATCAAATGATCTATTTCTCACACATTAAACCTTTTCAACCCACTACAAAAGGATCTTGTGCATAAACTCTGACAGTGGAAGCAGATGTTTTTTCCTGGATGTTGCTTTGGGCCATTGGGATAACCACAGTGGGAATGTGAATCCTGGAGGCAGGCAGGTGTTGGCAGGTGAGTAATCAGCATCTAAGGGGTGAGAAATCCTCAAAAGACAGGGATTTGCCAGCCCTGAATGCTGCTGGGCCAGCTGGATGGTTCCTCTGGCTGTGGGATGGGGCAGCCACCAGCACATGAAACACCTCCTACCCTGCCCTGCTCTGCCCTGCCCTGCCCTGCCCCGCCCTTTCCTGCCCTGCCCTTTCCTGCCCAGCCCTGCCCCGCCCTGCCCTTTCCTGCCCTGCCCTGCCCTGCCCTGCCCTGCCCTGCCCTGCCCTGCCCAGCCACACTCTCGTGCCTCCATGCCCAGCTCGCTCCGAGTTTGCTGATGGAAACAACTCTGGAGCCAGCCTCCAGGGACCCCGTGAGGTTTGTGTTGCTTTCAGCAGAATAATGCAATTCCTCATATTTTATTAACCATAATAACACCAGTCTCTAGCCGTTGCTATATCCCCATCCACATTTTTTTTCCATCTTTCCAATTATTTCAGCTCCTTGCACCTTGCTGACAGAAATCACATTGTAATGCAGTTTCTTTGGGGCACAGTGAGCCTGGCACTGCTTGAACCAGAGGCATGGAGGGGAATGGGTGCTCCCCACCGCCCACAACCTCTGTAACACCCCACCAGCCCTCCCCATGGTCCTCTCACACTCCAGCAGAGCCTCCCAGTCCCTGCACGTCCCTCACACCCACCTCAGGCCGCGTTAGAAATTGCAGAAACTGTTGGGGAGATTTATTCTCCATAAAAAATGTGTGACTGTTATGCCAAGTTGTTGCATTTTTCTGTCTTTGCTTTAATGGGTGCTAAAACTGATTGACTCTCTGGCTTTAGACAACTCCACGGTGTATTCATTGGGGCAGGATTGATTTTTTTTTTTGGCCCCCCACTTTTTTTACAGAGCAGCCACCTGATGACTTCAAGTTACGAACTTTGAGCTAAATTATGAACCTTTTAGTTTTGCATTACGAGGAGTATCTGAAACCTGATTTGCTACATCAAACCACATTAGTTGTGTTATGTTATTTTCTAAAAACACATTTCGGAGAAATAACTCCAATCTGTGTTGCATTTTATAGACCAAAATAATTGAATGGCGGCTGTTTGTAATTTTAGCAATCTCTTAACCTTAATCATATTTAATGGCTTTTCTCTTCAGGCTAACAGGAGGGAAAAAAACATATTTCAGCTTCATCATGGAGCAGCACTACAGTAATGCACTCCCGGCTCCGGCAGGCACTGTAAATTCCTGCTTTCTGAATTGTTGGTTCAGGACAATCATTCAGCAGGGAATTACTTTCTCCTCTATGAAATAAATGAGATGTTAAACTAGTTTTCTGCTTCCTGCGGTAGGAGCAGGGCGGCTCGCAGACCCGGGGAAGGCAGAAAGAAGCACCCGAGCCCAGGGGGTCAGCGGGGAGCGAGGGAGGGATCGGGGCAGGGGCAGCAGCAGGCACGGATCGGGTGAAAGGCAGGCAGGAGCATCGCTGAGCAGGGATGGTGCTCTGCCCAGAGGTGCCAGCGCTGATGGGGGATGCTGCCGGGGGGGTCTGCTCTGCTCTTCTCTCCCCGCTCTGTGCGGGGCTGGGTGTCCCCCCAGCTCCCCCTGACCCACCTGCCCGCTCTGGCACTCCACGCCACTGGAGCAGTGATGCTGCCGAGAAATCCCCCCCTCGTCTCCCGTTCTGGCCACTCGCGGTCCTCCCAGAGGTTTGTTTTGGGGTTATTTGCACGGTTTTTACACTGAGTCAGAAACACTTCCGCGGCGGTGCCGATTCAAACTCCAATTGCTGAGGTCATTGCGGTATGTTTCAGGGAAGAGGGCTGGAACTTCCCCCTCACAGGTGCTGCTGAACTGGCCCGGTACCTGTTGTGTGGGGCTGGATCCCTGCCCTGGGCTTGCCCCGTGGATTTCTCTTGTTCCATCGGCTGTTCTGCTGAGAATGATGGTGCCACCGGGAGGAATAAACAACCATCAGATCCCGGAGCAGGGAAGGAGGTTAATTCCTCCCCACAGGAGCTCTGATCCTTCGGAACTCTCTCCCATTGTGCTGATGAAAAATGGGTTAGTGTAATTAGGGCTAGCGGCCTGGGCAGCAGAGGAGAGGCACGATGGTGATTAACTCGGTGCATGCAGGAGAGGTCACCTTCTCTCACCCTGCCAGGGAAGGAAAAAATCCCTCTTTTCCTAACCCCCCCCCCCACCAGACATGCTGGAACTATGTGAGTGACAGGGTATTGTCCATAACAATACTCAGAGGTTTGTATGAGATGGAAACCTTCAAAGACTGAAAGAAATTCCCCCAAATCTCTGGCTTCTATCAGGTGAAATATTGATGCTGTTTTAACAGGGTCCTTTTTATGCCATTTCTACAGATTTTTTCTTTTTTTTTAACAAAATAGTGGTATTTAAAAGGCAGATTCCTCCCTTGTGCCCTCCCTGGTTCTGGTTCCCACCAGAGCAAGCTTCTAAAAAGGTCCTTGATATATCATTTGTACTAATGGCTCCTGCAGTCAGTCTGTACCATGGAGAAGTCAGTGGATCTGTCCTCTTAAACTCCAGCAGATGCCTTGCAGACCAAGGCCGAGGTCCACCTGGGATCTGGGAGGGATGGGGAGCACCCAAACCAGGTGCCTCAGCTGTGGGACATTCTTCTCTGCTAAAGGTGCAGAGTGCACCATGCATGGGAGGTTCAGTCAGTGACTGATAGAAGAGATAGAGAGACTTAAGGGAAAAGACCCAAAAGTTCATTTCGCTTTTTCCCCTAAAAGGTTGATAATTCTGGAGCTGGCTCACGTGTTTGAAAATCTTCAGTGAAGTTGAGCATGAAGTTGCTCAGCCATGGAGCCCGCACCCCTTCGTGCTTGGCAACATCTGAGGCTGGAGGAAAATGATAATTGCCTTTTCATTCTTCTCAGTGGCATCAGGAAACATTAAAATTGAGTTTGGTTGGTCACATGGGAGCGTCATCCATCAGCAGCACAGTGCACGAGAGCGCGATGGAGAGTTTCTCCCACTGCAGGCAAAAGGTGTTATTAAAGAAACTAATCACTAAAAAAAATAGTACAAATAACTGACTTGTCTGGTGAGCCTGATGGCTTTATTTTTGTATTCTCCAGCATAATGAGCACAGCCTGGGCTGCCTGGCTCTCCGAGGTGGTGAATGGTTTGAAGTGTCTTTGCTAACCATTGCACATCCAGCCCATAAATCTGGGTTTGGGTAACTGAGAGCCAGGCTCCTGAGCTCCCAGTTAGGATGAGGTGTTAATTAAACACATGCTTAGGAAGATGCAGAGATCCAATCCTTCAGCCCTTAAAAGTGCTGCTGTCGCTGTTCTGGGTGCTGGGTTCCATCAGTGACCACCCAAAGCCTTTGATACCATTTCCCACAGGATTCTCCCGGAGGAATGGGCTGCTCATGGCTTGGAGGGGTGTACTGTTGGCCAAGCAGAAACCTGGCTGGGTGGCTGGGCCCCAAGGGTGGTGGGGAATGGAGCTATATCCAATATCACCCCGCTTCCCTTTAAAAGCAGAGATACAGCCCTGAATGAAACACAGCCTGTGTTTTCCCCTGTTAAATTAAATGATGTCTGAAATGTGTTGTAACCTTGGCCCTTGGGCTGCATTTAACCTCAAGCAGCACAAAAATATGACTTTTTTTTTTTTTTTTTTCCAATCTACATACCGGGTTTTCTTCTTCTCACAAGACAAAATATTAACTCTGTCTGCTTTGAGCAGTTTTGATTCAGTTGGCCCTCTCCCTGAACTGTGAGCTGGAGCTAATGCACAGGGATGGAAGTCAGGCACGACTTCCAAACTGTTTTCTTTTAAGCAGCCCATTACACATTAACCTGCAAGACTGTGTTTTAAGGGAGCCTTGTTCATCACCTCAGAAAAGTCAAATTAACATAATATCTGGAAAAGAACAATGGGGATAGAAACTGTTAGTCACTGTTGATGGAACAGGTAAGTTTCATGGCATGATCTGTTGAATATTCATACCATATTGTTTTTGACATTTAAGAACTCAATTATCAGCTGACTAATCAGTCTTTTACAGGACATTATTTTTGTGATGGAAAACGCAGAGCTGGTAAGCCTCAAGGGAAACACTGCTCAGAGAGATCTTGGATCTTGTTTTATTCTGAAGATAGGGTTTTTCTTTATTAAATGGATTCATTTAGCCCTTCTACCAGCAGGTGACTTGGAGCCCTCTGGCAGGGTGGGCAGATTTTATCCAGTCTTTCCAGCTCTGTGTGACTCTGGGGCTTGGAAGCATCCTTCCCACCAGAGCCAGGGCTGGCCCAGCTGAGATGCTTGGGGGTATTCAGGGAGGGGAAGGGGAGCAGCCCCTGGTCTGGTCAGGAGCTCCAGCACAGCAGGGTTCCCATGTGCTTGGGAACCTCAAAATGCAATGACTGTCTCTGAAAGCAAGAAAGGGCTGGGAACAGCCTAAGCCTTACGAAAGATACCCAAATCTTGTCCTTTCCCTTTCTTTCTCTCTCTCTCTTTTTTTTTTTTTTTTTCTTTTTTGGAAGGCATTTCGGAAATCTAGTGATAATCTTTGTGTAATTTACCTCTTGCATTGAACAGCTCAGGGACCAGCTTTCCACTTGATAGATTATTTTGACATATTTACTCATAGCTTTGTCTGTCTCAGCAGCATCCCCATAAAAACCTCAAACTTTAAATTAATATGTGGAGACTGGGATTTTTCTTGCCTGCAGTTGAACAGCCTCTTAACACACTCTCCTCTCTCTGGCTTTTAGTTATGTTTAGGTCTAAAAGTGTAACTACAAGAAAGCACCGAGTGCATTTGCTGTAGAGCAGAATGGAGCTTTTTGCCGAGGGTTTGGTGTTGGGGAGCTGCCCTCGGCCATCCCGGTGAGCACGGTGTCAGCAGTGCTGCTCCTCTGCACAGCATCGGGGCACAAAGCGGGGCAGGGGACTCGGGCAATTCCCCCCAGGTTTAGCCTGATCTGTGGAAGAAAGCAAGCACATTATTTCACCTCGGTGGAACGTGACAGTTATTAATAACCCCATTAAGAGCGGTGCCACTCGGCTCTGTTTAGGCAGGCGACGCTGGAATGATTGCTGGGAAGCGGGAGGGCTCCCCCGACTTCCCGAGTTAACAAGATGTTGTGTTGCTGAACATTGTTTTTCTGTTTCGGTAACGAGCAGCGCTCGGGGTGCTGTGGGTCAGATCAATAGGAGCACTGGCCCCCTCCGTCACCCCTGCAGAGAGCGGAGAAGGACAGCACTGAAGGATTTCTTAGCAGATTTTAAAACAAGTGCTTTCTTTTACACTCGTGTTTATCACACACTTCAGAGGGGGGTTTGGTTTGGTTTGTTTTGTTTTTCTTTTGCAGAGAAGCTTTACTGCCCTGCCAGGCAGCCTGGCTCCAGAGATGCTGGAGACGGTGGGGCAGTAGGGGTGACACTGGGTGCTGTGGTCCCCCTGCCAGGCAGCTCTGTCCTGAGGGGCTCTGGGCAGCGGGGCTGTCACTGTGCTGGACCCACACTGCCACTGGCACCACATCAGGGTGTTTGGGCTGCTTTGTGAAGGCTTGCAGAGGGCTGCAGGGATGCTCAGAGCTCTACCAGCCCTGGGGTTGCTCGTGGTGCTGCAGATGCCCCCAGCTCTTGGTCGGGTTGTGGGGGCTGCTGCACACACACACACAGGAGCTGCTGCTCATGGGCTGCTCCTGACCATGGACAGAGGTGACACATCGAGGCAGAGCTCAGAGAAAGAGCCAGAAGTGGCTGAGAAGCCTCAGCAGCTCGTCGACAACTTCTGCAGGCCTGCACTTCTGTGCAGTGGGTCACACCAGGCACATTTCGGGTTGCAGCCAGGGTGGAGCAGGGGTTAGTGGCTGTTGGGCAGGGATGTGGGGCACAGCAGCCTCTCATTAGGAACTTGGCAGGAGTTGGCTTTCGCTGCTTTTCTTTCAAAGGAAGAAAAAACAGAGCATTGCATCTTGGGGGTTTTGTTTGGGAGGACAATACGAAGAATTGTAATTCTTTTTAAAGCCGGTGTTATATCTACATCCATGTAGATGTGCACCCGCTCCTTTATCTCACATGGGGATAATGATGCCTGGTTCCACACAACTTGAATAATTCATTGCCATAAACACTCAGTGCCCAGTGTATGCCGGCCTTCTCTGAGCGATGGAAACAATCCCAGGAAAATATTAAGGAATAATTACATCTTTTAGGTCACTGGGTGGTTTTAGGATCCAGTTCAGAGGGCTGAGAGCTGTTGACACGACAGGGTTGGCAGCAGTGTCTGGGGCTGCAGTGCTGTCCCATGGGCAGGATCAGCCCCTCTATCATCTGGGACTCAGTTTCCCACTTTCTTATCAGCAGTTAATTTTTGGGTGTTTGTGCAGCCACTGGGTGATCTCCAGTGCCCCCAGAAAGCAGGTGCAGGACAGGTAACTGGGACAGGTGCTCCAGCCAGTTGTGCTCTGTGCCACACCACGGGATTTGGGTCTTATTTCACCTCTATCAGGTAACTTTTCAAAACAAACCTGCATTTTATTTCCTGTAAGCAAAGCACTGCTCAGGTCCAGCTCTTTCTCTTTGCAGAGAAGAAAATTGGCACATTTCCCCCTGCAAATACATTTATTGTGCAGTAAGGGATCAAAACACCATTTAATCCTGAAGATTAAAACCTTATGTTGTCGGGGGATTCCTATGTGGAGCACTTATTTCCTTTACACTTGTTTTCTTTCTTTCCTGATGGATACAGCTGTCTGTTCTCTTGTCACCAGCCAGACCCCTCATAGCTGTGCCAGGGCTATTACTCCATCACGTTGCCACTCTGCAGAAAGCAGGTATTAAGCAAAACAGCATTCTCAGAAGCAGAATCCGCTATTGTTAGCAAAACAATACCTGCAAAACAATTTCCTCCCAACCGAAGCCTTGCTGCTCCCAGCAGCTGGATGGGAGGGGTGATTTGTGAACTGTGATTTGTCACCCTGGTGCTGCTCCTGACCCCAGAGCTGTGCCTCTTCCTGCAGGTGGGCAGAGGCAGGTGGAGGAGCTCCATCCGAATCCTTGCATAGATGTTCTCATGCAGGATGTTTTCCCCACTATGGGCACTTTAGAGGTCACTTTGCTGCTGTCCAGAATTTATCTGAAATCAGTCACAAAGTACTGGTTGGCATCTCCTAGTTACCTCTGAATGTTTCTGTCTATAGAATTTGGCCAGGGAAAAAAGAAAGACAGTCGGTGGTATGGGGGGGAAAAGGTGGAGTTTGTTGGGGAATATTTTCCTGACTGCAACAGCAAAGGGCGCTGAGCCTCCCAGTAAACAAAGCCAGGCTCCTGGGGTGGCAGAGCGCCAGACCTGGAGATTCACTGCTCGTTTTTTCAACAACAACAATTAGCTTCTTCAGCTAATGAGGGGTTTCATAAGCAACCATGAATAATAGTGCTTAGGGACTCCCGGCAAAAAGCGGTGTTTTGCCTCAGCCACCGCGTCTGTGCAATCCGAGCGGACGCTCCTGGCACAGCGATCCCTCCTGGCAGACAGGGGGCAGGGGGAGCGGCGCCCTGGGGCTTGGGGTGGGTTTGTTACAGCATCTCCAAAGGCTCCCTGGAGGAAGCAACGATCCAGCTCTGCAGGGGCACTCGGGGCTATCGGAATACGATGGCGGCGCTGGGACACATGGAGACTCTTTGACTGCATCGATGGGAAGGGGAGGGACGTCAATTCTATCGCTTTGAATTAATGAACTACAGTCTGAAACTTGCAGCCTGGTTAAAAGCGGTATGGATTTCACCCACTTGCTGCTCGAGGAGGATTCCCGTGCCCCCTGCGTGCTCCCCGCGGGCTGCGGGGCTCCCTGCACCCCGCTGCCCTCTGCATCCCTCCCTCTGCCCGGCACAGCCAGGCTCCCTGCATGCTGCTGCTCCTCACCAATGTTCCCTGGCTTTGCCAAGAGGTGCAGCCCAAGCAAAGTGTCTTCCTCTGAACGTGCCCCTTGCCCCCACGTGCTGGAGCCCCTCTGACACCCGGCACGGCAGGCTCGGAGCACAGCCAAGCACTGCCTGCCCTGCAAGGTGAGCAGAGGGACATTCCCGCAGGGAAGGGCTGCTCACACAACCTGCCCAGGGGGCCCAACTCTTGCTAAAGCGCTGCCATTGCCAGCTCTAATCTTCAGCCTCTTCCTAAGCGTGAGGCAGCCTCAGCTTTCCAATTTTAATTTTATTCATACAGCTGCTATTACTCCATCTGGATCATGTGGGATGAATACTAATGGCCCTCTGGATTGTTTTAAGTGCAGATCTGAACCAGATACTTGCCTTCATTTTGTCAGGAGCTGTAGCATCACACTGAGATTTGTGGAGTTTCCTCCTAATGGATCCCTCCTGGTGCCAGCATCAGAGCCTGGTGTTTGTGTGTGTGAGGGCAGAGGAAACCTGACAATGGCACAGAAAGGGAGATGGGGCAACCTTCCCTCTAGACTGGAATATATATTCATTTTATATGTACATATAAAATAAAATACATGTAGGTTGCCCTAGCTGAGGACACCCCAGGGAACTTCTCACCCTCCAGTGAGGTCCTGGCTCTCCCCACGGGGCACAGAAGCTCCCCTGCCCCATCTGTCATTACCCTGCTTGAGAGGATGCCCCCAGGTCTGCTCTGAGGGCACTCCAACCTTCCGCTGCATCTGAGGTGGGAATTATTCCATTTAGCCAAGAGGATTAATGTTTCATAACAAAGGGTAATTTATTCAATTGTATGCAAAAAAGGTAGCAGTAACGCACGCACAAAGCTCGCTTTGTTTCTGGCTATTGTAGTGGAAGTTGAAATCCTGTGAAAACATTGGTAACGCCGCTGTGCACCTCTGGGGAGAACTTGACCAACCCCAGCTGGATTGGATTGCCTTCATTAACCCCACTTGACTCTGACAGGGGGCACCTGGCACGGCTCCAGGGTGCACGGCCTGCTCTGGAGCAGATGGGGAAGCCCTGATCCCACAGAGAGCACCACAACCTCCCACCCCATCCCACAAGGGATCCTTGAGCCGTGGGGAGCTGCTGCTTCTGGCAGCCCCATCACCCAGCAGCTGTACTGCACATCCCAGATCCTGGCTTCATCTCCTCTTGCATCCCTGCAGAAGGAAGGCTGGAGTGCAAGGAGGGACCCTGACCCACAGGATGGCTGAGTCCAAACTGTGCACATTCCTTCTGGGGCAGTAGCAGCTGTGCTGCTGTAACTGTTACGGGCTTGGAAAGGCAGTATGGGCAAATTTAGGAACAGGCAGGAAAAGCTAAAATTGTCCACTGAATGAAATTACAGGAAAAGCAGACAGACTCTTGGGAAACAAAAACCATCCTGTACTTGAAAGCTTGCCTTTACCCCAACCATCTCAGTGGATGCTGAGTGCCTACAGCCAGGCTCTAACAGACAGTGACAGAGCAGGAGGCCCTGAACAAACACCCTTGGTTGTTGTTGTTGTTTATTTAGACCAAAATGAACACAGTGAACCCTGTCCCAGTCCCCGTGCAGAGCCCACGTGGGTCCCTCTCCTCTTGGGGACGGTTCCGCGTGGCACTGCCGGCATCGTGCGTCTCTGCAGCACCTCGGGAGGGATTTATAGCATTTCCAGATCTTTTGTGTGGCATGAACTCTTGAAATAAGTAACCAGTAAGAGCTTTTACCTTCCAGGGAGACTATAAAGCCTCCATATCTGCATTGATCCAGCCCTGGGGATTTGCATTAATTACTTCTTCCTCCGGTGACTTTCAGCTCCGGATTGAGTCCGTGGCGGAGGCACCTGCAGCACACACAGTCCTGACACCGACCTCAAATCACCTGTCACAGCAACAGAGGGGCAGGGAGAGGGGACATCCAGTGTTTCAGACCAAGGCAGCAAATCCTCCAGCACTGTCACATCACCACGCTCACAGCAGGTCAGTAATCTGAACTACAGCAAGAGAATCAGGAGGTTCTCCTGACAGAAAATAAGGTTTAAATAAAATAAGGCACTGTGCCATGTTGCTGGCTGCTGTTTTGGCCAAAGACAAAAACGGAGGTGTGAAAGGACTTTTATTTCTTTCTCCTCCCCACCTGCCAATTCTGTTTTCACCAAAAGATTCTCCCTTGGGCTAAAGACTAAACTGGCAAAGTTGCCTTTATAGGGAATTTCTAAGAAAGCATTTATGAGGAAAACCTTGAAGGTCCTTTTGCTGACAGGATAAGAGGGCTCCTTCCCCACCAGGTTCCAGCCATGGCTTCCCAAGGAGTCCTGCTCCTGCTGCCCTGGCAAGCAGGGCTCCAGCTTAGGTCATTTATTGTGTTCCAAACCCTGCCTCTCTGCTGAGCTCTCCAAGAGCTGCTGCTCATCTGCCTCTCTGCAGGGCTGTGTGGGACCATGGCTCTTCACATTGTTTCTGGAGGAAGGGCTCTGTGGGGACACAGCTCTCATCACTGCTTTGCTGGCCGTGGCATCAAAGAGAATAGCAGATAAATTGTGGCTGGAGGCGATGAAGGGGAGTGAGCCTCTGGGATTTGCTCTGCTCCAGGACTGTGCCATGCAGTCATTAATGATCTAGAACAGAAATAAGCTGTGAAGGAAGGGAATCTGTGGTGACACACAGCTGTGTCCAGTAGGCAAGTTTAAAGAAGCTGGAGAAATTTTAAGGACATCTACCCGTAGCTGGTGGGCAAGTGCCTGGCTTGGAGATGGTGTTTGCTTTGCCCAACACAAATGGTGAACAGATACTGTGATTACCTGAGGTGTTGGCAAGAATGTCTGTGCCCTGATTAGCCCTGTCAGCTCAGAAAGCTGATACACAGAGGAAACCCTGCACCCATATCCCAAAAGCCAAGAAATACAGTTCTCTCCAAAGTGTACAGCAGGGAAAATCCAGCCCTGGAAACAGGAGGTTTTAATGCTCACCTGAGCATTAGTGTTTTGTTCTGAGACACCTCAGAGAAGATACAGGAGAAATAAAACTTATAGCAATGCTTTTCTGAATAAGATGAAACTCCCTGAAGTAAAGTATTGGGGATTCCAAAGTCCTTAGCAGAGATCACACAAGAAATCTGGGGTGGTCTGGCACCCAAGCCTCACAAGCCAAAGGCTCAGCCCTGCTGAGGGCATCCTGGGGCAGGGGATGGCAAGGAGTGGTAATTCTCGAAGCCCAGCACTGCTCTACATTTTTCCCCTTAACAACTGAAGTGATTACAGTGAAACTTTGACTTGATGAGCGATCGTTGTTGCAGTGGCAGCTGAGTGTAGCCCCTTCATTTTCTTGGTTTGTCTTTAAAAGAACATTGGCAGCATTTCATCCTGATTTAATGCTCAAGCTCTCTGTTCCATATTCATTTCTCTCTCCCTTCTTCCCCTCCCTCATGCTTAAAAGAATCAAATTATTGTTTTATTTTTGTTCTCGTGTACAAAGCAGGGACTTGTGAGGTGGCTGTTCCTCTTGGTACATGTCACCCGTGGGACACCGAGTGTGCTTTGACATGGAGGGAACAGGGACAAAGATGCAGCAAGCCCTAATTACAGGATAATGTGCAAAAGCAGCTCCATATTTCTTTCCCCTAGGTTCCAGCTCAGTGGAGTCCTTTACTCCTCGAGCTCTGATGCGTTGGGAGCTTATTCAGCATTATTTCTGTTAATTAGTGGCATTAGAGCAGTTTCAGGAAATCCTGGATGAGCTCAGAGCTGTTGCTGTTGTACACTTTATTGCCACCTTTCTTCCTCCCAGGGCTCCAGCCCAGGGCCCTTGCTCTGTAGGCAGAAAACACAAGAGAGCCCCGAGCCACAGAGTTCCCAGGCTGGAGAGGGCAGGAGCAAGCAGGGAAGGGAGGACAGCCCAAAGCAAACACACCAATGTGCACGTTCATCTGTGCCACCCATGTCACCACTGGTGGAAAGCCCCTGTGCCACCCGTGTCACCACCGGTGCAAATCCTCTGTGCCACCCATGTCACCACTGGTGCAAATCCTCTGTGCCACCCATGTCACTGGCCATCCCAGCACAGGGAGTGAGGCCCCTGTGAGCCTCTCCGTGTCTCCACTCCCCTGAGCCCCTCAGGGAGCTGAGTTCTGCTGGGTGCCCACCCTGCAGCTCCTTTTCCTCTGCTCACTGAGCCCTCAGCCCCTGGCAGTATCGACCCTGGCACTAAATCACCTCCCACCTTTCCTCTGCCTTGCAAACACTGGGCAAAATATTTATAGCTCCTGCTGGGGATGCAGCTCACGTGCCACGTATTTCAACAACAAGGACTTATTAAATAATAACTGACATTTACCTAGCTGCCTCTTGTCCTCAGGGCCCCCAGGACTTGGCAAACTTTAATTAATAGTTGTTTTAATAGTTAAATAACCTTTATAACTGCATTTCATTTATTCCAGGCCCGTCAGAAATAAAGTCATAATGATCTGAGTCAAGCGATAAAACACAACATCTGGTTTAATGTTTGCAGGTTATTTAATGAACTGAGGAACCTGGCAGAAGAACCAGATATTTATTTCTTTTTCTTCTTGTAAGAAATGGGGTTTGGAGTGAGACATAGCTTGATGATGGTGTTTGGCCTCTTGCTTTTCTCAGCAGCAGGTTGAGCTGCAGGACCCTGTGTGCCCATCCAGTGGGACCAGGGTGCCAGGGCATGACTACAGACAGAGTGCAGAACACCACTGATTTATCTGGGGGTGCATTCCCTGCCATCTGTTTTTACATGGCCCTGGATGAGCAGTTCCAACACAGCACACGCTTCACCAGCCACGGAGTTCCTGCATCTGCAGAATTGATGGCAAGGCTGGCAGTGGTCCCAGAGCATCCTCCCATGGAGTGGGTTCCAGGAGAGGCAGTGCCACCTCCAGAGGCTTCTGAACCCTGCTCCAGAGGGCTGAGCAGCCCCTCACCCCTGAGTCCCTGATGTGGCTCCCACCTCTTGCCTTCTGGCATGGAGCAGGCCCTGTCCCCATGTCCCAGCTCCGCCACCTCCCTGCAGCTCAGTGTTACCTGCTCTCCCTCAACTTGTGACACATTTCCTCATCTTTCTCTGCAGCCTATTACGAGTATCCTGACTAATGTTGCTTAACACAGCTCACTCTGCGGATCCCAGAGTACCGTCTGCACAATAAAATTAACTTCCTCGGGCATATTTTGGGTTCTCGTGCTCCCCCCGCAATGTTACCTATTAATTGCACAGAGAAAATATTCCAGAAACTTACTTGTACCCTTGAGCTACATTCATGTTTATTTCCATAACTCTTTGATACAATATTTGTCTTTGCCTGACTTAGTTTGCCAAAAGGAAAGGGAGAAGGAGGAGAAGCATATGAGGGATTTGGATTGCCTCACATCTGCCTTTCTTTAAGCAGCCCATATGGGAAAACATATTCTTCTGCACAGAATTTGTTAAAGGTTTCATAAAACGCATTGCGTACACATTTAGCACAGAACCCAGCAATATTTATATTTAAAATGGGTCCAAACAGATCCATTTGGAGAGCGCTTGGAAGATGTAGGGTGGCAGTGCACATTGCGAATGTAATAGTCTCGTTAGCTGGCTCAGCTTGTGGGATCTGCTCCGTGAGCTGATGGGAGAAGCAGCTCCCACTGTGGTAAGTGTAAAAATCATAATGTATGCAATGCTGTGAGCATATTTCATCTGTGACGCTCCGAAGAGGCGACATTATCCATGTTCCCCTTTAAGACAGAGTAGCTGAGTAAATGGGAACCGACATGAGTGGATACTTCGTCTGTATCCCTGGCGTCCGTGTAAATCACGAGAGGCAACTTGCAACCCCCTCGTCCCTGTTGGTGCACAGCTACTCAGGTGGATCGTCCCATCCTGTTCCCTGCAGTAATTCACGGGTTTCAGGCTTCACCGTGCTGGCCGGAACCGCTCAGCCCCGTGGGGTGAGGGCGGAGACCCGCACCCAGCGCTCCTGGATCCCCGGGGCCCTCCTGGATCCCCGGGGCCCTCCCGGATCCCCGGGGCACTCCCGGAACCCCGGGGCGCTCCCGGCGGGGTCAGCGCCCATGGGGGTGGTGGGAGCGAGAGCAGAGCCTGATCCCCCAAGAGCGGATCGTGGGTGTCTGTGTCCTGATTCCAGCAGGATATCGGCCCGATTATGGGTTTATTTTATAGGGCTGAGATTTAAACCCACGTTGGTCTCTGCCCGCGCCCTGCGCAGGGCGCTCTCTGCACTGCCCCACTCCCAAGCAAGGCTGGGGATGTCAGGTCCTGCCGGTAGCAGCAGCAGCAGAGGCTGACAAGCGCTAATCACATCCCATTAGCTGCTTTCAGCCTTCGCTGGGTTTGGTTTGGTCTGGTTTATCTGAATCTTTATTAGATAAGCCTGAATTAGCAGCAGGGCGTGATGCAGCAGCCTCTGCGATCCCATCCGGAGAGGCGGTGCCGTTCCGGGCCATCCCGAGCGCGCACAGCCCTGCCTGCCTGCAGCTCATTTCATTTCGTCTCGGCAATCTTCTGCTATGCACTTAAGTAAACAAAGATCAAGCTACTCACAGCCTTAATTAGGCTGCACATAAATAAGAGATTACTGGATTAGCCAGGAGTATACGTGGGAGAGTCACAATCACAGCAAGAAAGCCCCGCTACCAGGGTTTCCCTTGCAGCACATCCCCGCGGGTCTCCCCTGTCCCTTCCCACCCCAGGCTGCTTTTTGGCTGTCTGGCCAAGCTGCGGGGCTGGTGTGAGGATGGAGGGTGTGCGGTGTTGAATCCCGCAGCTGTGCCGGGACGGGAGGCTGGCTCAGGGCACGGCGGGGACCTGCAGCACGTCCTGCTCCTCCGGCCCTTGGTGACTGAAGCTGAGGCATGACCATGTTCGTGGAAAGTCTCGGGGAAGGCGGGGGCTCTGCTGCTCGCACCCAAGAAGAGCCAAAGGATCTGTTCCTAAGGTCCGGTTTCCTTGGGATGGTGCAGGATGCGAGGATGAGGCAGGGAACATCCCAGCTCTCTCCCAGCAGAGGGGCTGCTGCTCTGGGCTGCTTCATTTCCCGCTGGCAGCAGCAGAGGATCATGGGGAGACGTTCCCAAAAGGCATAAAATATTACAAGAAGATGCTTTTTCAGCCAAGGTGCTGACACAGCACCATCCGTGTTTCTTAACCAGGAGCGATGTCTGAGTTATCTCAACCTAAAGTCTGAAATATACATTATAGGCTGTGTCTTTCTGTGCTTTATTTGGGCTGCAAAGTGATATCTTATTATTTCTCCCTCCTGGGCATCCTTTAATGAATCTAGATTTGAAAGTGAAATATTTATTGTATTTCGGGAGCTTAAGCATGGAAGAAGAGGAGGAGGAATATGCAAATTTGCCAGAAAACATTTTAAAAAAAGTCTTCCCTTTACTAAGAAAAGAAGGTGCAAGTGTGAATTTATTGACCCTTAGAATAGATGTCCCAAAAAATAATGTAATGGAGATGTGGGGAGTAGGACTGCCCCAGAAACTACCCCATTCTAGCTCCTCTCAAATACTTTGGGAATGGGAGGTTAGACCTGGAGTTAGAGATGTGTCTCATTGTTCTTAGTCCTCAACCTGGCCATTGTAGTGCTCTGGAAAAATGCAGAAGAAAATATTTTTCTACAAATAAACCTGAAACAAAGCAATAAAGCCAAGTGTATTGGCGCAGGTAAACACAAATTTAATGCAAAAGTTGCCAGAGCTCCAGCTTCATTGGAATCCACACACTTGTTTAGAAAAAGAGTTCTTTTGCCATCTTCCACAGCCAAAAGGAAGCAAGCTGTTAATGGGTTATGATTCTGCCATTTCAGACCATGATAGTGTTAGTATTTCATGGAGCAAGGGCAGAGTACATTGTATGTGAACAGCACCTTTGGCTTCAGCTGATGCAAACAATATGGGGCAGAAATAATTGAACTAAAAAGAAATTACAGCTATTTGGGGAGGTGGCAACTCTGCCGCATAGAGAGGAGGCTGCAGGTGCCGAGTCAGGCATATGCTTTAAAAAGTCAGGATAAAAATCACTGGGTTTGATGCCGGAGAGATTTTTGGTGATGAGGGAGCTGCTCTGTCAGCATTATATACAGGCAGGGAGGATGGAAGAGGAGGCCTTGCCTATATGGGGAATTGTGTTGGGTTCAGGTGGGCTGGTATGAATCTCTGTTTGTGCTTTTAAGTCTCAGATGTATCATCCAGCCACCGCAGCTTAACAAGTTGCTGTTTGTCAGCTGTGCTGTAAGTCACCGTGGGCGTGCTCGGCACCCAGCTCGGGGATGCCATAAAGCTTGGCAGATTGTGCCTTTCATCTGTTCTTATTCCAGTTCTTTTAGCTTAAACTAGTTCCTAATCATTACAAAAACCCCAAACGAAACTTGTTTCCAACAAAACTGCCATCTGGGCAGTTTTCTTGCATCTTCACTGGGTTGTACTGGGAGTTGCATTACCCTGGACCTCGCCCCCAGGCGTTCCTGTCACCCTCTCCCCATCTCTGCAGCAGTGGGGACACCCCACCCTTGGGGACAGCACGGTGGCTGCAGCCAGCCTCAGGTCAGAGCCAGGCCAGCACCACCTGCATCCCTCCATTGCCTTGGTCATCTCATCCTCGGGCAGAAAATGGGAGAGGAGGAGGAGATGCAGCAGCAGGATTGAAATGTTTCAGCCCTGCTGGGCTGCAGCGTGGCAATATTTCACTCTGAAAGAGATTTTTCACTCGAAATTTGTTAAATGGTGGATGTCAGCTGCAAAACTCAATGTTTTGATGGCTGGAAGTGCCTGTTGGAAGGGGAACTTCTTTCACAGTGATTGTGAAGCACCTGACTCCCAGCTCAGAGCACACAAACATACATTCTATGATATACAATACCATATGTAATATACAATACATCTGCTTCTGTAGATGTGAAATATTTGCCCTGTGAACACGGCTGATTTAGCAATGAACAGGGTTACCCACAGCCCGGGTTTGAAGGGAGCACTCTGTCACCCAGAGAAATGGAGCTCTGTGGGGCTTCCAGCAGGTCTCAAGGAGGGGTGAAATGCTGAACCCTCCTTCCCAGAGAGCCAACAATACCCTGGTGTGCCACGTGCAGAGCAGATCACCTGCAGCTGTCACAGGTGCCTGCATCATGTGGCACCTGAGGGTCCTGACATGGAGCACCTGTGCCAGCACTCACATGAGTCACTCCACACTTCTGCACTTCTCCAAACGTCCTGAACTGATAAAATAGAAATTTTCTGGTTTTCCGAAAAATTTTCAGCTGGCTCTGGCTAATTTCCTCCTCCCAGAGTGACACAATTTCACATTAAATTCATCACTGCAGCAGCTGCTTGGCACCATCTCTGTTCCAGCTCCTGCCATCCCTTGTTGTCCCTCCGCCTCCTCAAATGCCACCTTTGGCATTGGTACTCCACTCTCAGCCCATTCCTTCCCATTTCAGAAACAAACCCTTCCACATCCTGTTCCGTGGTGTTTTACCTGTCCCAGCCCCACTGTCCCCTGTCCTGCCACTCACTGCAGATACCAGGCAAGGATATTTGGGCTGTGAGCACAAAGGACCCCACATCAGCCCAGCCAGGCTACTGGGAGAGGCCTTCAGGAGATGTGCCTCTGTCCTAAAGCACACCCAGCTGGCTGATGTGCAGTTCCTCAGTAGTTGGACAGCTGATGACGTGAGGAAGCACAAGGACATGTTCAAGGCAGGCAGATTTTTTGGGAGATGATTAAAAATCTATTAATTGGGCTGGGACCTACACACCTGAATGCAAGCAGGGAGCGTGAGCTGGTCTCTGCCAGCTCCCTGAGTGTTGTCTGGTGTGGGGAGGCCCCTGTGCCCCCTGCACAGGAAGGGTCCCCCCCAGTCCTAACCTGCTCCCAAGGCAGGAGCTGTTTGTTGCTGTCAAGTGAAGAAACTCTGGTTGTGGCTTTGTTACTTGACATGACGGGAGTTCCCAGGAGACAGGGGAATTGAAGACAATGCTTTTTTTTCTTTATTTGCTGGGCAGAGATAGAGGGAAAGTGTGTGAGGCCTCCCAGCAGTGTAAGACTCTGGATATTCTTGTGGTCAATCACAGTTCTTAACCTTTTTCATTCCTACAGCGAGTCCCCTTGAGACTGTTTGCATTTCATCTTCCAGACTGCCTCTCTGAAGGAGCCAGGAGCGGGGAGGCTGTCACACAGACACGGCAGCCCTGTGTCCCCCTCTTCCCTGGCATCAGGCCATCAAAGGCAGGCTGGAGCCTGGTGCTGTCCTGGCTCTGGTGCCAGTGAAGCCTTTGTTGTACAAACCTCCCCACTCCACTGAAGGTTGTTTTGATTCCAGCAGATGACAATCCAACTTAAAATACACTGGAGAGTTTGGTCAGGTGTGTGTTATCTTGCAGACATCTGGATGGTGTTTTGGGTTTTCCCCCCAAAGAATCCAAACTCCCCCTGCTGCAGTGAATCCTCTGCCTGCACTGGGACTGGGAGGTGGATGGGGCACACATCCCTCCATCCTCCTCACCTGTGGGGACCCTCAGCACAGCACTGATGCTAAAGAGGCAGAGGGCAGGCAGGGGGAGCCTGCTGAGCTGTATCCATCCCTGCTGGCCATCGCCCCTCTCTTCCCCCTCTTCCCCTGCTCTGCTCCGAAGCCACTGGCGGTGCCGAATTCATCTCAATGTCATTTTCTTTGAGATGTGAGCTGGAACAAATCCGGAGCAGCTGCTCCATCTCTAAGTGTCCTTCAGGGATCCCTTCAGCAGACACTTTGCAGGATATAATGATGACATTCTAACGAGCGCTAATGCACACGTTGTCATCTTTCTGTATTTACACTTCCCACAGGAGGCATCGTTCCAAGAAGGAAAAGTGAGAGACGGAAACTTTTATGCAGAAACTTCAGTGCCCGCGCCGGGCTCAGCCAGGGGATCTGCCTGACTGAGAGGAGCTGTAGGCTGGGAGATGCCCAGGCTGTGAGGGGCAGTGGCTGGCAGGGCACAGAGGGGTGGCCAGGAGAGGACAGACACCAAGCAGGAGTCCCTTGAGCCCTGCAGTTAGATTACACCAGGCTGTAAAGAAAAAGACGAGAACAAGGATTATTTTGGGGTACAGAGTGACAGCAGAGCCCACACTACTCCAGACCTCACCGGCTTCAGACTCATGATTTCCCTGGGAATCAGTGGATTCTGTGTGCTGGAACATAAGGGCCTTCCCTCTGCTTTGCACCTGAAGATGCCCCAAAGAACAAATTCGTGGCCCTTCTGGCTTCATTAGCCACATCATTAAACAAAACCATCCTGGCCTCAGGGAGCAGCACTGTCCCATGGCTGTCACTGGCCAAAGGACTCTCGAGTCACTCAGGCAGTAAAGCTCTCCTTGTCCAGGAGGAAACAAGAGGAATCAGCTCCTTCCCCCCAGGAATGTTAAATACAAATGTATGGACACGTGTGCCTATAGATAAAGAGATAAAGGAGAACCTCCCAAAGCGAGTGGAATGAGACTCTGTATCCGTGTGGCCTTTCAGCTGGAATGGATAAGGTCGTCACTTTGTCCTCTGCTCGCTGATCTTATTGGGAGGGAGATTATATCAAATAAATAATACATCAAAGATTTCTGTTTCCATCTCTCTGCATGCTCTGCTGTCCCCACTGCATTACTGGGCTGGGAGTGAGGATCTGGCCAGTATGATAACTAGGAATAAATGGCTCTGCTTGTTGGGGGAAATTTAGCTGGCAAATTTCCGAACCAGATTAAAAAGTAAATGAGATTTCTTCTGGAGAGTTATTTTCAAGGGTTTTGTCTGCTGATGTTCTCGTGCAAGATTGCAGGTTTGCCAAGGGGGGAAGAGAACAAAAGGGAGGATAAAGAACCGAGGTTGCAATTATCCAACAGAACGAGGTTCTCCAGTGAAAGCACCTAATCAGAAAGTCTCAAATTTGCTTAAAATACAAAATGTGGTACAACATTTATTTATAATCTGCCTCACCTGCTCAGATAAAACTGTTTCTAAAGCCAGGCAATTGCAGGAGACAAGCTGTAAAATGGAATAAATGGAATCAAATCGGGTATTGATAAGAGTGGAATGAAATAATAACAGAAGTGGGTCTTTGAGCAGAACATAACTCCTGTGTTCCAGCAAACACGGGTGGAGCCATGTGGGCATTCCCAACCAGGAGGCACAGCAGGACAAGGGGGAGGGGAGAAGTTGTGAGCCCCCCACTTGGTGCAGGAGTGGCTGGGCAGGGGTGTGGACAGGTGGTTAACGAGGTGACCGGTGAGACAGCCTTGCTGGCAGAAGGTGGTTAGTTATCTCCTGGACAGGTTCTCCAGAGCTGAATGCGATGTGATGCTCCTCCAAAGCCTTCAACTGGGACCCTGGGTGAGTCTCTGGGTGTTTATTTCTCTGTTAATGCAGTGGAAATGTCATTGGTTTGGTTGTTTGGTCAGTGGTTTAGTTATCTGATCAGTCCATGAGCCCTTGAACTGCTTGGAAGCTCAAGGACTGACTGTAGTAAAAACAAGGCAGGGAATGTGTCAGCTGCACAGTGAGATGGTTTTGCCCATGTCAAGGAGCTCTTGCTCCAGCCAGACATGTGGGTAGGTCTGGCATTGTGAAAGTTGGTTGCATGGGTGTTATTCCAGGTTTTGTGTCTCTGTGCTCTATAACAAGTTCTTTGCCTCTCTGCAAGGTCATTGACGTGAAACACAAGCTGGGGAATTGTATTTACACTCTAGCATTTATAAACTCTTTTGTTATTGTCCTTTGCTGTTGAGGAAAACAGACAAAGGCACTGGGTTTGGGGCTCCACAGTGAGATGTTTTGAGTCAGAACAGCTGATTCCTGTTACTCATAATCCCTGCCCAGGCAGAGACTACTGGAGATGGTTTGGGGGTCTTGAAACTTCTGGCACATAAACAATGAGTCTAATCACAAACACCTGCGTGCAAGCCATTGTCCAGGGAGCAGCTTGCTGATCTCCTGCAACCTGTGCTCCTAAATGCTCCAGAGAAAGCTCGAAATGAATAAAAAAGCACTTGGTGCTCCTTACAGCAGGTGAGGAGCAGGCAGACGTGCCCTGGCTGTGCTCCGTGCTGGAGCTGGCAGCAACCTCCAGCCCCAGCCTGGCCTGGGTGCTGCTGGCAGGGTCAGACCGTGGGAAGCAGGGTCAGACCGTGGGAAGCACGGCCAGGCTTCCCGTCCCCCCGTGCTGTGGCTGTTCCCACACCCCTCACCATGCTCAGAGCACAGAGGTGGGCATTGATTGGAGCTGGACCCGACCGTGCTGGGGCATGTGGGGTCTGCAGTGTTCCTGAAGACTCGTGTGCTGCTTTTCTGCTTTTGTGATGTGGCTGTGCAAGTAATTAAAATGGACGGAAAGGCTGTAAACAAACCGTGGGCAGCTCCTGGCAAAGTGTGAGTGGACAGGGCAGTACTGGGGGGTCCTCGGGAGGTGGCATGGGGTGCACACAGGTCTCTGTATGTGCCAGGCTCTCCCAGGGATGCTGCACCACTGTCAGCATCCACCACCATGCCAGCTGCCCTTAACCCCAGCCCTGCCCTTCATTTGGTGTGGGTTTGGGCAGTCGCGTGTGCAGCCCGAGCAGCTGCTGGGCTGACACCGGTGATGCGCTCGGTCTGGGCGGGCTGACTCCTGTAATTGGGGTCAATCACAGAAAAAACCCTGTCACAGCACAAAGTGCTTCTCAGCTGCCGGGGCTGACACAGCCAGCGGCGCTCCGGGGACAGGGACACAGCCCCGCCGCCCTCCCTGCCCTCTCCCTGCCTCTCCTCACCTGCTTTCTCAGCACGTAGCTCCTCTTCGCACTGTCTCCCCTCCGAGCAGGGCAGTGTTTGCCCTGGCGCTGGTTGCCAGATCCGCGTATCCCACCGCACCTTCTGGCTGGGCTCCTGGAGCAGTGCTCCCCTCTGCTTGTTGGGGGAGCAGGGTTTGGAAGATCGTGAGCTGTAGGAAAAGCCTGGGGTGCAGGCTGTTCTGTGCTGGTGCCACTGAAATAAATAAACAAACATATAGATCATTGCTGCTCCTTTCTGCTCCCCCTGCCAGTCAGCGCTGAAGGAGCCAGGGACCTTTCATGGAGATAAATGCAGTGCAAGGGGTAATTAAAGTGACTGATTTCTCCATGGCAGGAGCTTCCCAAGGCTTCACTGCCGTGGTGCCCTTGTGTTCGAGCAGGGAGACGAGCCAGAGGTGCCAGCGTGTTGTGAAGTGGCACGAGCTGGGGACAGCCACCTCCGGTCACCTCCCGTCAGAGGCGCTCAGACAGCCCCGAGGTCTGCCAGCAGCATCTCAGCCCACAAATAATAACAATCTCATTTCCCTGCTGGGCTGCACCAGCAGGACCTTTCCCATCTCCTTTCTCCCCTTCTCTGTCATGGAAGTGGCACGAGGGAAAGGCTCGCGGCTCAGGGCAGGAGGCGAGAGATGGAATTGCACAACTCTTCTATTGACAAAGGGGCTCTTCCAAAACTGCCAGGAGTAAGAGGGCCCTGGTAAAGGCAGAAGGAGGAGCAGGATGGCCCTTCAGGATCTGGGGCATGCACTGAGACATCGCATTTGTAAACAGCAGCTGGTCCAAACAGCTGGATCATGGAAATGGGGGGACCCAGTCCAGAGCCACCACAGCCATGTGTCTTCCCAAATGCCTTCTGCCTCTGCTCTGTGCAGCTTCATTGCAGCCCTTCCATCGCTTATCATGAGGGACAGCATGTCTGGCCTTGTTTGTGAAGCATAAATGTTTTGTGCCACTGTTAATCGCTGCCCTGCACCTTTAGTCTAAAGCCTCATCCAAAGCTGCAGCCAGGGGCTCATTTAGGTTTCTGGTTTGTAGCAATAATACCCTTTTAATATGCTAAATGAGAACACAAATGAACCTTCCTCACGCTTATGGGTTGTTGCAAACATCCCTGTACCACTGAAGGTCACTCCATTGGCAGATTGATGCCACCCTGTCAAGCCTCATTCATCACTCAGGGCTGGCACTGCAGGTGGCACTGGGGACACCCATGCTGGCAGGCAGGGGACAGCTCAGCTGGGTCTGGGGCACATGGGTTTCTGAGTGCCAGTTCCTCCCCAGACCTTGCAGGCACTGTTATTCCTGTTCAGATCCCCAGCTTTGGTTGGGGCTTTTTCCATTCCTCAGCAGCAGACACGTCTCTTCTGATGCTATCGTGCATTCCTCTCTCTTTCCCTTTCTGCTCTTCCTAGGAGCTGGTGTCCTGGTGATCTATGAGTTGTTTGGAGAAGCAGCAAACACTACTTATGCATTATATACATGTCTTGTCTGTTCCACTTGATAATGCCATTCTTTAATATGCTCAGCAGTAGCTTTTGGGCTGCCTCTCTCCCCTCTCCCCTAAAAGCTGCCTGGCACACACTCAGGCCTTTTTCTTCATCAAATAATTTAGGGGATTTTATGTCTAACTTTGTTTTCCAACATCCTTGTGCGTGGAGAAGAAACCAAACAAAGCATCTGCCTCAGGACCCAGCAGCATTTCCGTCCCATTCTCTGCAGAGACAGAGTGGCTCCGAGGTTTGGTCAGAGATGAAAGAAGAGAAGGCAATGATAGATTAGTTCATGAGCTGTGTCTCAGTGTGGGTGGAGGGGGAGCTGCCTCCCCTCTGTTTGGTGTAGGAGCTGCCCGTCACGTTGCCTGTGTGTGTGTGAATATTTATATATTATATATGTGTGTATGTGAATAATGATGTCCCATCACATCCAGACCCCAGCAGCAAGGAGGCAGCAGGAGAGGAGGGGAGCACTACAGCTCCCTCTTCCAACAGCCACCCTTCGAGGACCACGGGGGCCCATCAGGGTGTGGTGTGAGTGCTGAAGGCCCAGGAATGATGTGAGCTCTCCTGGAGATGGAGAGCCATTTAAAAAGGGGGAATAGAGGTTTTTTCAGTCCTCTTTTTCCAGCTGAGAGGAGAGCATCTGTCACCACTACTCTGATTCATGAAAATGACTCTGACCCCTCATATGGAGAGTCTCAGCTCTCCAAAGCCAGGGGAATCATGGCCTCATCCCTGAACTCAGTTATTTTACCTGTTCTCTCTCCAGATACTCTAAATAAAGCACTCGATATGCTGCACTCAAGGCTCCCTGACTTCGCTCAGTAGTCAATGACAGCTTGTTCTTTTTGATTCCCATGCAAAAATTCCCACTATGCCTTGCTTTCTGTTTGCTCATCTCCTGCATTCTGTGGAGAGGGCTGTGGGGACCTTGGTCCCACTGCTGCCTGCACTGGGAAGGGTGGGGGGGATTCCTGGGTGCCAGCTCCATCCTCTGCACTGATGCTGCAGGATAAATCCTGCATCCCTCCCCACACTCCATCCTCCTCTCAGCATGATGCTGAAAGGCAGAGGAGAGAAGTACATGATAGATAAGCTTTAAAAAGGAGTCCAGGGTCACAGCTTTGTCTATAAAAAGTAAATAATGTGAAGAGCAGAGACCCATCTCCCAGCTGGCACATGCAAGGAGCTGAGAACGTGCTTTGCCTTGTGATGGGGAGCTCCCTTGGGACCTTGGACCTGCCAGTAAATGAGAGACCCGTGGGGCGAGTGTCTGATGCACAGCCTGGGGCAGCAAAACAGCCTCAGAGCGAGAAACACTGACAGAGAGCGACTTGAAGGCTGTTAATTTGCCTCTTGCATAGAATTGCCTCTTCTTATGTTTCCATTTGGCACACAGTGCTCTGATGTCTTGTTCCAAAGGACTCTGGATGGAAAGCTCCCCCAATTCTGAGCAAACACAGCTGGGTGACCAAATACCAGAGGGAAGCACTGAGTGGTCTGGAGGAGAGGGTGCTGCTGGCAGCAGGTACACTCCGTGCATTGCTGTCAAGGTGCCCACCTGGTGAGATCAGCTGGGCTGATGTTGCACAGCTGGAGGTGGCACGGAGGGAAACGTGGTGTCTTTGGTGGCTGGGCATGCTGAGACAGCATCCCACCCTCGCAGGAGCTCGGCAGCATCCCCCCTGCCTGAGTCAGCAGCAGCAGAGTACAACTTGACCTTGCGTGGAAAAGATGTCAAACAAATCTTTGTGCTGGTCACACATGGCTTGAGACACGCGAGCACAGCTCCCCGCAAATCAATCTCTGGCCTTGGCCTGCCCGTGTGATCCCTTGCTGGGGAGGAGTGTGAGGCTCCTGGTGCTACATCCACCTCCCCCTCCATCCCCAGAGCCTTGGGGGTAATGGGGTTACTGAGAAGATTCACTGAGCAGCACCCCCCGCACGATGAGCCGGTCATACAAGCTTGGGCAATCACATTTAGCATCATAATTACAACTTCAAATGTCCTTGGAGAATCTGCAGGGGCTACAAGGAAAGAAGAAGAGCAGAGAAAATGTCTTCTTGCTGGGATAACACCTCGCATCCCCACAAATGGCTTTGGTGGTGTGAGGGGGGGACAGGGATAGAAAGAAATCCTACATTAGAGTTTCACGGTGTGAAAATGAAGCATTTCTGGGGAAATGGGGGAAGCTGGTGTCAAACCCGTGGAGTGGAGCAAAGGTGTCAGCCCCTGCATGTCAGTGTTCCAGTGCTGAGGGACTGTCCTTCAAGCTTCAGCGTCGTGTGTGGTTTGGCAGCATCGCCCACCTCCTTCCTCTGCTGTTTGGGGCAGGGAGGGGGCTTAACAGGGGTTTTTTTGTGCAAAGGCATAATTATAGTTCCCTGATTAATCTTCAGGCTGAATCGAGTGCTTGCCATCAATCTTTGAAACAAACATGTCTATTTATATTTTAATTATCTTTCTTCTTTCCTAAAGTTCAGGTTGATTTGAGCTTCTCTTACATATTTATCATCAGAGAAATTCTCTCCCTGCCTTTCCTTGTGCTTGGCACGTGAGAGCTCGGTGCCTGCTGGCATGGGGTGGCCACCCAAAACCCAGTTTGGGCTTGGAACCAACTCGTATTTGTGAGTACTTGGTGATGGCATGCCCCCAGCCTGGCAGAAGGAGACTGTCTGCAGTGGCCAGGGGCTGGGGAGAGAGAATCCGTCTCCAAGGGAGAGCACGGGCTGAATTTTGGAGCGCCCATTTTCCCTGGGCAACCGCTCCAGCCATTCTTTCATTTGCAGCAAGGCGCTGTAATTTGTAAACATTAATAACCATTATTACTATTAAAAGGAAAGAAAGCGAGTAGCCCTGTAACTAATTACTTTAAGTGTTTTCAATGAGCCGCAGTTCGGCTCCTTTATAAAATCTCCTGCTGCGCGGACCAGATTGTCATTATGATCGGATCTATCCTTGGACCTATTAATTTTGCCCGGAATAACAGCTGAACAGATGCGGGGAGAAGGCTATTCTGATTAACATAATTCTTTTTCCAAGCCCGTGTGCTCCCCGAAGGCCGGAGTGCCGGCTCCTCCAGCCGCTCCCGGATCTCATTAGGGCTGGAGGGGGCCGGCGCTGATGGGCGAGCGGGGCAGATGCTGCTGCTCAGAGACGAGGCCCCTCCAGGGTACGAAACCTCAGCCAGAAATCAATGGGAATTACCAACCCTGCTGCCACATTCCTTTTCTTCTGCAGCAGATGAATGTGGGGGCTGCCTGGAAATGTCTGGGTTTTGGTCAGGGAGGCTAAACTTTAAGAATTTCCCTGAATCTGAGTTTGTTCCTCAGTTGCTGGGCTGTTTGGGTGTTTGTCTCCTTCTGAGTCTCTCCAGCTTGTTCTCCCTCTTCCTTTCCCTGATCTTTTCACGGGGGAAAGGCGCATCCATCACCAAGTGCCAGTGCAGGAGGGACAAAGCCTTTTCCAAGGGACCATTAGGTGATGAAATACGTTTCCCTGCCCTCGTGGGTGCCCACGTGCCGCTTAAATGAAGCTTTTTAACTGAATGTGGCGGTGGCTTTTCACATGGGGGAAATTGTTCTAGTATTTACTGCTATTAAATTAATTTCTCAGTAGAGGATTTTAGACTCTTGTAATTCATGAGGATATTTTCAGTCCTGTTTACTGTCTGGTGCTTAAAAAAAATTGTCTCAAGCATTTGTTTGCCGAATATAACGCTGTTATTACATTAGCTTTCTCTCGCAAGAGAGACAGGGGTTCATTAATGTTGATGTGAATCTTATTGTATCTCGGAGCTCTCTGAGCAGCGGGTAATTTTTCATAACATATGTGTGGCAATATTCAGGCACAGAATGATGAGTGGAAAATGGTTGTAGCCTGGCGCTGGTACACACCCCGAGCGGCTGCGGCTCTGCACAGCACCACTGGGAGATGCTCCAAGTCCTCCACTCTCTCTGTCTCTCTCAATATATATATTACACTATATAAAGTACAGTGCAGAGTCAAGCAGTAGCCTGTGGGAGTCTCATGAGGTCTAACAAGGCAGATGCTGCACCAGGGCCAGGGCAACCCCCTGGTATCAATAGAGCATAGGAATGAAGGGATGGAGAGCAGTCCTGCCAAGAAAAGCTTGGGTGAGCTGCTGCATGTGTGCACAGCCCAGAAATCCACATGTCCTGGGTTCATCCCACAGCGTGGGCACCAGGTGATTGCCCAGAGAAGCTGGGGCTGCTCCATCCCTGGAAGTGCCCAAGGCCAGGTTGGACGGGGCTTGGAGCAACCTGAGATCGTGGAAGGTGCCCCTGCCCGTGGCAGGAGGTGGAATGAGATGAACTTTAAGGTCCCTCTCACCCAAACCACCCTGTAATTCTATATTTATATATTTGTATATATTTATATATAAATATTATTTTGTATATAAATATATTCTATTATAAGAATATAAATATATTCTAGTACAAGAATATAAATATATTTATTATATAAATATAAATATATTCTATTTATATTTTTAAATATAAAAATAAAAATATATTAATAGATTTCTATGGCGCCCAGCTGCAAAGGGGACTCATCCCTCCAAGCAGAAGTGCCTTCGTGTCTGGGCAGGGACTGCATAGGAGAGAGCTCAAGCGGAGAAATATCTCTTGTTCTCAAAGAATGAATACCCAAACGGTGAAACAGACACAGCCCGAGGTGGGATGGGGGGGAAGGAAAAAACTGCTTCGTTTGAAATGTTATGAGTATCTCTTAGTCCTAATGCCTTCCCTCCGAATGGCTGCATTCAGCAGCGGAAATTGGCAGCAATCAGGCTCGCAAGTGCTCGAAAGAGATTTACTTGGACAGATGAAAGAAAACCATTTTCCTCTAAATGCCGATGCCCTGAGCAAGGCGCTCTGCCCGCCTCTGCCCACGCACGGGGAAGGGCGCGGCTCCTCCTCCGCCCAGAAATATCCCTGAAATATCCCAGAAATATCCCAGAAATATCCTGTCCGGGATGGAGCGGCTGCGGCCGAGCCCAGGCGAGGTGTCGTTTTCATCTGCCGCTAATGAAAAGCTCCGCTCTGGTTTCTTCATGGGGGCCGGTGTTTAGTGGCGGGTTTTGATCAACAAAATGATGCTATTCGGGGCTTCTTCCCTCCTGCTTTGAAGTCGAAATGCGAGGAGTCGGGGAGGGGAGCACTGAGAGCCTGTGAAGATCCAACCCACCGGACTTCTCAAAGCCAAAACCATAATTATTATCCCCCTGAGAACAGAGCCGTTCTCCCAGCCCCATCAAAGCCCCACCGCAGCCTGCAGATGAAAGCCCAGCTTTGAGCTCCCTGCTTTTAACACCTCGTTTGTTTATAAGCTCTGTTGTTCCCAAATGAACAAACGGTTTGTCTGCGGTGCCCAAAATAACCAAATCACTACAAAAGCAGCAGCCGGGCTGCCGTAGCCTTGGAGTGGTCCTTGCCCTGGTGTCAGAGCGCTGCAGTGCTCCGGTCACACTTGGTCCCCCACTGCTGTTGAGCAACAGCTCTTCTTCAAGGCGGTTCTGTAGCTCCAGGCAACAACAACAACAACAACAAAAAAAAAAAAAAAAAAAAAAATCAGAGTGTTCCGGTGTATAAAATAGAAATACTATAACAAATAGACACAAGTAGCAGATGTTGCAAAAGTTAATTAACAGCTCGTCGGTTTCTGGCCAGTTTGGGGCGTTCCCCTACCCTCTCTCCCACGTGGAAGAGCTGCCTGGCTGAACAATGCGGCTTCCAGGGAGCTGGTGTGGGCAGAGAGACCTTCAGGCCCAGCTTTGCCCGAATGTGGTGGTCTGCTGCCTTCTTTCCTTCCCCTCCCTCTTCCAAGACTTCCGAGGGAGGCAGCAGGCAAACGAGCCGCTGCTGCCCGGCTGACACTTGCTACTTACACTGAGATTGGAAGATGATTTTCCTCTGACTCCTGTCCCTCTCTGGAGAAGGCACATGTCATACCTCTGGCCAGCGACAGGCAGCTCAAAATGACATTTGCAGAAGAAACAGCACTTTGGCTTTCCTTCCCCCTGCTTTGGCATTCGGACCGACTGCCTGGGTTTATCTTCCCTCCTTGCGCTCAGGAGGCTTTCAAGCAGCATTTCAATTAAGATTTTAAACTGGCAAGATGCAAGTTAGATCAGAGCAGAGCTTGATCTTAGCAACTCCCCTCCGCTCCCCGTTTGATATTGGGAAATGTCGCTGTTTGTACTCGTGTGTCGGGGATGCTGCGAGCGAGCGATTGCATCGTGTGAGCGCTCCCCGGGGAGATCTGAGGGAGAAGAGCTCGTTTTCCTTCAAAACCTCTCCCCAAAAATGAGCTTCAGCGAGCAGGGGGGCGGCTCCAGAACAGAAACTGGACTGTGAAATTTGTCAGTTCATCATTTGGGTCTGGAATTAAATCACTTTTTAGTTATAGATAACTGTTTAGGGTGAGCCCTCGTCCAGCGATAAAGCATCTGTAATCTCTATTTTTTTTTTCACTTGTATGTTTTTGGGAGAAATCTGCTTTCTCACGTGTCCGCTCCCCCTTGCACAGAGGCTGTTCAGTGCCCAAAGCCTTTCGGCATCAGGAAAATACAAAGTATAAATAGTGGTAAACATGCAGAGCTCCACCCAATGCCTTTCCAGCCCTCCTGCGCGTGTCAGTGCAGCAGCTGGAGGGAAATGCTTCCCCCAGCAGAATCTAGTGTGTGCTCTGGGACTGCCAGACGCAGACCTGGAGGCAAAAGTTGCCTTTTTTTTTTTTTCTTTGGAGTCTCTTCTTTCCAGCGTTGCTCCTCAGGCTGCGCCGTGTCGGTGCAAACATCTCTGAGCCTCGTCCAACAGCGGCCCCAGCTCTCACTTTGATTCCTCCTTTGCCTGAAAGCTCTTGCAGTGCCTTATTTAGGGAGTGGAAGTTGCTTCTATCTGCTCTTCGCTTCGAGGGAATAGTGATTTAAAATAGCAGCCAGAAAGCTCCAGGGGCCTGGTGGCTAATTAGTCGTACAATGGCAAATGATGGCCACCCATCAATGCAACATAATCACCCACAAATGATGAGTTAACTGGGGCAAGTCGCTGTCAACCCACGGTGGGGCTCCTCAGCCAGTGCTCCTTGGCACAGGGTCAGACTCATTCTCCTTCAGCATTCGGGAGCCTGGGTTTTTTCAGCTATCAATGTCTTGAATTTAAAGTGCCTGAGATAGGGCAGCTTGAAGCCTCTTCTAAGGACTCCCAAAGCTGGACCGGTTTGACCTCGTGGTCATGCAGACATCTCTGGCTTTGCTGTCTCTTTCCTACCATCTCTGCAGAAATACACAGTCATACTCCTTTCCAGAGCAGGAAAAATGAGGAGCATTGCAAAAAATCAATGTTCAGTGGAGGACAGTGACTGGAGGGCTGAGGGGGAGGAGGATGCTGCTCCTGCTTTCTGAAAGGTTATTTTAGCTAAAGACAATGAAAAAATGCTCCAGGAGAAGAGCAGCTCCTGCAAAGTCCACCTGATCCTCGTGGTGTTTCATAACTCAACTGCAGCAGCGCGTGAACCTCTGCAAGGAATATTATTCTTGTTAGGATAGTGAGTTCCCATTTCATGTGCTGTGCTGGCACAGCCTGAAGCCTTGGTGTTGTTGTAACCCAGGAAGAAACCCAGCGGGGATGTGCTTGCTCTGTGCTGTGGGTGTCTTGGAGACAGCATGGCAGGAGGAGACACGACCCAGGCTCAGAGGGATCCCTCTTCCTTGAGGATGTCCCAAGGGATTGCTCCCTTTGGCATAAGGGTAATGGGAAGTGAATCACAGAGAATCGTTTGGGTTGTAAATGACCTTTGAGTCAGCCGCTGTCCTGGTCCTGATGGCCACAATATGCTTGGTACAAGCCAAGATGCCAATGGGATTCTTGCCCCCGCCCCGGGCACATGCTGGCTCATTTTCAGCTATCAACCAACAATGGTCTCATTTGAACTGTATCTACATAATATAAATTTAATAGTTCCACTGGAATGTGCTGTTCATGTTGTCATAACATTGGGGGTGTTTGGGAAGGCTTCAGAGCTGGTTTAATTAGCAAAGTTAGTTGGGAGGGCATTTTGCATTCTCTTGCTGCTTCTCTCTCTGCTCCTGCTCTGTAATTTCTGTCAGTCGCAAAGGCGGGCGCTTTGTGGCACACAATAAACAGAGGGGGTTCAAAGGCAGCGGTTAGCAGCGCTTCAAAGGACACGGGGAAGGGAGGGCGCTGGCAGGCACTTTATGAGCTGTCATCGTCCGTGCCGCCCCCGAAAACAAATAAATAACTGAGAGCAGATCTGTCCTCGCAGTGCTGCTGCCTGTGGGCGCTGTGGGAATGGGGCTTGTCCTGTCCCACAGGGCTGAGCTGGGTGACACCTCTGGACAGGTGGGATGTGGGCAGGAGCAGGGGCAGGAGCACACTGCCAGGGATGCTCAGAGGAGCTTGCTGTGCTGAGCAATGCCAGGATCCCAAGGGAGAGTTTTCCAGTGCTCCCCACTGGGCAGTGGCAGTCCCATTAAGGGCTTCATGTCCTCTTTGCAGCAAAACCTCCTTGTGCATTCACACGGGAGTCACACAGCAGCTCTGCTCGGGCTTCCCGTCTGTCTTTCTGTCTCGTGTCCCAGGAACTCCATACACCACTGCCCATCTGGCTGAAAGCCCAGGGCAGCAAAAGATTTCCACTGACTTCAATCTGTCTTGGATCAGATCCAGGGTGGGAGCAGGATTAAGATATCCACTCGCTCCCTGATGGCCTGGACAATGGCCAATGCCAGTGGCACGCTTAGCGTGGCCACCCCTGCTCAGGGCCATCCTGGCTGCTCGGCTCCTCCAAGCCCCACATCCCTCAGAAAGAGCCAAAAGTTGTGCCACAGCTGTGCCACAGATGGCCTCTGAGTGTGCGTGGCTGAGGACAGACCTTCTTTGGGGCAGGCAGGGATCATCCGTGTGTGTTTCCAACACAGCAATCTGCTCTGAACATAAACAATAACAAGGGACAAGGTTTTTCTGCTGCAGTGGTGTGAAAAAAAAATCCAGATTAACTTTCCCACTCCTTTTCTTTCTCTCTCTGCATCTGAGGGCAAGAAACACAATTGATTACAGTCCTATCAAATTAGTACTGTAGCTCAGGCTTTCAGTGGTCAATTATGATCCGCAGAGGAATGCTGGAGCCAGTTGTTCCCTTGCGGTGCTTTGTTCCTGCCAACCCTTCCCGCAGGGCTGGCTCTGAACTGCGTGGGCAGGGGCAGAGCCCTGGGGAGCTGCCAGCAGCCCCTGTCCCCACAGTGCTGAGGGTCCCTGGTCATCCCTCAGCTGCGTTTGGCATCCAAAGGGAAACGTGTCAGGAAAATGGAGGATGTGAGGCTGGGCTTGAGTTTGGCCAGCCTGAGTTTTGAGGGCAATTATATTTTCAGCTGAACTTGCGCCAAATTCTGTGGGTTACAGTAGATTTGTTCCTACCGGGGAATGAAACACACTGGATTGAAAGGGGAAAAAAGTGTTCCCAGCAAACAATTCAGGCCTGTGCCCCCTGCAGCTCTTCTTTCATGCTCGTCACTTCCTCCGCAAGCCGGTTCACACCAAAGGCTCCCTGGCAGCCGCTCCCCCGCGCCCCCGCTGCAGCTCCCCTCGCCCCTCGCCTATTGAAGGCTCTTCCCGAGGAGTGCAGAGCTCAGCCTGCTGCTTTTCCAGTGCAAGCTGGCTCCTGTCAGCAAGAGGAGATTTGGGAAAGGTTATGTTCTTAAGGAAAATGGTTCTGTTGCTGCGCTAACAAAAGCAGGTTACGTTTGACGGAGGATGTACCTTGGCGAGTCCTCGCTGTCAGTCAGACCTGAGGCACACAACATGCAGAGAGCACACGACCTGCCACCCTGCACCAAGGCCACCCTTTGTTTATGAGAAGCTGTCACCACATAGCTTCAATCCCTCACAAAAAAAAAAAAAAAAAAAAAAATCCAACTTCTGAAGGGCATACCTTAAAAGATTGCAGAGAGCCATCTAGTTATGTAAAAATAAAAAATGAATTTTAATGTGAGGCATTAACATGAGCTCTTTTAGGAATAACTACAGGACTTCGTGATGAACATATCAGAGCCCTGCTCCAGCACAGGTGCCTGCCAGTCTTCATAAATCAGCTCCAACAAGTTAATTCTTCATAAAGGAAGAGGAATGTGAATCTCGGGGATGGATGAATGGGCACATAATAAAAGAAGGTGCATGACTTAGAGCACAGGTCCTGGCAGGTGGGAAGAGGAGGGCAGTGTCAGGCAAAACAGGAGAAAATAAGAGTTTTGGGAGAGGTCTTTTATATCCCAACAAAGGGCAGTAACTTGTAAAGTGGCTCTTACCTATTGCGTCCATCATGAGAGTTCCTGGAGATAGCTGGGATGACTGGGTGCTCTTGGAGGTGCCAGGGATGCTCGGTGTCATGCAGGAGGCAGTGCACTGCTGGCCATCTGCAGGCTGGTGTGTTCCAGAGAGTAGGCACAGGGTGATGCTGTGGCTCCTGTCCTTGGACAGTACTTGTCACAGCAGCTGCTCTCGGGGAGGAGATCTCCCTGCACGTGGGGATGCTTCTCACACTAAGCCTGTTCAAAAGGTCGCTGAGATGTTCCTGTGAACAGAGCTTGCTGCTGAGCCAGGCTGCTTTTATTTGTTGTTGATTTTATTGATGTTATTGACTTTTCCATGGGGCACTTTGGGGATGTTTGCACAATCGCATGTGCAGGCGCTGCAAATTGCTTGATGGTACAATGTTTAACTCGTGCTCTGCACGGGCGCCAGAGACACATTTTTATTAAGAATCTGTGGTGGTTGTTGCTTTTGTGTTTATGATAAAATATATAATGCAGTCCTCACTGCTGCCGTCCCGCTGTGGCCACAGGCTAAGGCAGAGTGATGATGTGTCATGCAAGCGCTTCCCAGACAGCAGCAGCCGTACCCAGCACAGGGCTTGGCTGCAAAGAGCTCCCAGGACTGGCTGCAAAGAGCTCCCAGGCTCTCTGTCAGCATCCCAACAGGGAGGGAGCGTGTGCAGGATTGCAGCACGACCAGCCCAGAAACCAGAGCATGGCTGCTGCTGATGATGGTCTGTTCCCAAGATCAATTTCTGCAAGCGAGGCTTGAACCTCGCAGGAATTTGTGTAATTGTTGGATGGCAGCTATGGGAAGTGAAGGAGGTCAGATGCACCTGAAAATTTGGGAGTTTCTAACCCAAGGTCACGGTGTCCTCAAAAGGCTGGGCACCTGCCAGTGCTGGACGAGCAGCTCCAGAGCGGTGACACGTGGCCATGGAAGGTTTTGGAGTGGGAGGTGTCTCTGGGAAGAGACAGGGATTAAGATACAGACCCTTCTGACTGCAGCCTCTCCCTGAGGCTTTTCTTCATGTCCTTGCTGCCCCTGCCCTCTGCATCCCTGCTGTCCACTTCTCCCGGGCAGACAGCATCATGGCATTAAGTGTTTTAAGCAGAGCTTTTATAGATTGAGCTCTGGAAATGTGATGTTAACACAGCTACACAGACAAACACCATTAATATTTCAATACGTGGGTGAGGACAGGGAGAACATCCTTCCCTCCGTAAATAAAACAGGATCACTTGTTTTCTGCTCCAAGACTTGTCGCCTGCCTGAGACAGTAATATTTTAAAGTTGATTGGATCTTAAAATTGTAAGAGGTCCCCAGTGGCCCGACTTTAGCTGGCATTATCAGCTCAGCCATTGTCTTATGAAGCAATCTCCTCTTGAACCATCCTGTGCTCCCTCATCCTTTAAACACGTGCAGCCGGAAGCAGCTCGATTCTCTCCGGCTAAGGCTGTATGGTGGTGGTGAGGAATGAAGATGAATATCCTCATGCCTGTGACCTTGGCAGCAGCCAGCCTTGTCCTTGGCACTCGGAGCACCTCTGAAGGTTCCTGTTTGCTTTTCTTCATTCTCCAGGGACAGGTTGACAGTCCTGTCCTTCAAGCTGAAATACACATCAAAGGGGAAAAGCTGGGGGAGCACGAGGGAGTGAGTGACACCCTGCAGTGTACGAGGGCTCAGCTGGACCATGCACTGGGCAGGGAGGAGATGGGGGCAGCTCACTGCCATGGGCTCTGTGTTCTTGGAGGGAAGCACCAGCACCAAGGCACGTTCCCCAGCAAAGAGCACCCAGTGCTGCAGCACACAGCACCTTCCAGCAGCCTCCTAATGTCCCAGGGCAGTGTGATGGCATCATTCTTGCTGTCATGGTGGATTAAAACCTGGTCTTGCTGTTGAAAGGACAAAGCAGGGAGTCCTAGGGGAGGGTGAGACAGGAGTCAGGAGCTGCTATGGTGCTTCAGGCAAGAAAGACAATTTCAGCTTTAGAAGAAAGACTTGGGCATGTCCCCCAGTGATTAAGCGAGGGTTTACACACTGGAGTTATAACGATGATTTCTAGAAAATGGTGGAGGGGACAGCTCTGGAAATCAGGAAGAAGAGAAGCAGAGGGATGAGGTGTGCTGACAGGTTTGGCTAAAGGAGTGCTGGCAGTGCCATACTTGCCCAGGAAGAGGGAAATCCAGGAGGAGACGTGTGGCTGGACAGAGGGATAGGGAAGGCAAAATTATCCTTCATGGTTAGGAATAAAAGTAAGACAAATTCAGGCAAGAAATATGGGACAAATTCTTAGCAGCATGGTCATAAAACATGGGAACCGTTTACCTAGGGATGGCAGTGCAGCTACCCAGAGTCTTTAAATCAACACCAGATATCACAGATCTCCAGGCAGAGAACATCTGCAATCTTCTGAAAGCTTCCTTTGGGCTATGCTACCTCTGCTCTTAATTAGGGTGGGTTTAAAAAATTAAAAATCCTACTAGTTGATTTGCCTTTGCAGTGAATTTCCCCATTGATTTCCATCTGAGTCCCGTGAAACCAGGAGTGTGTGTCTGCTGTTCTTATTTCCATCTTCCGATAATTCTTCCAAAATGCCCTCTTGTACAAATTGAGCCCAATACGTGTGTGCTGTGGTAGCTAGGAGACTGGCAGGAACGGTGCTCTCCGTGATTATCCAAAGCAGTTGTCATGTTATTCTCATTGCTAATGGTATATAATTATGTATTAAGGCTCTCTCCAGGTAGAGCATCTTGGGGTAATTAGAGCACATAGCAGAGGACACAGAAAAGACCCCAAGACAAGTCACTTTGTCCCTCTGGAAAGGGAAATAATCGTCCCAGAGTATTGTTGGCATTTTTGCTGCCTGACATGAAAGCGGATCCATGGCAGTGAGCCGGGACCTGGTGTGGTCAGAACCAGGCAGGGCAGGATCCTTTCTCCAGGTGCTGATTGTGCCTCAGATCATCCCGTGCATGCAGCACTCCTGGTCAGAGCCATGCAGCCATGCACGCCAGGAATGCATTCTCCTCCTTTCCTTTACATGCCACCGTTTTGTTCTGGGTCGGGGAGGGGGGGATTTGATCAGCCCTAATTTATCTACTCTGATGATCAGAGGCTGACTCGGATCTTGTACGAGCTGCCTGTGGCATTTGACTGGGTGGGTGCTTGTGAGCCCGAGGTGGGAAGAGGATTATCTGTGGAGTGCCTTTGTCCTGGGGCTCTGGAGCTGGAGACTCGCTCCTCAGCTGGACCTTCCAATTGGGCTCACAGACCAAAAACATCATCCCAACCTGCACTGCTGCCCTGGACACGGACCCGAGGGCGGGGAGAACGCAAGAGTGACAACACCAAGCGTGTGACACCAATCGGGGAAATCAGAGAGGTGGGACTCTTGCTTTCTGTGCTGATACATGCCACGAGTCCTGGTTTTGTGCAGATACCTACGGGGAGACTCAGCCAGGGCTTCTCCCTCCTTGTCCCCCCTGGAAACAAAGAACAAAACAATCTAATTGCTGCAGGAAACTCTTCTTCCTGTGGAAACAAAGGGTTATGTCTAGAAAGGTAGCATGTACCCTTCAGACCTCCTTTGACTGCACGAGCAGTCAAAAAACAGCTCCCCAAAGGAAAAAAAACAGCTCCCCGTGGGCTCCGTGCAGCATTCCCACCCTGGCCCTGGCTCCATCGCACGCTCCCTCCTGGAGCCGCTTCTCCTCCCGCTGCCTCTGCTCGCAGCTCCGCAGCTCCCTGTGTTTGGGAGACACCACAAGACCGACTGCAGCAACAGCAGCGGTGCCACCAGGGAATGGCAGCTCGGAAGAACGGGCTGGGTGCTGGTTTTAGGGCGGTAACCAGCTGCGGTTGGAGTGTCAGAACTTGCGCAGGGAAAAGCGAGGGCATTGCAGATACCCCTGGCAGGGAACATCCCCTGGGCTTCCCTGCTGCAAAAGGCAGCTCCTGTCAGGGGTGTTGGTGAGGAGAGCACAGAAAATGGAAGCATGCAACAGGTTGGAGGACTCGCGAGGACCTTCAGGGGATACACAGATCCGGAGTGAGCAGTGAGGACAGCGGGGGAACCTTCCACGCTGCTCCCCAGCCCTCAGGGCAGGGCTGAGGGCTTACTGCAGATAACACTACAGGTATTTCCCCTGCAAGGAAGGGCTGGGCTTTGTGTGTGTGATGGCGCTAGGAGTCCAGAGCCACCTTCTCTGTCGTTATGAGGAGTTTTATTCTGACTGATGGGAACAATGAGAACAAACGCCACAGAGCGCTGGCTGGCGATGAAAGTTTCTCTGAACCAACAGAGATTTGCTTCAAAGGGGCCTATGAAGAGGTTCCACTTAATTATGAGGCAGGAAGTGCCACATAACTAATATATGCACACAAATATATACCCGTGCATGCAGCCATCCCCCAAAAGACTGGGCACTGCAGAGAGCCAGGCACATCCTTTGGTGCTGCATCCCTGGCAGCTCATGGACCAAACTGCTGCACTGGAGTCACATCGCTGCCAAAGGGACACGAAACTCAGTTTTATTTTTAACTTGGCTGGAGGGAAAGCGGAAGGAATATCTTACAGTGGAAGAAGTAGATGAGCACCCTGGAGATCTCAGCTCAGTTCTTGGCTCTGCTACAAATTCCCCATGCGACCTTAAGGAGGTCACTTCATCTCTCTGTGCTTCATTTCCCTTCTGCAAAGTTTGGAGAGCGTGATGTTCCCTCTGGTCTCGTCTGTTGGGTCGGGAGCAGACACTGATTTTATTCCCCTGCAAGTGCAGTGCAGGAGAGCACTCTGTCTGGGGAAGGTGCAGGGCAGATTCCCCAGCTGTGCCCTCACACAGGCTGCGTGGTTTTTCAGAACCACGCAGAGTTCCCCCCAGCCTTCCCAGGAAAGGGGGTTTTGAGGGTAAACAGCAAAGCCTGGTCTTAGGAAAGCAGAAGGATTTGTGGTCTGTAACCCACCCTCAGTGCCCAGAGCTGAGGGGTCGGTAGCAGCCATTTGACTCACCAGATTATTGTTTTCTTTTCCAAAATACCGTGTCTTCTAGGCCCTATCACACCATTATCACACCCATTTATGCTCTTCTCCCCGCTGCTGTTAGTGCTGGGAATGGATCTCACTGGCTGTCACCTCTCCCTCCCCGCTCCGCTTGGCGTTTGACTGGCAGCCCGTGCCCCACGCGTGGCACCGCGCTGCGCTGGCGGCTCCTCCGGCACGGGGATGAAACATTGCTGCAGCACCCGGCAATTTATGGCCATTTGGATCCCATCCATCACTGGGGAGGCGGCAGAGAGACAAGTCCCTGATTCCAGAGGGACTCTCCGTCCCCATGGCCTGGGAGGCTCTTCCTCACGCTCACCCCTTTCTGTTTTGGCCCTTTCCCTCTCTTTCCTCTGCTCACACTATTCCTCTCGCTCTCCTGCTCCTGGAGGGACAGTCCTGGGAGGGATGGGGATGCCCCATCCTCATGGGGCCTGGGCGGCTGTGGCAACTTCCTGACAAGTTGTGTTTTACAGAGTAGTCGCAGAGTAATCTTGCACGTCCTTGTTTTGTCATTTAGGGCACTTAAAGTGTCACAGAGATTTCACTACCCTAAAAGCTTATCTGTCAGCAGGAGAGAGTTATTCCAGTAAAAGGGTATCATCAGCGGCAGTGGGAGGAAAAAAAAAGAGACAAAAATCATGTCTGAAGGTTTTCTATTCCGGGCTCTCTGCAGCCGACCTTGAGCCGAGGCAGCTGCACCCAGCAGCTCCCAGGGCCAGTGGGCAGCACAGGCAATGGTGCCAGGGTGGGCTGTGCAGTGTCCCCAGCACATCCCTGCCACCTCGAGCACCCAGCCCAGCCCCAACAAACTGGGGGGGAATGTTACTTGAGGGTCACTGTTTCATCCCCTGCCTCCATAAGGTTGATGTTGTCAGTGCTGCAGCTGCCACAGGGCAGAAGTTCATCTGGTCCATTGTGATGGAGCCAGCAGCTGTGTCTGGGAGCAGGAGGATTTCTCTGAAAATAGAGAATGGGAGCAGACTGCACTGAAGCTGGGCAAAAGTGTAGCATGAGCTGGTATTTTTCCTGATTTCTGTGGTTTGCAGCCAAATAGTGCAGTGTGGATGGATGGAGAGAATGAGAGGTGCAGGGAAGGGCAGAGAAAAGATGAATTAGGGAGGGAGGAATAACTGGTTGCTCTTTTTGCCATCATGGGAGGCTCAAATGGCTCATGTCTGGAAGGAGTTTCCACACAGGAAACTCTCCATCCTGGCAGTGACTGGAGCTGTGGGGACTCCTGTTTGGAACAGTGAGAACAGGAGCACAAACTCCTTGTGCAGTTACAGGTTTAATGTGCTGTTAACCTCGATCCAGGAGACATCTTCAAGCATTAAGGGTGGAGCCAAGGGCTCCCAGGCACACTCTGGATTTGTCTTTGAGGAATTATTTTAGCTACCACGTCCAAAGAGAGTCATTTGCATCCCTGTATCTGGATCCTCCATGACTGTGTGATGCTGATGGAGCTTTCAGAGCATGGAAACAACTGGTGTAAGTGCTCCAAGAGAAAGGAATGGTGCAAAGCCAGGGGGTCCTTGCCCATTCCCTCTCCCCAGCCCCTGCTGCAGGAGGGAGCTTTGTTTCCAGCCCAAAATAACATCCACTTTGGTGGGGTTTATCTGTGCTCTGCCAAGTGCATGACAAATTTGTACTAAATTGGAACCTCAAATGATGCCAGCACAGAAAACCAGGAATACAATTGCATAACACAGGGAAATGAGATAAAAATCCGCCATACGACACCGTTACTTCAGAAGCAAGAATAAACAATATTTAAAATGTATAAACACAGGTGGCATATTTTCCTTAAAAAATGTTTCAAGAAAAACAAAAGCATCTTAACAAGGAATAAAATATGAAAAGCAGAAGTAGGTCAGAGAGAAGTCGTCAGAGGAAGAGGGGGAAACTAACAATATGGAAATGAAAGACAAAGTGGATTCTGGTGGCACATGGTGATGTGGGTCTGGGGAGCTGCTGGGACAAGGGTGAACTGCATGTCCTCAGCTCCAACACGGTGCTGTCCCAAGGCCCCAAAAGCTGGGGGCCAGCAGCTCGACAGGGATCCATCCAGGCATCTCTGCAGGTGCTGGCTGTGGTGGATAACCCCATGCAGGGATGTGCCTCAGCTCTGCCCTGCTCCAAGCCTGCCCACACAGCAAACCTCGCTGGAATTGCCAACTTACCTGGGAGTTGGTGACAGAGGAGAGAGACATTTCACAGACTCATTTATTTGCCCCATTAACCATTTTAACGGCCTCTCTGCAATAACAATCTTTCCCAGGGTTGGCAGAGCAGGTGTTCCAACAATCAGCGGGATTGAGAAGCCCTGGATGGCCATTATTATTAATGCCCATAATAAAAACATGCCTGGGAGCCGCACACCCCGCGCTCCATTACACCCTCTGGTTTATGGGCCAGCAGCTCCCGCTCCAGGACAGCCCAGGGGAGGCCAGGAACAGCAGTTCACCTGGCAGCGTGGGAGCACCAAAGAAAGGCTGTCCAAAACCACCATCTTTTAACTGACCTGTTTTATTGTGTCGTGAAAGACAGCACCTAAAACCAGGTGCAAGGAGTATCAAACAGCGTGTTTTAGAACATCCGAACCCGGGCGCTGCTGAGGCCCAGCGTGCCGATTCCCCGCTCAAACTGAAAAGCAGCAACTCAGGCTTCTGTCTGCATTGAACAGCTGGTAAGAAACAAGGTAACCCAGGGTGCAGCTTCCCAAGAGACTGGCAAACAAAAAAGAACCAGGAGACGCATCTAGTGTGTGCTACAGGCTGGTGTGGCGGGAGGGGAAATCAGCTGGCAGCTTTATCACTTTCCCCGTTCTCAATCAGTTTCCTTTTCTTCTCATCCGTTTTCCTCTTGAAGATGTGCTCTCTGTAGAACTGGAGTTCTTTGATGCTTTCCCTGATGTCATCAAGTGCTCTGAAAGAGAATCGAGGAGGATTTCAAAGCACCTGGGTACATCATCGCCAGCTATGACCAGATCCTAATGCCGCTGAGAACTTCCAGGCTGCAGGGAACCAAACTGATGCACATGGAAGGTGCATCTGTCAGAAATTAAAATAACCCTCATTGTCTCAGGGAAGCAATAAAAGTCCAGTGGTGCCAACATGCCAGGGAGTAACACACAGCCTATTAGTTTATGTTACCCTGGGACACAGAGCTGCTGGAAACCAACAGGGTCTACAGCATCAGCTGTTAAAAACAATTAATCCAAGGGCTCCCGAGAGCTGCCCAGCTCCAGCCAGGGCATGCTCAGGGCTCAGCTCCATGCAGCAGCATATCAACCACAACTTCAGCCAGGACCTCTGCAACAGCCAGCCCTCCTCCTCCTCTGTCTGTGTGTACCAGAGCCTCCCTCTCACCCAGCACAGACACATCAGAGCAGAGCTGCAGAGGTTTCCTGGTTCCTTCCCACTACCTGTCTGGCAGATTCCAGGCTCAGGAAATAGGAGCAGTACTCTCACCCCCCATTCACAGTTCTCCAATTTTTTTGTTTCTGTGACCACCTCTGCCCAAAAGAAGGGCAGATAACCCCCATTAAGTGACTGTTTGCATGGTGAACAAACATGCACTTTGAAGAGCAGTGTGAAGCAGAAGGGCTGAGGAAACTTCTGGTTCTCCAGATTTTAATAATCCTTTTCCCTACACTATCTTCACTTTGGACAGGAGAATACAAACATCTGACAGGGTGCAGAAGCACATCTGCATCAGACACCAAATGCTGGAATTCACGGGGAGCCCCATATGCGGCTCAGGAAGAGCAGAGTTCTCTGCAGGACGAGTTCTGCTCTGTCAGAGACAAAGGCACAAAGCTTACCTGTGAGAAGCAGCCTTCTTTGGTGCAAACTCGTATTCCTCTGGATACCAGCGCCTGTGAGCAGAAAAATTGCCACTTAAAAAAACACCTGGGATTCAAAACCATGTCTGGTGGCTGCTGCAGTTTGTTACACTCAGTGAAGGAACCTTGGTTTCACAGACACCCGGAGAAGTCACAGCTCTGCAGAGTCCCCCTGCTGTGATCTGCAGAGCCCCAGCACCACGAGTGGGTGTCCCGGGAGTATCTTTCAAACCCCTTAATTGGGAGAACATTTACCTGCAAAGTTCCTTGACAGTGCTCACATCAATGATCCTGTAATGAAGGTGCCTCATGAACTGCGGCATGTATTTGTCAAGGAATTTCTTATCTGCATGAACAGAGTTACCTACAAAGACACAAACAAGATGTTTCTTCAAAGACGCTACAGAGCAACATGGAAACGAGCAGCAGGTGGAGAGAGCTGGGAGAGATCACAGGGGAAGAAAAGCCACTCACAAGCAGCTCATTTATCCCATTTTCTAGCAAAATATGATTGTAAAGGTTTGTCAGATTTTCATTGCAGGATCACACAGGATTTAATACTAATACCTCTAGTAATTCCTCAGTTACTACTCCCCCAGTTTGTGCCACACAGATAAATATCAAAGAATTATGCCAACATCAGGTTTTTTGCCAAGTGAAAGTGGCCATTGGTATTAATTTCACTCAGCACTTGTCCCAAGATCACATATGAAATTCTGAAAGGACACCTGGCAGATCCTTATCTGGCCTTTGGTTGGATACCCGGGGAGGAAAAGACACAGCACAGACCAGGAACACGTCCCTGCCAGACGTGCCAGTGGATGCTTGCATCCCACTGGGAGGGCAGGACGGATGATGTGTTGTGGTTAAGAAAGAAGATGCTTCACCTGCGAGAGGACAGAGCCCTGGGGGTGTCTGCTGCCGCACGAAAGACAGGAACTCGTACTCTGCCTGCTGCAGTGAGATTTTGCTCTCCTTCACAGCCTTAGTAAGGCCAGACTGCAAAAAAGAGCCAAGTCATAAATCAGAAACACCCTGTCACAGACACTGCCAGGAATGCTCCAGTTCTCAAGTAAATGTTTAACTCTGCAGTGAAAGGTCAACCTTTCAAGTGCTGTTTGTTCCCTGGGTACCTCCTGAACTCTGTATCTCAGTTCTCTGGGGCACCCCCAGCCTTTACTCTCCCCAGGGATCTCCAGTTTGGGAAGGAAAACCAAGGCAGGTAAATAGGCCTGACAGCACTGACCTTCCTGTGGGGTTTGGGGCTTTTTCTTTCCCTTTTTTTGATTTCTTTGCTCAGAGACCTTTCAGTTACCAAAATGTGAGGCGTTGTTTATCCACCTGTACATCCTTGAGCCAGGAGAGCGCTACATCCCTTTAAATCCCTGTTTCAGGAGAGGCACTCACCTCCCCAGCAGGGAGCAGCAGGTACCAGTGAACACAAATAAACAGGATCCTGCCTTCAGGGTTTATCAAGATTCCTATAAATCAGGAAAGTTCCTCCCTTCTTTTTTTTTTTTCAATAGCTAAATGTCAAATCCTCTCCAAGTGTTCTCAGTGATTTATTTCCATCTGGCTACGCTATATATTTCCACGACTGTGCAGCAAAAATCTACTTGACAGATCCAAGTGGTGGTTAAAAAATTCATTATGTGGCAGCATTTTCATCTATATTCTAATTGCTTCTCTTCTCTTAGTCAATTAAAAATAAGTAGCTCCTCAGGAGCAGCAAGGACGCATGCTACCATCTCCAATTCACTCCTGAGCTGAAGCTGAGCCGGAATCCTCGACTGGAGCAGGGAAAAGCACCCATCACAGTAAATTAATATTCATTTCCCAAACTCTTGCTAATTCTTCCCATCGAGAGCAAGATGCCGAAGGGGGAGGAGGGGGGGTTATGGATGTCTTAAAACTTCAGCCCTTAATTGAAAACTAACTTGAATTTCAATTCATCATCAGGGGCTGAAAAATCCATTTACTCTCTTGCTGCTGGCAAGGAGGAACCTTTCTTTGGTGGCCCGAAGAACTAAAAATAATCTCTTGCTGCAGAAGTAAAGCTTTCAGAGAAAAAATCCACAAGGCTCACAGTGCTGAGGGGAAAGGCAAAAGCCCAGTGTTTACAGGCCTGTTTAACCCCACATGCACCAGAGTCCACAGGAAGAAATCTGCATTTGACTTGCTCTGGACTGTTCTGCACCGATCCTGCATCTGTTCTTACACAGGCATTCTCACCTTCCCCTTCTCCATTGGAATTATTTTGAATTATTTTAAGCAAGACTTCATCAGGAGGAGCTGTCAGAGGAGCCCACCCAACCCAGCCTACACCAGGGCTGCCACAGAGGCAGGAGGTGGCCAGCAGCTCTGTGAGAGGACCAAGGAACCAAACCCCAATTCCCAGCCTCACACTGGGAGAAAGGAGGCTGAGCCCCTGCCTTGGGAGATGCAAGCCAGTGGCACATCCCTGAGTGACAGATCCCGTTCTGGACCCCTGCCTGCTCCAGCCCTCCCAGGGAAGCCTCACTGCTGCTGCACTGTGCTGATGCTTCCCACTCCCAAACCAGGAAGCAGCTTCCAGCACTATTCCAACTTATCAGAAACCAGGCTGCAAACCACAGGCTGCTTCAGGCAAGCTGGAAGCTGACGATCCCCGAGTGCAGTCTGAACTGTGCACAGATGACTTGAGAGACCTTGGGCAAACCATTCCACATGGGCTCCTCAACACAAACTAAGACAGATACTGTCTCCTGTCTTTCAGCCCCTCTGTGTGACTGTAAACTGCTCAGCACAGGAGTTGTCCGTGCCTAGGCGGCCGTACCGCAGCTGATCACTGGGAATTACTCAGAATTA